>OU611765.1:460000-590000 GCA_914767535.2 Dunaliella primolecta
TGCCCATCAAAAGCAATCTGAAGCTGAAAAAATAAGTAATGAAGTACGAATAAGGGCTTGTTACCATTACATGAACGCACAGAAGTAAAGCATATACATCCCCCCCCCCCCTCTCTTACCCTGCAGGTACTGGTCACCCCCTGGTGAGCGGAAGGGAGCCAACCCAATGAAGGTGAGCAATTTGTGAGCAGCAAAGTTGGGGAGGAGAACCCCTGCCCACTTAGATATGAAGCGATGATGGTAAGTTCCAGTTCTTGTGGGTAATTTGAATGTGCATCCGCCCTGTCTAATCCTTTGCAGCTCAACAGGCTGTCTCAATCCTTTGCTGCCTGGCAGGACTGCCTCAATGCTTTGCCGTTTGACAGGGTTGCCTCAATGTTTTGCTGCTCGGCTGGACTGTCTCAATTCTTTGCTGCTTGGTTGATTGCAGCGAGTAATTTCTGGGGCAAAAAGGGGCTATCAGCTGTTATGCTGCAGGCGCACGCACTCTCTCTTTCACACACACACACACACACACATTGTGCCAGAGGTAACATGATGTACCTTCTCATCCATCCATAGAAACATTTCACATACCAGTGGTTGCAATTCTCTATATGCACTGCATTCCTGTGGCATTATTGGAATTATGCTCTGCAGTTTCCTTCTCAAATAATATATGAGGATACATAATCATCAATGAAACTCTGCTTGTCTTGCACAACAGGATCCTTTGGCCATTATTGGCGTTGTGGCTATCCTTTTCCCCTTCCTCATTTTGGGGATTGCCATTGCGACCGGGGTCATTGACACATCAGTCTACCAATAGATTCCTCCATTTAGCCATGCACTGCATGAAGCGCCCCTAAGGCGTCGGTGGTGCAATGTGAGGAGTGAAGGATTGTGTGGGGTATGTGCAAACACAACCGCTTTCTCCTGGTTTGGCTAAGCTGTTGCTGCCGTTCCCGAGTCATGGATACGCACTGCTTGGGGCTGTCTTCACATGGGGTGGCCTGCTTGGAGCTAGTGGGCGCAACAGAGCCGTGAAGGGACATGTCCTAGGCTTTGAGTAGTACTTGTGAGTAAGAGGGCAGTTCCGAGCTAGGTGGGGAAAAGAGTTTCTCTACTAATCTCTGTACATTAAAATCGATGTCCATGCCATTTTGTTGATGTCTGCCCACATGTATTAATTCTGAAGTTGAAAACATTTCATTTAGGGAAGCAAAGACATTACAAGAGCCTTTTTCGGACCCTGCTTTTTCAAGCTGCAACATAAGGTAGGAGTATGCAAGTCGTGTACCGATGAGGAAGTTGCTGTGGTGTGTGGTCATGATTTTTTTTTTGGTGGTCTGGAACCATGAACTACTACCACTTGAGTTTTTGAGCAGTGCACTCATTTGCTGTTTGACTGCACCCACAACGCCTCTTCTCTGTCATGTCGCATACATGAGAACCAAGTTGCTGCTGGCAGGATGCAAGCCATCACAGAGAATCTGCAGTTTGGCTGTTTTCGCCATGTCAATTTTGTTGATCCTGGAAATGGTAGTAAACATTTCCTAAGCAATTTCACAAGTTCGGGTGGTTTGTTATGATTTTTTTTTGTCCATGTGCCTGCACGAGACTTTTAAACTGAAATGCATGCAATATGAGCTAAATCAATAGGAGGGGTGTTGAAGAGGCTCAAAGCGCAAAAAGTAAACTGTCTTTTCTCCATCTGGCCCCAGAACTTGAAGCTGCTCTGCATGTGAATCGAGTACTACTTCACCTCTTCACGGAAGGTTATGTCGCTGTATCCGCCTAAAAGGGCATCTGAGTGGAAACACTGAGGCCCGTGACCAGGCCTCAAAAATATGGACCAAAAGAAACAAATCGTGTTTGCAGTCTCGTGATTGATGAAACAGCATAAGGTAGATTAAGCTCAAAAGGTTACAAGGGGATTTACAATAGTGGCCTACAGCCCGAGACTCTGGCTGATGGCAGCTGGTGAAACAAGCTCAACCAGTATCAAAAATTGAGACTAAATCTGACACAAATCTAAGAAGTCTGTATGAGTCTTGATTTAGGAAAGCATTGAGTTACAATGAGTTACAATGGGGTTTGACCTTCAGCCAGGTAGTTTGGCTGCTCTGTCTGCTCAACTGTTCCAACTGCACAAAAAATATCCATGAGATCGGAAATAAAACGATAAGTGTCATTAGTTTGTTTCTGCAAGAAATGAATAGCATCCTCAGAGCTAGCTTGAGAATAGTAGAAAGTGCCTGAATCGTCCAGAAAAATTCTATAAGACGAGGGGAAGTCAGAAAATAACTGTGCATGAGCCCTTCGAAGAGAGCACACAGAAGCGCAAGAACAAAGGAACACGGCATGCTTTTCATCTTGGAGTCCTTGTTCACATTTATCACAAGTTGATGTGTGCTCCTGCCAAAGTGATGTCTCAACTCTTAAAGTATGAGCATGTAAGCGAAAACGTGCTATGTCTCTTAGCGTGCGCTTACCCAAATCAAGATGCAAATACCTGGGGACAGAAAAGGGCGCACCATGAACAGACAAGGGTCTCAAAGGGAGTTAGGAAAGCATTGATCTCAGAATCAGTGATAGTATGATGGCAAGCCAAGAATGGAATAGAGTCAGCGTTTGAAGGCGGAGCAAACACACGCAAAGTCTTAAACATCTCCTCAAAAAGGTCCTTGTATCTCGTGCGTAGCTCACGCACCTCAGTACATTTGCAAAAGAAAAGCACATGTTTTTCATCCTGGACTTCCCCACACTCACACTTATCACAGATACTTGAACCCCCAAGCCATTTACAAGACTCCACTCTCAAGTGATGAGCACGCAATCTAGATCTGCTAATGTTTCTCAAAACATGCTTGTCCAAATCCTTGAACAGATACGAGGGGATACAAAAAGGAGCACCTCTGGGACCACTCTCAGAATTCCCACACCACTTATGATACGTCACTGCCTTCTTGTTAACTGCACGAGGACAAAAAACATCGGCCCCTCTCCACATTTTCTGCTGTCTGTATCGCAAATCACCAATGAACTCTTGCATGGGGATTTTCTCAGCTCTCAGCATGTTCTGTTTGAACGAATCACCATTCCGCATCCCACCAAAAGCATTAGAGACTTCAGCAGACCAGCAAGAGGAATCAAAAGAAAAAAGCTCAAAAGGTTAAGGTGTTGGGTCAGATACTATCTGCTATTAGTGCTATTAGAGTCTAGTAGATGCTCAGGACATTTGTCAGATTTAGATTTACACAGGGGGACCTTCAGCCAGACTGTTCGGCTGATCAGCCTGTGACTGGTCCTCGCCAGCCAACATAATGTCCATAAGCTCAGAAACAAACGAAAAAAGCTTGTTGTTGTGTTGCAAGAGGAAATCAGAAACATTTGTCAGAGAGTGTACAGGGTTTTACATTGGTTAACCTACAGCCCGAATATCTGGCTGATCAGTCGCTGGTGAAACATTCTCGACCAGCTATCACAAGGTTAACAAGTAAACAAGCTCCTGCAAGAAGTTAAAAGAGAAAACAGCTGTATGCCATGCTGTACTTGTTTCCGTTTTGTTCAAGTGCTGTGTTTTGCATATGCAAGATATGTGTGGCTTTGCTCATTCAAAGTGCTCAACGTAACGTTCCACACACAAATCCAATGCGAAATGGGCAAGGTCAAGCTGGAGAACCATGAAGTACATTTTGGCCTACACTCAAAACACCCTGGGGAGCCACAAAGTCTGCGTTGGCATTAACATGCGGCTGCAAGCGTACAACCATGAGCCAACCGGTACAAGGCACATGATAGAGCACGTTCATGACAGCAAACAGCAGCCATGACAGGCACATGCATGCCCGGAGCCAGAATTCGAGCCTGCCAAAGACCTTCATGGCAGTAGATGCTCAGGACATTTGTCAGAGAGTGTACTGTGCTATGTATAAACCAAAGATGTTCATTCTTAATTTCTGCCTCTATGCTCGAAAGTGCTGACTTATCGGTTCATGGGTGGGACCGTAAATAAAGTTGGCATAATACATTTGAGTCCCCCACAATGAAGCTTGTTCAGGATGATTGGAAGAAAACTCTAAAGCAGCAAAAAATTGATCGCTTTGAAAGGGTGGATTTTCTAGCTTTGGTATCACCAGTTGACCTTGAGCTGTACCTATTCTGAGCTACAAGGAAGATACAAGGTACAGAAATAGAGAATGCCTCAGGAGGCATACGCACAGATCAAATGAGGATTTGGGCTCTGCCCAGTGGGCAGTCCCTGGCCCTGCCTCGGGACTTCCATACTCTCTTCTTGAAATTAATCTTCACTGAACTTCGAAGCATCCCAGGCGCAGGAAAGGAACGTGTACATAGCTGTACCTGCCTATGAGGGCAGCTTAGCTGAAGCAAAAAAGTACCTGTAACCAATTGATAGATTGGCCGCAAGGAAAATTTGCAGGATTTCTCCCTGGTTTGTTGCTTAACATTTTTCCTCCCTACCCTTGCTTCCATACTTAGTTTCTTTGTTCCAATAACATCACGAGCACTCAAGGAAGGGGTCAATTCATGGCATTCTTCAGGGGCATTGAGTCAGGACAAATCTCAGCATAAAGAATAACATGATAAGATAAGAGCAAGCCGAGTTCCCTGGTGCTTTAAAATGCCCAACATCCATGCTAAGGCTTCCAACCACCATGCTGCAAGCTCCACTCCCCCACATCGCCATCACTGGGGTCGCACAATATGGACTCGGGAGGGCGTCTGGGATGAACTCGTGTATGTGTCCACCAGCAGGTAAGTGTACTGCCAGCTTTTGGTGGTGGGTTCCTTGTACATATCAGCATTCACAAGGCCGGTGCCGCTGGGGCCTCGCATGTAGAATTGTATCTGCGTGCGTGCAGTGCAAAGGAATAAACTCAGGCTACACAACACAAGGGCGTCAGGGACAGCACCTGGAAACTTTAAGAAGAGAGGACCACTCTACCAACAGCATGACACAGCATGGTAAAGCAAAGCTTAACCAGCCTCAATAAAACAATGTGAGACATGTTTGAAGGACCGTTCAGGCTCCAACAAAAGAAGCCATTTTGCTTTTTGGAACCCCAAAGGGGGTGAAGATGGGAGAAAGAGCTGACAGGGGGTTGGGTTCTGACTCAAATAAAAAATGGGCTCAGGTGGGAACTTGACTCAAACCTAAGTAGGAGCCCAATGCCATCATGACAACGAATGAGCTTCCCGCATAGAACGGGCAGAGTGCCATTGTCACGTTAAATCGTGGTTATTGCTGAATCGTTGCAAAACCTAGAGTGTGAGGTGTGACCTGTATTTAAGTGGGGTTCTTTTATTGGATGCTCTCTCTTATCAACCTTCTGTTCCACCTTCCATTGAGGTTTGGCGCTGTTTTTGTTATCCCTGGCCTTGTGCCAGGGGTGCCTTGTCTCTGATGTAACCCTAACCTGGTGAAGCTGATCCAAAAGCTGTGTCTGCCCCAGACATTCTCTGCGTGCTGCAGCCAAGCCGGCACTGTTCAGCAAGGCCAAGAGCAGCTTAACAGCAATATGAAGAAGTGCTAAGTTGGTGCACTCGCAACTCCAGCCAACAGCTCGAGTGTACCCGTCCTTTGTTGCATGGTTATTGGCAACCCTGGAGGTAAATTCTTTCATGTGTATAACCTGCTCTAAGAATAGTAAATGTGCAGTGACGGTGATTCAGCATGACACCATGGACCAAGGAGGGGTCTGATTTATGTCTCCCTGTGACCCTCCATCATCTGCGTCCATAATCAGTTCATATGAGGAGTGCTTCAGGAGCGCATAATCGGTTCATAAACAGGAGTGCCCAGGGAACAGAGGCAGGCGCCGAAATTCCAGCCATCAGACTGCTGCACATTATGACAGAATCTGTGGCTCATCACACAGGGTGTAATATTCTCATGCGAGGAGTTCATGCTCTACTTGCACTGAGTCTCCTCATCACCTTCTCTAGCTCTTCAAACAACAAAGCCACATTACGGGCAAAGCAGCAATGAATGCATTCCTTGCACCAAGCCCAACACAATCTTTTTTGGGGCGATAGCTATAGAAGGGCATGGCTGTTTTAAGAGAACACTTAGGGATTTGTTCAAGGCCTCTGAGTTTCTGCTCAGCTGTCTTAGGCAGGTTACAACAAGCGCCAGTCGTGCCGTTTTGGGTTCTGTTCTGAAGTGCCTATGTGTTTTTGCTCAGCTGCCTTAGGCAGACGGATTGTAGCAAGTGCACCCTACGTATCCTACCCTACCTGAGGTAGCAAAAGCAAACCGTACCTGCCCTGCCTTATGTAGCATAAGTGTACACTACCCTACCCTGCCTAAGGCAGGTGGATTGTAGCAAGTGTACCTTACCCCACACTACCTGAGGTAACATAAGTGCACCTTACCCAACCCTGCCTGAAGTAGCATAAGTGTGCCCAACCAAGGGAAGGCAGATTGCAACTTACCCGCACGTGCTCCACGTTATTGGCATCTTTGTAGATCTGATGGGGGATTTGCTGGCGGCCCACGCGGCTTTGGCTGTTGCTACCCCATGCTGCACCAGCAACAGGCACATGCACAGCAGGGGCAGCAGTGAGGCAACAGGCATGTGAGCACCATGGGCAGCAACACCGACAACACTAGTAGCAACACCAGCAACAAGCACGTGCACACCATGGGCAGCAACACCGACAACACTAGCAACAGGCATGTGCGCACCATGGGCAGCAACGACGCTAGCGGCAACACCAGCATGTGCGCACCATGGGCAGCAACACCAACGACGCTAGTAGCAACACCAGCATGTGCGCATCATGAGCAACAATGAAGCACAGGGCATGCCACATAAGGATAGGTGCCATATATTTGTCCGCCCCAATTTTTGAGAAAATCAAGAGGTGTTGAAGCATTGAGTGCATCATGCTTAAAAAAATGTTACCATTGCTTTGCAAGGAGGTCTTCACATCTGAGGAAACACTCGCTAGCACACAAATGCACAAGCACAAGCACGCGTGCACGCATTCATGCACATTAATACACACACAGCCTCTGCTGTAGCTGCCTTGGGGTGCTGCAGCAGCGGCAGATGCCGAGTAACATGAGCGTGAAGTGTGGGTGAGTCAGGCTTGCCATGCTGCCTGAGAGGCTTTGAAATCCATCTGCCTTATGAGTCAGGCACAGCGAGTCCATGCTGCAAAAAAGGAAACTGTCTCGTGAGTCAGGCACAGCAGATCCATGCAGACACATCTGTCCATCTCCAGACTCTGGTGATGGTGTGTTGCCCGCGAGACTTTGAAAAGGTATCTGCGTCATGAGTCAGGCCTCACCAAGTGAGGTCAGTATGACAAGCATTTTGGCAGCTCATGTGCTTGTGTTAGGGCACAGAAGAGCTGCATATTTCTTAGGCCCCGGATACATCTCTGCCATGATCACCTTGCACAATTAATCACCTTTGTCCGTGCCTTAACTGTCCATAAAAAATATTTCTGAAACACAGCCATACCCGCTCTGTTGCCTGCGCGGCATGTTGGCACGTCCCAAACCAAGCTCAGCATTGAGAAATGTACTGCCCTAAGGCCAGCGGTCAGACATTTTGACTGAAGAGCTTTTGCTTCCGTGGCATGCAATACGAAATACATCCTGCCTTCTTTGGCAGCGCTCAACAAGAGCAATTAAAGGGCAGTACCAGAGGAGCCAGCATGCATTTCAACGCTGCTGCGTCCAACGAGTACAGTATTATAACACGTGCTACCCCCTTTGAAGCAACTCCGTGACATGGCTTCCACCAATACCCAATGGCGAGAAGTTAATACAATATGCGAGCGTTGGAATATAACCAAGCCTTTAGCAGCTACAAATGAAGCCTTCGTTCCATAAGACCCCCTACACCCGTGTCAAGCGCAGGTCTTATGTAACGCAGGGTGGACCAGCTTCCAGCTCATTCTATGGGAGATCGAAGCGCTGCAACCAAGGGGACTAAACCCTACATCCTCACCTCTAATGTCGTCTGGAGATCCCAGGCGCACAGTTATCCGAGGATCAGCTTTTAGCACATCTAGCGTGTGATTGAAGCACTGCAGTGCGGTGGGCTCCAAAATGAAGTTCATGACAAACTGGTACAGCACGAAGATGAGGGCCTGAGTAGGGGAAGGCGGGAGCAGAGAAAAAAGAAGTCAGGAAATATATGCCTATGGTATGACAAGATTTGGAGCGGCAAGGTCAAACCTCTGCAGTGTGGATGGCTTCTAGATGAAGTCCATGCCAAACTGGAAGAGCACAAACACGGGTGGCACTGGGCAAAAGCAGAGGAGTCCAGTGGAGGATATGAAGGTTAGAGCGCAGCACATGGTGGCATCTTGTATGCTGCCCCACATGGTGGTATTGTGAATGACGAGGCACAGAAGCTAGAGAGCAGCAAATGGTGGCATTTTGGGTAACGCTGCTGGCGATCGGCTTCCCGAGCAGATACTTGGGAAACGGGCAGCAAAAGCCCAGAAAGCAAGAGGTCACAGGCAGGACAGACAAGCGGATTTGAGGCATATGGGTGTAGCAAAGCCCTTGCTGGTGACCTGACGCTTGCTTCAATAAAGGGAATGAAGTTGCAAAGAGAAGGTTGGGCAGACGCAATCACTGCCACAACCAGGAACCTGAATGGCATGCTTACACTGTGTGTGGTGGCTGGAAGCTGAACCTACAAACAAAAGGCGAGAAGGGGAGACCCTCCTTGCAATTTCAGACATCCACTGTCGAGCTTTTGATTTCCTGCACAAAACCCACCGCGAAGGCAGCTGCGATGATTAAGCTGTAGCTTGTTCCCTCCACAACACCAACGGGGCGCTCAGGGATTTTGTCTGTGATGGCGTTGTCTATCTTTTCTGGTGTGATTTCTAAAGAGTCGTAAACCTGCATGTCGGGCAACAGGACAAAGCCATAATCACTTGCGTCTTCAGGCTCCAGTCCATGTACATGTTTGTCTGATTCAACCCTCCTCATACCGGAGTGAGCACGCAGGAATGCATGTTGGTGTGTAAAACTGTGCTGCATGCATATTCCGGGATGCTTGCAGCAGACAATGAAACATAAGATGTTTCGAGGAAGGATTGAAAATGATAGCGGCGTGGACGCAACTCTTGTACATCATGACGTGTCCTGCATGTGCACTTGCTTCTCAGTGCAGCTCACTTTTTACATACTGTTTCATGTGTATTCCCTCAATATGACTTCCTTCATATCATGGTATTAATCTACAAGCTCACGCACATCACGCACACCTACACCTCCATTGATGCACACACAGAGCCCAACCGCAAAATTTTGGGGTTGCACACACCTCTCGTTTACTTTTCTCAGATGGCTTGGGTTCTTGAAAGGAAGACTGTGAAGTGGTCAACGACCGGGCCCAAGATTTCTGTGATTCGCTGAACGGTCTATGTGAGGCCTGCCAAGTCAACATTTGTAAAACGGATGTGATGAAGGTATTGTGCCTGCCCATGCTTGTTAGTTTGCAATCTAAAGTGAGGACGGTATGTAAGGTTGAGGCTGGGGATGCCACAAGATCCTATCACTTACCAGCACAGCTGCTGCAGCCTGCTTGAGAAGGGCTGCGGGCGCGGAGGTGGAGGGGTCCTGAGGGCTGCATACGCAATTGCTGCTGCTACTGCTACATGGCCAAGACCCTACACAAGCGTGAGAGTGGCATGCTGAGCTGTGAGGGGCGTGGGATCGCAGCCTGTCCAGCAAAAGACGCCTACATAAGCACAGACAGACTGATCCTGGAGCAGCATTACATGTGTTGTGTACCCACCCAAAGGAGGAGTCGCAACAGCTGAGACCCTAGAAAGTAGATGTATGCCCCGGGGACTGGCCATGTTGTTGCTTGCACAGCCACTGCTGCAGCTGAGGCCCTTGATTCCGAAATTGAGCAGACTGGGAGAGACAAGGCGCCTCATTGTGCGAACGTGTCCAATTAGAAATCCTTGTTTTTGCAATGGAATTGAAATCGGGGCTCCCAGTCTACCGGAGAAGCAACTGATAATGAACAACGAACAGTTGCTCCATCCCGGACGACAATTGAGGAAGTTGAAATTAATTTTCAGAAAGCCCTTTATAAATCTCTTTAGAAAGCCCAAGGGTGAGCGTTTGTGCTGGAAAAGCTTGTGTTTTGTTGTAAACAATGGCGCCCAAAGCCGTTGAGAAGGTGGTTCATCCTCCGCCTCCTGGGCTGAGGAGACTGGCCTGGGTACGAAGCTTGGCGTCCAGTGCTGCTGGTCTGCTGGCACCCGTCCTCGGGCAGGTTCAGCACGTCGGAGACCTCATCCTCGAGAGGGCTGGCAGAAAGGTAAGTCTGGGAGAATAGGAGAACAGCAGGACATAAGAATCCTGCATGTCCGCAAGACGGAGTGAGAGACTCTGTCCCTCAGACTTCGCACTCAACGTCTGCAGGAGCAACTGGCCTCCTACACGACGCCGCTGCTGGAGAAGGCCACGGACATTGGTGACGCTGCTTTGACGTCAGTGGACCAGCAGGTGAGTCACGAGCTGAACTGAGATATATATACGGAAAAACAACCCCAGTTGCTGCTGAGTCCAGAGTGAATGGCACTCCCATTGCTGAAGCATAGAGAGATGTTTGGGGTGGTCTAGAGAAAAGTGGGATAATGCGTGCATAAGCAGTTTGTCAAGGGGAGGAAAAGCTGTGTCAAGGGGGTGAAAGAACATTCACTGGGAAGCTGCTTGGAAGCGCCGTTGCCAAGACTGATTTCAGTCCCACGCACACTGCCTCTCAGGTGGACTATGTGATCAGTACCGGAAGTGCTGCTGTGGGCACCGCCCGCCAGACCATCTCAGACAGCGCCAATGGTACGTGAACGGCTGCAGGAAGTTTCCTCCACCAGGGAGCTCGAGTTGGGATCCTCTCAAGGAGCATGAAGTTGCATGATTGGAGCATGAAGAAAGCAGTACATTTTAGCTCACGCATGGCCAAGGTGAATGTCACAGCTGCAGGACCTCTGTCTGATCTGGCACATCGCAGGTGCTACAGCATGAGATAAGGAACCGATGCTCAAGAGCGAACAACTTAACCAATCTGGCATGTTGCAGACGCACAGCCTTGAAAGTATGAGGAATTGAGAAATAAGTCGGATGAGCAACCCTTGCTGTTCTGGCGCAAAGCCCGATTAGCCTGAAAAAAAGCCTTACTTGTGACTTCACAGGCGTGCGGGACATCCACAGCGCCAACTTGGCCTTCCTCAGCAACGCCTTCCAGACCTACCTCACCTCCCTTCAACGTGCAACCGACTGGGCTGTGGAGAACTTGAACCCTGTGCGCGCAACTCGTGCTGCATGGGACTGGGCACGAGCAACGCTGGCTCGCATGCAGGTACTGCCCACTTGTGTGTGCGTGCGTGTATGCTTGTCTTGTTGTCTGTGTGCACAGATGATGCATGCTTTTCCCCGCATGTTTTTCACAGGTGTATGACGATGTAGAATGCTGATGCATTCAATGATAATTGGCCATGGTTTAATGTCACATGGCAAATTATCTTTGAAAGCACACGTTCAGGCGTGTGGGCGCTCTTCGGCAGTTTAGAATGGTGCAAGCATTATGCTTGTGTACATGCAAACTAGAGCAGATATGTCACTCTTACAAAAATGAGAAGGTCGAAGTTGGTTTTTCTTGGCGCGCGCAAGGGTGCTGCCTCCCCCAACCACAAACTTTAGTGAATATGCTTGTAATGCAGGAGTTGTTGGACCCTGACACACTATTCAACTTCCTGAGAGACCGCTGGGCAGCTTTCACCTCAATCCCTGTTGGTAAGTCCAATGTCCACGAGTACCAACTGCACAATTTTTTCTGTAAGAGAGGCGCAGTTACCTCTCTCTCTCTGTCAAGCACAAAATTAGGAAGGAGGTTTTTGGTGAGGGCCAAGGCATCTTGTCAAATTGTTGGTGTGGGTGTGGGGACATGATCGCCATCGAGTCAGGAGGGTAAAATCAGGTACAGAGTGATGCTCTACGCTCTGTAGCTTGGCCAGTTGTGAAGGAAAAGTGTAAAGCGTTTAGGATGCCGCGCGGCGCATAATGTGCCTTCATTATCTCTGCATCTTCTGCTTGTAATTCCACATGCAAACAGCATTTCTTCGGCATCATGCAACTACGCTGCCTCTGAAGAGTAGGTCTTTCTCATGCCACTTCCTCATCTTCTACTTGTTGACCTGTGTGCATGGTGCTCACTTCCTCATGATCCTACTTGTTCTATCGGGCGCGTGCAGTGCGTGGCGTTTTGGACACTGTGCAGCCAATCACCAATGCCTTTTGGAACATCTTCTACGCGCTACATGACTTTGTAGTGGTGAGTTCTCTTCTTTTTCATGCAGCAAAAAAGAGGGCTGTAGCAGAGTTATGCACGCGTGCATGGCAAGAACCACAGCGGCTGAAGTCCTAGTACATGTGCTTGGCTTCCTGCTCTTTTCGAGGACTACTGAGATGCCTGTTGCTGTTAAAAAGGCATTGTCTGTTACATGGCATGAGGTATCGTCTGTGGTGTTGTCTTGGACACTGGCATCGTCTGCGTCTGTGATTGGAACTGCTAAGGCTGTGCTGACCCTTGCACCGTTAAGAAAGCATCCAGCACACACAGTCATGCTCGAGCGCGCTTTCTTGGTGCCAACCAGCTAAGATGCTTTGTGGCCTCAGTGGTTGCCTCAAACTTGATACCTGCTGTGCGAGGCTCCTTTTTCATAGGCACCGGACACCTTCTGTCCTCCCCACTCTGCCTGTACAATGTGTGTTGCGTCCGTGATTCCTCATCCCCTCACATTGATTCTATACCCTAATTATATATCTTTGCCATTGTGATCGCTCACCTCACTGTTTCCAATTCAACACACACACACACTTCAGAGCTGGAACCTGTACAAGTTTGCTGTGGACTCTAGCCTCACCACCTGGCATTGGATTACTGACAGCTCGCCATACAAGCTCGGCGCGCAGTACCTGTACCCCATTGTCCAGGTAAGCACACGCTGTCATGTGTATGCACAAGCAGGGTTAGGTCATACGCGAAAACGCGTCTGTGCCCCATTGTCCAGGTGAGCACACGCTGTCATTTGTATGCACAAGCCATCCGCCCATCCCCTGTAGCTTCACACCAGCCAGGTCCTCAGATAAGCTTGGCAAGGCCAAGTCCAATCAGAGGGGAAAATGGCGTGCCCATCGTAGATAAATAGCTTGCTATGGTCAGTTGGGGAAGGAGTAGCAGTGAAGTCCAGTGTGCCATGGGGGCTTACGCATCCTGCTTGGAGGTCCCACGGGGGCCTCATCACATGAGAGCCACGTCTTGTCATCGTTGTCAATGGTTGATGCCATGCTCATTCTGCGGCTCAGCCGGCAAATTACTCTGATTCGGATGGTCATGTGCATTCTCATTTGGTGTGCTGGTCTTCATTTAAGCACCTTCTGTAATTTCTAGAGAGAACTGTCCCAACTTGTGGGCCACTGTTAGGCTCCATCTGTCCCTTGTCCCTACAGCTTGTGTAAAAGGCTGCCGTCCCCCATAGCTAGGAGCTTTCTCTATGTAATTAGGGGAGGGAAGCAAAAAGATAGCTTGTCGTTGGCAAGGAGGTCGATCCCTTCTTCAACCTAGGGGAAAAAAGGCATGAAGGAGATACACGAAGGGATTTTCCTATTCATGGAAAAGATTATGGACAGGGATAAAAGGGAGCACAAGGATGTTTGACAAACTTCTGCTGGCAAGTAAGCAAACTGTTGGCCGTGGTTTTGGGTCACTCTTCCGCTGTCATGGCCTGCCTCCCCGAGCATCTTGGCTGAATTATCATCAGTGCAAGCACCCAAAGTACCATGATGATGCTGAAACCATCCCAACAGGAAAGAGGGTTTCCTTGCGCAGGCTCTGTTATGTCAAAACGACCATGCCCACATGTAATTCAGAATGTCTGAAGCTCTCATGCTTCCAGGGTGTAAAAAGGCTCCAAGGACTTCACCAGTCATATTAAGCATTAGGTACAGTGAAGAACACCACGTGAGAGCTCCTGCTGAGATCCGGACTCAAGTTGCCATAGGATCAAAGCTTGGAGAGAAAACCACTGGAATGCAGCTCTGATTTGAGATGCGCTGCACTACCCAGCTTAGGAGCTAAAGAGCACAAGTACAGGTGTGACATCATCAAGGGAACTGCTAGGAAGTAGAGCAGAAGTGCTCTGAGGTGCAAGGGGTGCAAGAGCATTAGCCCAGCCAACCCCTCTCAGGCCAATGATGCTGATTGAGCTGTGCTTTCAGTCAGCACATGGGATCGATGTAACTATGTTGTTTGATCAGCTGCTATGTGCTCATCGGTAACGCAGGGGTGATCCCTGCCGCTGATATACCTGTGCTTTTGGTCAGCATGTAACAGCTCATCCGTCAAGCTGTTGTGGGTGCTCTCACACAGCACGAAACCCAAACCATGGATCGATGGATGCATTGGCAATGAAGCATTCTCTGCTTTGTGAAAGAGATGGCTTTCGTGTTTCCACGGTCCACTAGTTGACAAACCTGATTGTGCTTGCTCATACCCTGAGCAGGTTGAGGGGTGTAAACGCTTGGTGTGCATTGGTTTGTCAACACAGCCTTATGTCAACCTGGGAGAAGGTGTGAGGCTGCTTTGCAGTGCAGAGTGGTGCCTCCCCTCTGGCTGGCTTGACTTTAAAGGAGTGATCCATAGTGCTCCCATCACCACCAGTAAAGTCACGCAGGCTGGAGGGAATACCTCTCCTGCACTGCAGAAATATGGCACAGCTGCAGCCTTAAATATTTGTATCATGCAATTTCTGCTAAGCCCTCTGTGCTCGTGCATGTGAGTGTGTTTGCAATCATGTCATCATCTTTTCCCTACCCTCTGCTTTTGCAGCCTGTTGCCGACCCCACCCTTGACAAGTTCACTCACTCGCAAGTCATCAACAGCACCCTGGACTACTGGAAGCCCAACACAGTTGTTGCCTGAACAGCAGGCCACTCTGTGCGTGATAAGGACTGGGTACTGATGAAACTCTGTGAGGGTAAGGGAGAAGAAAGGATGAAAGGAGAAGGGTCAAATTGTAAAGCACCCATGCTTTCAGTGAGATGTAGAGCCTTGTGGAGAAAACCATGCCTCGCTATAAGTGGTTTGAATGTTACCCTTACGCCCTAGGACTTGCGTGGATGCAGTATGACATCCGCTTCAGCGGTAGCACTCACTGGTTCCTGCATTCATGCTGAATTGTTTGCCAATGCTTAAGTTGTACATAGCCTCATTGATGGTCAGCAGTTGTGAGGATGTTGGGAACGAGATTGACGCCGATTCATGACGTAGGATGATGGAAATGTCTGCAAATGCAGCTGTAAATTATGGGATTGACTGTGTGTTGGGTGTGTGTACTGTGTCACAGCATCGTGTTTTCTGTGTCCAGGGTTTGTCAAGCACCCACCTCGTGTGCCCGTTGTGTGCCCTGTCCAGACCGCTCATGACCCAGTGCAGAACTCTTGTGCATGGATGCCACAATGATTCAGTTACATTGATGATCATTTATACCAGGTATTCACTTGCATCTGTGTACATTATTTTATTGCTTTTCTTGTTTCTGTTGATTCATGCCATGGACATGTGTGTCACCTTGTTGCCCTTTAAGAGGAAGGGTGGTTATGAAATATAATTTCATTGCTTCTTTTCTATGGCAAGCAGTTTGCAGGTATGAATATCGTGAAAAGAAAACAAGTTGATTGATGTGCGGCAAATAAAAAGAAAAAGGAAAGGGTTTACAATAAGGGTTTACAATGGTGGCCTACAGCCCGAGACTCTGGCTGATGGCAGCTGGTGAAACAAGCTCAACCAGTATCAAAATTGAGACCAAGTCTGACACAAATTGAAGAAGTCTGTATGAGTCTTGGTTTAGGAAAGCATTGATTTCAGAATCAGTGATAGTATGATGGCAAGCCAAGAATGGAATAAAGCGTCAGCGTTTGAAGGCGGAGCAAACACACGCAAAGTCTTAAACATCTCCTCAAAAAGGTCCTTGTATCTCGTGCGTAGCTCACGCACCTCAGTACATTTGCAAAAGAAAAGCACATGTTTTTCATCCTGGGCTTCCCCACACTCACACTTATCACAGATACTTGAACCCCCAAGCCATTTACCAGACTCCACTCTCAAGTGATGAGCACGCAATCTAAATCTGCTAATGTTTCTCAAAACATGCTTGTCCAAATCCTTGAACAGATACGAGGGGATACAAAAAGGAGCACCTCTGGGACCACTCTCAGAATTCCCACACCACTTATGGTACGTCACTACCTTCTTGTTAACTGCACGGAAAGGAAAATTAGAAAAAGGAAAGGAGTCAGTGGAAGTCCGAGTATGGGAATAGTTGTCCACTTATTACTGGATAGTATCACGACAAGAGTCTGCTATGACGAGAGTGTGCTGCAAGTTAATTGAACTTGTTGGACAATGTAAGTGGATTGGTCCTCACGAACTAAGCTACTTCAAAAACTCTACCTACTTGGCAGGATAGTATCCTGCGCAAACTTCAATTTTTCATAAATTTGCCATTATGAACAGGCTAGCAGTCAAACGTCTTGACTGAGGTCTTTTTCCCTTGTATCCTGCGCATTGCAAAGGAAAAAATAACGGACTCTCCCTGCATCCGGCCAGAATTGTATTTACATGATTTACAAGAGAGGCACCATCAAAGGCTGAAATGTGAAAAATAATTGTCACTTAATAAGTGTTATGGGGAACTAATTTAAATGCATTTAAAACGATGCAAGGGTTGGCCTACAGACTCTTGATGATCGGCTGCTGGTGATTTACAGCTTTGAATGGGGGGACATTCAGCCAGACTGCTCGGCTGATCGGCCTGTGACTGGTCCTCGCCAGTCAACATATTGTCCATGAGCTCAGAAATAGGCGAAAAAAGCTTGTTGTTATGTTGCAAGAGGAAATCATATGCAGCCTGGACATTGACTTGTTGTAAATATGGTTGCTCCATCAAAAAATCACCAGAGCCTCTGAGAAACAGTTAGACAGGTCAGCGTACTTTCTCCTCAAAGCACAAACATCTGCGTCTCTGCACGCCAGAAGGGCATGAGCTTCATCTTCAATTTCATCACAAGAACAGCGATCACACAAAAGAGCATTCCGAGTATCCCAAGCCGCTGTCTCCACCTTCAGTGTGTGTGCCCTGAGTCTAAAATGGCTAACATTCCTCATGACATGTTGAGACAAATCCAAATGCATGTGCCTTGGTAAACGGGTGGGGGCATGCACATTGTGGTCAGAAGGCACTACAAAAAGAGGCTGATAAGTTGCCAGCTTATTATAAGTGTCCCGCGGGTTCACTCCCTCAACATCTCTCCACACTGCCCGCAACCTGTGCCTGAGGTCTTCAGTGAATTATTGAAAAAAAATTGAATACGAATAGGAGTGCCCTGCCACACAGCTTGCACAAAGGAATCACAGCGCCATAGGCCTTGGACAGCATCTTGTCATGCTGAATCACCGTTACTGCACATTTACTGTTCTTGAAGCAGGTAACACATGAGATGGTTCAACGTCCAGGGTTGCCTATAACCATGCAACAAAGGACGGGTACACTCGAGCTGTTGGCTGGAGTTGCGAGTGCACCGACTTAGCACTTCTTCATGTTGCTGCTAAGCTGCTCTTGGTCTTGCTGAACAGTGCTGGCTTGGCTGCAGCACGCAGAGAATGTCTGGGGCAGACACAGCGTTTGGACCAGCTTCACCAGGTTAGGGTTACATCAGAGACAAGGCACCCCTGGCACAATGTTACAATGGGATCTAAGCCTTCAGCCATAAGGTTGGCTGCTCGGCATGAAGTCCTTAGTTGAGCACAAACACGGGCAACTCAAGCACTGAAGAACTGAAAGTCACAAGAAGACAAGATGAAGTCTAGAAGGACAGCGTATGAGTTCACAGAGGGAGCAGTAAAACAAGGAAGTAAGGGAGGAGAAATGGACAGCTCTACTTGAAACCAGAAGGGCTGGCCAGGTTCTGACCAGTATCACAAGAAGACCCAAGAGCTGCATGAACGTATGATTGGAGTTTCACTATATGCACTCCTCCTTACAACAGTAGCTAGCTAGCCAGGCACACACCTCAGTCATGTATTTGCTCTCTGTTTCATATTCCTGGCCGCATCACGCTCCCTCCCCCGCACAAGGCCAGGGATAACAAAAACAGCACCAAACCTCAATGGAAGGTGGAACAGAAAGTTGAATAAGAGAGAGCATCCAATAAAAGAACACACTTAAATTCAGGTCACACCTCACACTCTAGGTTTTGCAACGATTCAGCAATAACCACGACTTGACGTGACAATCTAAAACTTGAGCAGTCCAGCAGGAAGGCTCACGCGAATGAATGTTCACATTCGCTTTCAGCACTCTTCTCAACGCCTCAATGTTAGACCTCAGAATGCTATATACATTTTGAAAGAAAAGAAAAGTCTACGCCAGCCAAGAGGCCGCGTGCATTAAGGAAAGGTTCCCTGACTAGGAAGCTAGAAAGGATCTCACCAAAGGGCCCTCAAGCCTAAACTAGACTAAGCTAGCCTAGGAGAAAGCCAGAAACGAGAGCTAATGAGGATCTGGAGGGTTGGCTGCCATGCTCCTGGACGCCCGGACTCTTCTTCTCCTGCTCTCCTCCTCCACGCGCCCAGCAAACCCTCCCCCAGAAGTCCCCTGGAAATGAAGTGCATGTCTGGTGTTAATAATAGTTGTTAATCTTTGGATAGCATGGCAACTCAGCTTGGATGCTAATGATTTAGCCTTCTGCCTGGTTAAACCCAAGTCGATAAGAGGTTGAATGGTGTAGTCATTATAAATAGTGCCTACCACACCAGCTAAGATGATGTGCAAGGTCAAATATACATTCTGATAATACCTGAACCTGTAAAATCAAAGCGGCTCATGACCACACTCCCTCAGAACAGCCCAGTTTGTAGTGGTTAACGCTTGACACCCAGCGTGCTCTTAAGATAACTCATGTGCCGCACTTGCAGATCACTTGCAAACTCCTTGTCCGCTTTAATGTATTCAATGCCCCACACTTGGCCTGCATACATTCTAGCTGGAACCACATACGTCTTCCAAAGCCACAGAGACACATACGGCCTATTTGCCAGAAAGTTCTCACGAACAAATTGACCAACCCGAAAAGCAGACGCCATGAAGGGGCCAGCAGCATGCTCAGAGGACTTGGCCATGCTCATGCATTTGCAAAACATCATGCCAAGATACTTGAAAACTCCTTGTGTGCCAATGGCACCCCCCAATACGAAACACAGGCAGATCTGACCCAGAGGATTCGAAGTGTACCACCTCAGACTTAGCGGTGTTGACGATTAAGTGCTTCCTCTGAGCATACGCATGCAAGCGGTTCAGCATAGTCTGCAACGCAACAGGATCGTTGGCCATCAGAGTCAGGTCATCAGCATGTAACATGTGCGTCATAGAATTCAGCTGTACCCGTGACAGCAGCTTGCACCCCCTCCGCAATTTCATCAACGTCATCGATATATAGAGAGAAAAGAGGGGACAAAGGGCAGCCTTGTTTCACGCCTGTGTTAGGGTTCACCTGAGCAGTCTTCTCTCCATCCTTCAAAATATACTCATCAGCATCGTACATGTTTTTAATGATGGACAAGAAAGAAGTGGGCATGCGTGTGCGCTGCTGGTGCTGCCAGAGTGCCTGCCTAGGGATGGTGTCATACACTTGCTTGAAGTCAATGAATGCAGTGTGCAGCCGGCTAGATCGCCCAGGCTTGACTGTGCGTGCAGCATGCTGTAGGTCCCTCAAAATGTAGATGGGCTGGAGAGTGTTTCTTCCAGGGTAGAAACTAAACTGTGTGTCTGGAATCTTGTTAGAGGCAACACACCAGTCAGTGACGAGAACAAATAACGTTCGCATACAAGCGGAACATTGTGCCACTGACAGCCAGCATGCTTGAAAAGCCAGGCAATGTATGGCACCAGCACTGGGTGAATGTGCGCCGGCCAGTGACCCGCAGGCGTACCACAGCAGCATACTTGATAAAAGGTGCAGCCACACAGTTAAATCCAAGAGAAAAGTCCTCCACATCCAAATCCTGCCACGCCACTGCGTACCCACCAACACCTACCATCAAACACCTGGAAAAAATCCCAATCGCTTCCCCCGACACACATAGCTGTTCACACAAGTGCCCTCAGACTAGGGCAGCTTTCAAACCTGCGAACTACAAAGAGATGTTCACACCTAAAATCAAGGACTGGAGAGAAATCACCTACACAGATGGCAGAGTAATTACACAAAGACAATGACTCCCCACCACTTTCTGGTGTTTAAAAACCGGGAAGGGACACTAGTCCAACCTCCCAACACTTGCAGCTGCACGTCAAACCCAATGGCCATGGACCTACAAATACTATCTACAGAGCAGAACTAGCAGGTATTCTTGTGGCACTCCAAAAAGGACAGACTGACATTGCCTCCGATAGTGCATCCTGCCTCTCGCAAATTTCTAAACAAACTCTCAATCCAATGCGCATGTCGTATCACCTACATGCAGAGCTCATTCGTGCTATATCAAACATATTAGAGCACTCCCCTCATCCTATTCATTTCTACAAAGTCAAAGCTCATTCTGGCATCATTGGCAATGAGGGGGCTGACGCCTGCGCACGGTCTGCAGCCCTCTCAAACACCATAGACAGTGCACTTCCAGATGCCAGGGACCCCTTCCACAATTTTTATTGGCTCTCTTTGAAGACCTCTTGCGCATAGAATGATGGTGTGCACCGCTCCCATACTTTCGCAATCCACTACCTCACCAACCTGAACGGAAAACTTAAAGCACATATGCACAAGAAACACAAGCTTGGCTCTGCTGACATCTCTGGCTACCACTACCAGAGATGGCAGAAACTTCACGATACCATACCAACCACCACCATTGCAAACACTGAAGCACACAACCCAATCTCTCAAGTTGCTAACAAGAAGATCAGCAACTCCTTCTGGCAAAATTCAGAGATAACTCTGAAACAGCAAATAAATATAATGAAGTACCAAACGGATACACTGTACACACAGAAAAGAAAAGAAAAACTACGCAGGCAGTGAAAACACTCCCCACATCAATTAAGGAAAAGAGGATACCTAGGGCCAAGGCACCGTGTATCCCCTTCACCAAGAGAAACAAAAGAAAGAAGTCAATGGGGATCAGGAGGATTACTAGCAGTAGCCCATGCCTAATCTTGGTGACGAGAGTTGAGAGGACTCAGAGTCTTCTCAAGAGCGCATATACACGCAGAGACATGCCTCCACTTTCAACTTTTCTTCCAGTTCTGGAAGATGCCCTCTTTGTGATGATATGGACCACATTAACCACATACTCCTCAGGTGTACGAACTCAACAATGAGCGGGATGCACACCGACAGACACCATGAACCCCTTAGTCTCTGTGTGAAAGCCCTCAGTAAAGGCCGGTATGGCTCATCCCTTATTGGCATGGATGGCTGCAATAATGAGAGGCTCCAGGATCAGGGCATACAAGTCCCTGGAAACATCTCAAGAGCTATTCCAAACTGGTATTTCCCTAATGGTACTGGCTCCCCGGCCCGGCACCAAGGCCGCCCTGATGCTCTCTTCAAGTTTTTGCGCCCTATTCCAGGCAGACAAGCTCACCTTGATCCCTCCTCAGGACAGGGACATCCACCTTGTTGAACTGAAAATCTGCCCTGACACGAATCCTTTCATCACTCTTGAACGTGCAGCAACTCAACATTCTCTCACCATAGCTAAACTGAAAACCCACAGCTCAAGGAATACAAACAAGAATAACAAAGTGGCTCTGCACATCATTTTAATTGGGGTGGCTGGCACCATTTACAATGGGTAAACAATCGCACCTTTTATGAATCTGGGCCTTACCAAACAAATAGCTAGAAAGAAAAGAAAAACTACGTAGGCAGAGGAAAAAGAAAAAAGAAAAAAACTACGTAGGCAGAGAAAACTCTCCCTACATCAATTAAGGAAAGAGAGACACATTGGCTCAAAGAGCCGTGAGTCTCCCTCACCTGAAGATGAGAGGGGAGTTAATGTGGATCAGGTGGGTTTCTGGCAGCACACTGCTCCAGGGCACCAGTATTATGATGAATGTTTTTATTTTCAATGGCACATCTGGTAGAGGTAAGTTTGTGCGCAAATTGTACAGAATGGGCATGGAGTTTTCTCGCAAGTGTTTCAGATCTCTGTGAGTCAATCCCTAATTTTTTTGAATTGATCAAGGGAGGGGCAGAGGAAACTCTCCCTACATCAATTAAGGAAAAGGAGACACATTGGCTCAAAAGAGCCGTGAGTCCCCTTCACCACGAAGCTACAAAAAGAATATCCTAATGGGGATCTGGAGGGTTATTGGAAGCATCCGGCTCCATAGCTAAATCACTAGCATCCAAGCTTAGGGACCATGCCATTCAAAGAATAACCACTATCATTAACACTAAACACGCTCTTTGTTTTCACGGGGGCTTCTGGGGGAGGGTTGCTGGGCGCGCGACGGCGAAGGACGGGAGAAGGAGAGTCCGGGCGTCCAGGAGCATGGCGAGCAACCCTCCAGATCCCCATTAGATCTGTTTCTGGCTCTCTCCTAGGCTGGCTGTGTATAGCGTAGGTTTAGAGGGCCTTCTGGTGAGGCTTCTAGCTTTCCAGTTAGGGGACCTTCCCTTAATGCACGCGGCCTTTGACCTGCGTAGACTTTTCTTTTCTTTTTCCAGGAGAAGCACGCCCATCCATCTTCCCAATCTGCTCAGCTACCAGCCCTTGCATCTCCTCCTCAGAAGGCACAGCAACTGCATCTGGCTCAGGCACCCAATTATTTTGTGTACCCTGTGCTCTCTCAAGCCTCAACATCACGACCACGACCCAAAGGAACAGCCATATCCCTTGCAGACAGAGCCACACCCCCACGAACCAATTGACCTGCCTCACGGGGCTGGAAGTGCGCTTTTAAGTACTTATCCCACACAGACAGTGCCACAGGTATGGCCTGAGTACACTTAGACCGCCTCAGCATTGCATGCACATCAGGGTCTTCACTGTAAAGCCTCCCTAGGAACACATCCCTCTGTCTCCACGTGTATGCACGCTTTGACCACTGAACTTGGATCTTGCACTGCCTCCGCACAAACTCACGCGCATGTAGAGGCTGACCAGTTCTAAGAGCCTCCATGAACACACGACGCTTCCCTCTACAAGCTGCATCAAACCAGGGAGGGCTGCGAGCGCCCCTCTGGCTGGCACGCAAAGGCCCACACACACTGACCAGCCCAGTCATGCCTGCATCCCCAGCAGCTTGTACGATTATTGAACACAAGCAAAAACAGGCTGCCTCACAGGTAGACATAGGGTCCTCCTTTGCAATGGCTTGCTCAAACTAAGTTTGCGTCTACCGGCACTCGCATGGCACTCGCGCACGCGCCCTGCCTGCGCCGCAAGCCAGCTCCAGAGGCCGCAACATGGAACTGCTGTTACTCCGCTGCCAATGTGTGAGGTCTCAGCCGCTCCCGAGTATGTCCGGGCGTGTGCTTGCACAGCACACGAGGGCGTTACCAGGGGACACCGCGTGGAGGCGCCTCACAAGTCCCCCTTGGACTGATATCTTCTGTCAAGGTTCTGTGCATCGTTTAGGCCTGCATAGGCGGGGCTAATGCTCTGAGGGCTGTTCCACAGGCTTCTGCTTATGGTCAGCAGCTGCTAGCATTTAGTCTTGTTGGAGGTCTGGAACTCCAGTCTTTCAGCTATCATCTTGCTCTCTTTCTCGTTGTTGGACCTGTCTTCTTTCTTTGCCTGCCGTGCTTCTCTCAGTCTGAACTTTGTGGTGGGGAGGTCATACAGTCTGTGCACCAATGTGGCCCCCTTTCCTTAATTGATGTGGGGAGCGTTTCATTGCCTACGTAGTTTTTTTCTTTTCTTCGGGGCAAGCCCAAGTTTCAGCTGCATCAGTCTCTTGTCTTTGCCCACCAGTGTAGCATCCGAGTTTTTTCATGCATTTCCAGTGGTACGTTTGTTGGCAGACATCACAAGTATACATACCAAGAATGGAGGCTCAGAGTTAATAGATTTAATAGGTAGTCACCAGGGTAATTGCAGATCTGGCAGCAAGCACACCCAATATCAGTGCGAGCAGCAATTGAGGTATTTGCAGGTTGGAGACCGGGAGAGCGGCAGAAACCACTTCTCATGGAAGCAAAATGGGTGCAGTTCTGTGCTTAATGGCAGAAAAGAAAAAAAGCCTACGCCAGCCAAAAGGCCGCGTGCATTAAGGAAAGGTCCCCTAATTAGCAAGCTAGCAAGGGTCTCACCAAAGGGCCCTCAAACCTAGACTAGGTACAGCTAGCCTAGGAGAATGCAAGAACAGAGCTAATGGGGACCTGATGGTGGATGGAGGTTCCCCTGTCTCTTTTCTTAACTGTGCAAATTCTCCAATCATCCGTATGTGATATTTGAAGGTCATAGTAATGAAACGCCATAAAAGCGTGGCTAACTGAAGTTGCTTTTCTAAGCTTCTGGGTTGAGGTCTTTCTGCAGTTACAGACCTCAAAGCCTTGGCATGGCGAGCTGAGGGGGTTGATGACGTGAGGGGTGAGCTCTGTCAATGTGATAAGCTATTTTTTCCTCTTCTTAATGTGTTTGCTAGTTTGTGTATCTGGGCTTTGGGGAGTGTGTGTATCGATACGAGGTCCAGGGGAGATCGCCTGTTTGGCAGGGATTTGTTCTGAAAGGGGAGTTGGGCTGTGTTGGGATAAGTCATACCAAATAATTAACAGTGCTTGTGACTGGCACTTGCTCCTGGATTATGAGGTAGAGACATTGACGTGGGGGTATGATTCATTGTTGAGCTTGTGCGCTTGCTGGGTGGCAATTCTACAGGTGAAGCATCAGGGCTAGGAGCAGCCATTTGTAGAGACACACCATCTTTGAGTAGGAGTGATGCACAGTCTATAACTGGAGCAAGTGTTTCTGTAAATATACATCTTTGGCAGTTTTTTTTTTGTGTATTAAGACATACTCCTTGTATATATTGGTTAGCTGTAGGGATGGACAACCTGGCAGGCTCACATCTGAGCGGCGCCTAGTATGCTTGTGTAATTAGATGCGGAGCAAGGTTGCGGTGGTGGCACTACTTGTGTGGAAGGGGTGTTATTTGGTTGGGAGCCTGAATAAGGATATGTATGATAAGGGTAATCTGGTTCCCCAACTAGGTGAGTATAACTTAGGCCACTTACGTGTGTGTTGTTGATTAAATGGTAATTTGCATGAGTGTTTGCTTCCGTGTTTTTGTAAACAGCAATTTTTGTATAGAGAACGTACTTGGCTCTTCTTCAAGGGGTTGACAAGAGCTGACAGTCTGTCAAGTGCTGTTTAAATCTTTGCGTTGTCCTTGGAGCGTTTAGTTTGGAGCTGAGTTACTGTGATGATAGAAGTCTTGCGCGAGAATATAAGTTCATGGATCCCATTAATTCCAAGACTCGTCAGTGGTTGCATCACATAGGTAAAAAAGGAGGAGAGGTTGTGGGGAGGCGATTTATGCAAGGAGAGAGCTTTATGAATGAGGTTCAAGTCATCATGAACACGTTCTCCTCATGCTTCATGAAGTGGAACTTACTAGAGTGAATGCTGATAAACTGGCAGGCGTGCATGCAATAGTTGAGCTGACGCCTTATGTGCAGGCCTGTCACGTCAAATCATGGTTGTTGCTGAATCATGGTTATTTGGGTTAGTTATTCGGTTGGAGGTTATTATTGCTGGAAGGCTGCATTGTTCCTTTTTTTTCTCTCTCTGTTTCTGGATTTGATAAGAGACGTGCTCAAAACCCTTTTGTGAAGTGCCCGGGGTAGAGAAGATGACAGCGTAAACAGGCAGTCCTTGGGGAGGGACCTTGTTGGCGGAAGGCAGCTGGCAACCAGTGTATGTATCGTGTGTGTTTGAGCATCAGAACAGAGCAAGCAGAAGGAAGCATTGGACTATCATTGCAAGAGAGAGAAGGGAAGAGGGCAGAGCTCAGTACACTCACATCTCAATCCATCAGCTTCGAGTGAACTTGTCCTTTGGCGCATGGCTTTAGGCGACTCTGGACGTTAACCATATCATTCTCTCCGGTTCCTTCTTGCTTGGTGAGGTAGGCTGCAGACAAGATTTTGAAGTCCGTTATTTGCTTAAAGATGAAGTTTAGGCTTATAGTGTGGTGTCTAATTGAGGGGTCTTTCAGGCTGGCAGTGAGCGCAAAAGCTAGACCCCTGTGGTATTCCAATCAGATTGGAGTGCGCCCTATTCCAAGTTATTTGAGTCTTCGCAGATCATTGCTGCTGCTGTGCTGTTTCAGATTTTGTATTTATGTTTGATAATCCTGTCAATCATAGTATCCCAAGTGATAAGGCCTGCTGGGGTGCAGGGAGCAACTGCAAAAGCATAGGCAAGGCTAGGGTTTATGGCTGTACCGACAATGCGTTGCATCTGGCATGGGGAAGCACAGGAGGAGTCACGTTATCAAGCCTGTCAAGGTTACAGGTCATGCATTGAATTTGGTGCTTCCAGTTTAAGTCCATGGACCATGGTGATTTCAACCCAGCAGGCCTCAATGGCTTGTGTGCTTGCCATGCGCCTGGGTTTAACCCGGGCAAGGAGCAGCTTGTGATTTCACGCATAGAGCAGATCCAGTCAATTCTCACATAGGCACAAAGAGTTGCATGCATGCAATGTGGACCTAAGCTCCCAGCTGAGTGCATGGCTGGTCCTGGCGCGCATTGCCAGTGTGCAAGTGCCTGGTGCAGTTGAGTAGGAGCGCCTGTTCAGCAAGCTGGCTTTCATCAAGGATGAGAGGCGCAACCTCCTAGAGGCAGAGCATTGGATGTGTGCTTGATCCAGGCAACCCAGCACATTTTCAGCTTCCCTGATTTTCTCTTCATCGCGGCAATGCAGAAGTGTTTTGCAGCCAAAGAGCGCCGCCTTGCAGCAGTGCCAAGGCAGGCTCACCAGCCAAGGTAGCCAGTTGTGGTTGAAATTGACTCAGATGGCTAGTTTAGCCTGGTTCTTTAAACAAACGTGGGATTGGGCACACAATGCCCAAATTATGTGTTTGCGGGAGAGCTTTGCTGGTTGGTAATTATTTGGCCACGTAGAAAGGTTTTGAGGATTGTTGCTCATTGAGTCACGCTTTTGATGAGCACAGCCAAAATTGTAGCAAAAAAATGTTGGATATGCGGCACCCAAATCCTGCTCAGACCCTTTTGTGTCGCACTTTGGGGCCCAAGTGTGATACCCCCAAAATCACTAATAACAACACTGCCCATTGTGATTTCAGCCCCAAGATAGAGGAAGGGTTCATGTGATGCGAGGAACTGGGCCTTTTGCCTTTGGATTCCTATTTTTCTTTGAGTCGTTGACTGAGTGCTTGAGAGAATGTCACCTTATTTTGATCCCTTTCAGGATAAGCGTGTAAAATGCCAATTGCTTTAGTTCTGGTTCCAAAGATAACAAGTGCTGCCCAGTCAGAGTAAAGGGTGAGTTCCTTGGCTTGCACTTTGGGTCTTGGATAGTGATAGTGGGGCAAAAATGGTCATTAGGAATGGCAGCGCTACTCAGGACATTTTTCAGGTGGGTTTCAGTGATGTTTTGGTCAGGGACGTGCCACGCTTGCCCCCCCCCCCGAAAAAAGGTGATAAGTCTCATTATTTTGCTGCAATACATGAAAATAAGCTTGAGGTAGTAAAAAGCGCCTGAATCGTCCAGAGATTTGCGTGAGCGGAAAGAAAGCCTGAGAACAGATGTGCTGAAGTCCTAAGAGAACACATAGGAATGCAAGATGAAGGTTTAGAGCAAGCTTGGTGGCTTTGTGAGAGTAAGTTATTTAAGGGGATCCATAGTGTGAGGGGTATAGACGACCCTGCCCACACATAATAGCATGACAACTCCTCCCAAAAAGGTCCCAAAAAGGAAAACTCGCTGCGCAAAGTGGGGAGAATGGACAAGTGAAATTAGGTAATTTTACATCTTTTTCCCATTTGCACCAATGGTTCAATGCTCTATGCTTTTGAGAGGCGCAACTGCTATAGGGAACTTGTGACATAAGCTGAACATGAGAGTAAGGATCTGTCCCTGTATAAAACTATCTGAGATGGGGCGTGAAAACTAACTTTAAGCTTGCAAATAAATTTACTTTTTGTGTAGGCAAACAAGAGGGAACAAGGTGCCTTGGTTGTCTTGTTGAAAGATGTCATGTTACTTGTAACTCATGTTTTGTTAGACAGTTGTCCCTGTCTTTTGTATGCTGCAGTATGCCTTGATCTGTGTTTGTCCAGGCCTACAAATGTATTTAGACAGCCAATTAATTTGCTATGTTTTGAGTGCTACATGTGACTCACATGATGTGAGTAAAGGTAAATCGCTTTGATGCATTTTGTGCTTATCTATGCTAAATTGTGTATGCAAATATCTTTCCTTTTTGTGTGGGCATCATATTGGTGTCCTTTCCACCTGAAGCTTCGGACATCAACAGAGTAACTTGGAAGGAGGAACCTTGCAAGGCCCTTCAGGAAGGGTCCAAGTTGCAAGAAATTTTGCAATAAAACAAGGCAAGAGACCCTCCAAAGGAGCCCAGAGGGTTCCTTAGGAAGGGTCTGGCTTCCATGGAAGGTTCCAGTTGAATCCACAAAATTAACCATCCTAAGGAACCCTGGAGGGTTCCTATGGAGGGTTCCATTCGAGGCCAGGGACCCTTCCTTAAAGAGGCCTGCAGGGTTCCTGAGAAAGTTACCTTTGTAGCTTTAAGTGGAACCCTCCATGGAAGCTAACTCCCACCTTAAAAGGAACCCCTGGCTCCAGTAGGGTCTGTTCCTAAATTGCGGCAAAGGGGACTTGTATAAGCATGTAAACATGGCTCCCTCAAATAGCCAATGTTTCTCCTCTTCCTTAATCGATGTAGGGAGAGCTTCCTCCGGACACATGATTTTTCTTTTCTTTCTATGGTACAATTTTTATAGAAGTTTATGAAATATTTACAGCCCTTGAACAATTGACAGTTTGCAACCAAAGTCCACTACCATGCTGTTAAGACCTTGACAAGAAATACCAGTACCAAACATGCCATCCAAATTAGCAATTCAAACAATGGGGGAGGGGGGGGGGGCCACTGGACGGGCTACTTTTAGGAGGGCGAGGCGTATGCCTACAAGGATGGCCAACAACCCGCCAGGTCCACATAAGTTTGGTTGCTCCTGGCTGTTTCGTCCTTAATTTATAGGTTTCAATGGTCGTGTCAGCGCTGGCTGCTGTGTCTTCCCTCAATGAAAGCTGGCTGTTGCCCAGCGTAAATTTCCTTTTCTTACAAGTACTATTGTGGGGCCACTAGAAGTGTGCCTTTTTTTGCAATGGACAATACGTTTAGGGGGGGTTATGTTTGTCGAATGTTAAGGGACCTGCAGGTTCTGTAGAGCAAGATGAACTGCGCTGCCTTTGTCCATGGAGGGAAGGCCTGCCACAAGAGGATTTTACACCATAAAACAAAATTCATGCTGGCAATGTTTTGCTCAAATCCCGTATCTGACATGATGGGATGTTTATACCCTGAAAAGAGTGACGGACACAGTGGCTGCCCACAGGGGGGACGTCATATACCGGTATATAGGCCAGTGGAAATTTTGCAGCGCATTGATTGTGAGGGTGCCTGTGCGGTGGCTTAAACTGTTCTGTTTTCTTTCTTCCTTTTTTGTTCTGAAGGAAAGTGATGACATGGTCCTGGGACCATCGCTAGCCTTCTGGACTTGCATCCAAATTGACTAGCCATGCCATCTAGTGACTAACAACATCATTGACAGTATAGGACATGTCCTTCATCTGCAGGGTGCCTTTTGGGGTTGGGGTTGCTGGGTGCACGGTGGTGGAGGAAGGAGAAATTTACCTCTGGGGTATTTCTGGGAAGGAGCATGGCTGACAACTCCCCGGGTGTCCCCTCTAGCTCTGTTTCTGGCTTCCTGCTCCTTAACTATGTCGTGTTTGAATTCTGGTTTGAGGACCCTTGCTCGCTTGCTCATCAAGGAACCTTACCTTCATGCACGCTGCCTCTTTGCTGGCTGGCGGAGCCCTGACTTTCTCTCTCTCTCTCTTAGTGCGAGTCTGGTCCAGCCACCAATTAATGAGTCCCACACTAGCAAGGCCACCATGCTCAGCCCTTGGAGAGGAAGCCAGCAGTGCCCCACCATTTAAGTGTCACAGCATCACCTCCTAATGGCCTCGAGGGCATCAAGGGTCTACGCCTGGCTGGCAAGCATAGCCCCCCCCTTTTGATTTTAATCCACGAAGAGAATTTCGTTGGGTCCAACGCTAGCGTTCACCAGCTCCACTCCTGACCTGTTGTTGTTTGTTGGTCATTCGGCCAAGATCGGGGCTGCAAACTCTAGAGGGACAAGGCCATGCATTATACCGGTAATGAACAATACATAATCCACTATTTTACACCTCTCCTCGACCCCCTCAAGTTTGCTGTGTTCTCTGTCGCCAATTTGAGAGCTTTTTTTTTGTTTACATGAACGACTCCCAGCAGGAACCTGACAGTAAAAATATGAGACTGGGAAAAGAGAAACCTCCTGCCCACAAACTGGACCGAGACAAAAGGCAGACCCTACTGATACCAAGGCAAAAAAGGGTGGCTGAGCCAGTTCAAAGGAGTCAGGGCATAGCAGATACAGGACAGCCAAGAGCAAGGAAGCAGCAAGCAGAACAAAAGGTTCCCCTGAAAAAAAAACCAGCCTAAGAAATTGGCTCAAGCTCGCAAGGAGCAAAAGCTGAAAGTACAAACTGCAAGTCTGCAGCTCATATTAGTCTGACCTTAATGGTGAGTTGGTTTGAGCTTCACATGCTTTATGGGTTTCACATATATAATATTTATAAATGGCACTTGCAGCATCTCAATTCCGAGCTCCTGTAGTGTAGTGGTTATCACTCCAGATTCTGATTCTGGCGACCTGAGTTCGAATCTCAGCAGGAGCTGTCAAGTGACCTTTTTCTCTTTCCATCCTCATCGTGCCCTTTCTAACACTGAGCACATCTTTTTGTGGGGTCCATCATTTCCAGACTAATTGAAAGGAAACAGTCTGGAAATCAACCTGATTTACATGCAGAAAACATTTAAAATGCTAGTATTTCCTCAAAAGAGCACCTCAATTAAGTACAAGGTAGCAGAAGTAATTGCACTCTTATTCATGCTGCATGCTTTAATTTGCCATGAGCTTTGGGAGGTAACCTGAGTACCCTGCCATGACAAGAGTCTGCTTTGACGAGAGCTTGCAAGTTGGTAGATTTGGTTGAGCAATTTGTCTTGTCCTCCATGGTTGCACAGCTGAGGTCATGGGGCTTTAAGGCACTGACTTGGCTGCTTCAGTTTCTTGGCCCGGCAGCGCGGGTCTTTCCTTTATGCATGCTGTCATGACAGATGAGTACAGTGCCAAGAATGTGTTGCAGACAGATGTTGGACTGTCAATGCGAGGTGCGACCCGAGGTGTGTTTAGATGGGACTGCAATTTAATTCATAAGCTCCCGCTTTCCTGCTCTCATGACACTTAAAACTCTGCAGCAGACTCTCGGTATAACAACGTGGCCTGGCTTGGTCTGTAATGCTTTATCATTTAAAAAAAGGAAAAGCAACGCAAGCCAGGTCAGGCTGCGTGCATTAAGAGAAGGTTCCCAAATTAGCAAGCCAGCTAGGGCCTCGCCACTGAGGCTCACATTCTCATTACAGGAAGGGAGCCCTGTGGGCATCTGCAATGTGAATTACTGCAGCTCCACAGGCGAGGAGGATTTGCACGCCCAGGTGCATGGCAGGCCCCGGGCACGTGATAGCTTTTGCCTTTCCTAGCCACAGGCGCATGGCGGACAACCTGCCAGACCATCATCAGATCTCTTCTGACGGACTGGTTTGATTACAGGCATCTTTTTTGCCTCGGTTAAGCTGCCCTCGTAGGTACAGCTACGTAACCCTTTCCTTAATTGATTTAGGGAGTGTTCTCACTGCGTACGTCATTATTCTTATTCTTTTCTTTTTTCAATTTCCTTTCACCCTTTCCTTTCCTTTCCTTCCCCGAAACCCCTTTTCAACCTCCATGATGCTCTGAGGACTCATATGCATCCCCAACATAGACTTGGAAAGGCCAACACCGAGACAAGATGCCAATCTTGTTATCAAAGCCTACTGCACACAGTTCATAGAAGGTCAGCAATGCCTTTTGGACCATGCCAACGCTCCCTTTCAAAATGAAACCTTCACAGCTACTGCACAAGTATCCTCTCCAATCAAAAGTATGCAGTACGCTTCGAAATGTCCAACAGCCTACAATGCCCCTCTGTGGAAAGCCAGACAGTGTCCTTCACATTCTGTTAGGGTGTAACATTTTATCATGTCAGACACGTCTATAATAGTAAAAAGTACCACAATATTGCAAGCAGAATCCTCCTCCTTTAAGGTGTGCTGGCTTTGAGGACGTATTTCGTTTTTTCCAGTATCAAGACAATGGCAATTATCGTTTTATCTCTGAATTGGTGGATTTCTTTCAACGCACTGAGCAGCCAAACTATCTGGCTGAAGGTTATGTTCCCTTGTAAACCTTGTAAACCTTAAGGTGTCAGCGAAAGTCCTCTTGGAGCAGGCCTTGCCTCCATGCACATGGCACAGATTGTCTTGCTTTACAGAACCTGCAGATCCCTGAACACCCAGTAAATAGAACTCTCCCTACAATTCCCCTCGAGGCTTCCCTGACAAACAACGTCTCACTTCTAGGCGCCCTAATGCAGTACTAGTTCTTCCAATAGAAAAAGTGAAAAGGGCCAGCTCCCGGTACCCGGTTGAGAAGTAGAGAGGGGCACTGGGGGAGCAGGGAGCATTCAGCGCCATTCGCAGCGACTCCACCTGCTTCCAAGGTCCACCATCCTAGCCAGCTCCTTGTTGAACACTGCATATCCATCTTGTGGAGGTCCAATATTGTGAAGACACCAGGCCTAAGATTGAGCTTGAGGTTGACAAGCAGCAGCACCGCGGCCTCTGTCGCCATCTTTCAAGGGCCACAGCTCAGGTTAACCTCAATGCTATTCTGCCAGTGTTTGGCGTGAGCAAGGTCATCTACACGCCTCACACTTTGGAGCCCCTTGAAAAGCCGTCCTTTTCATTTTTTCCGTTTTCCCCTTTCCTTCCTGAGTCTCACCAATGGACCCTCAAACCTAAACCAACTACTAAACACAGCTACTAGCAGCAGCCTAGGAGGAAGCCAGAAACAGAGCTAATGTAATTCTGATGACATACAAGATGAAAAACATGTGCTATTCAGATGCTCCAATCCCCAGGTCTGCTCTCTCCGTCAAAAGAATGCCTCACTTTTTGAGCAAACTTCTTTTTTCTACACCTCCACGTCTCCCACAGGATGCCCTGTCTAGGCACCATTCACCATGTGAATTCCCAGGATATCAATATTTTCTAAACCAGGATAAGAACAAACTTCCTTTTTTCGTCATGACCTTATTTGTATTTATGAATAGGCTAGCAGTCAAACGTCTTGAGTGAGGCCTTTCTTCCCTTGTAACCCTTGAAGCAGAGCTAATAAAGATCTGGAGATTTGTTGGCTATGCTCTTGGATGCATGGACTCTCCTTCTCCCGCTCTCCACCACCATGCATCCCCCCTCCCCAAGTGAATTGGATGAAGAGCACGTCTGGAGTTAATAATAGTTGAAAGAAAGAAAGAAAGAAAGATAGATAAGAAGGATCTACGCTTGCCGCTCGGCTGTGTGCATTAAGGAAAGAGCCTCCCAATGGCTCCCACCGACAGAGGGCATCTTTATCTCCACCCCGGCCACAAGGATTCGATCCGGGGACCTCCTCCTTGCTGTCGCCCTCCTCGTGCTTGATAATAGTCGATAATCTCTGGATAGCATGGTAGCTTAATTTGGATGCAAATGACTTGGCTCTTTGCGTGGTTTGTCCCAAGTTGATCAGATAAGTTTAGTGGTGCAGTCATTATAGATAGTGCCTGTCACACCAATTAAGGTGGTGTACACAGTCAATTTGTTGTTCCTGTTTGGGTTTCTCGAGCTGCGGGTGTTGAGCCTGGTACTAGTGCTGGGATGCCGGGCAATTGCAGTTTCCAGAGTGAGAAAGGGATTATTGTCAGGGCACCCTTGGGAGGATGGGATTTCTCCTATGTGTGATCAATGCTCATGCGGACAAATTCACGATGAGACCCATCTTCTCTTCATGTGTAGGCATGAGGGGCTGTGTGCTCTAAGACAAAAGTGCTCTGGGCTTTATCTGGCGATTTTTTACGTACACACCCTTTCTTGCAGCATCAACTTAGTGTCCAGGCTGCATCTAATTTGCTCTTACAAAGCAATAAGGAGATTTTCTATTTCATGTCTGAGCTTTTGGATTTGCTGTTGGCTGGCTTGGACCAGCCACAGGCTGATCAGCCGAATAGTCTAGCTGAAGGTCTCCCCATGTAATCCAATCTAATCTAGTCAGGGCACCCTTCCCTTCCTTTTCTTAATTTAGGATCGAGGGCCCTTTGGTGAGGCCCTAGCAAGCTTGCTACTAAGAGGGGACTAGTAGTTAGGGAACCATTCCTCAAAGCACGCAGCAGGACCTAGCCTGCTAAGTCTTTTCTTTCTTTCATATTTGACATGGCCTGCTGCACCATTTCCAGAGCAATGCTCTTCTCTACTTCAGAGATCTGAACATCATATGGGAATACAGAAGCTTGTTTCATGGAGTGACAGTATGTGTGATTCTTCATAGAGATCGACACTATTGAACCCAGCATTAGGATTTGTCTTCTTCTCCAATTGACATTTGTACTCGAGATTGGATTTGGTTACAGGCACCACTTGCTTCAGATAAGCTGCCCTTGTAGGCAGGTACAGCTATGTAACCCTATCCAATCCTCTTCTTTCTTGCACCTAGACATGATATGGTCTGCGTATTTTCTCCTTTTTCTTTAGTATAACAGAAACTTTTCTTTAACTTTCGTTCATGATGGGGGCCACAAATCAGGAACTGCCAATTCCTCAGGTGGAAAAAGCATCTCTAGTGGTCACTGTTACGAGAAACATGATTTACCAACCGGAATAGCATTCAGTCTGACAACAGACATCCCAAGTCTTGTCAAAAAGGCACTGCCTGGCCTTCCAAGACCTTTCATGGTTATTAAAAGTTAAAACTTCACACCAATTGTCGCCCATCTATCTAACAAGCACAGGGCATACACGAGAGTTAGCAGTATCAACCTCAAACATTCAACAGACGTCAAGATATGGGCAATTGCAGGGTCATGGCAGGCACCAGCAAAAAAACATGCAAGAGACACAGAACAAAATGAAAACCAAAAGGAACTGTGTAACAGACATCGATACAGGTACGTGAGTGAAGGTGACTATCATGGTGATGGTCATGTTTGTACAATATGTAAGTGGAAAAGAAATGGCACACACATCTCAAGTACCCTGGAGCAAGCAATGGAACTACTATTTTAGGACTACCACTTCTGAGTGCAGAGCTGAACAAGAAGTCAAGTTGGAGAAACATGGCTCCCCATGCAGGGGCTGCAAATGCTCTAAACGGCTTCCAACAGCACAGCAAATTGAGGTGGGCCACAAAAGTAAAAAGTGGAGAGCCTGCCCCTTGCACCAGGCGGAAAAGCTAGCACTTGATCAGCCTTGACAAGCCTGGCACCATAATTCTGGTGAGCAGCAGCAGTGGTACTCGCAGCACCAGAATTCTGGCAAGCAGCGGTGGCACACAGCACCAGAACTCTGGCAAGCAGCGGTGGCACACACAGCAGCAGCAGCAGCAAAAAAAGATGTACCTTTAAGGAAAGAAGGATAAGGAAAGAATCTGGCGAGCCTGTGCAGGCCAAAATGGGCCACGTGCACTGGGGACAGCTTCATCCATGTGCATGCCACCCTGCCGGGAGCTGGCCTTGTCACCTTGCAGCTTTGCACAGCAAAACCACGCCTGCTCCAGGCAACACTCCTTGGCCCTCGGCAGCATGTTTGGACCCTGGGCCCTGGCCAAGTTACTTGGGGGCTGCTTCAGGACGCCTTGGACTCGGACAGACAACTTAACGCTGGGCAGCGTGCCTGGATCCTGGACCCTGGCCAGGCTACTTGGGTGCTACTACAGAACTCCTTGGACCCTGGGCAGATGACTTAACGCTGGCCAGGCTGCTTGGGGCTACTTGAGCCTTGGGTAGGCAGCTTGTTGCTTGGCAGCCTTTAGATAATATAGCCTAGCCATAGGAAAGCCAGGTGTCCGCAGTGTTGGCATCCACAGCCAATGCAGTGAGGACCGTACCAGGTGTTCACAGTGGTGGCATCCATTGGCCAGCAAAAGATCACTGAGCCTACTTGGCCTCATACCAGGTATCCGCAGTGTTGGCATCCACAGCCAGCTCAACCCGCAGCGGCTGCACGCCCTCTTGCAAACTGGGATCCTGTGTGTGCATGCGTGTGTGTGTCCGTGTGTGTGTGTGTGCGCGTGAGTGCTTGTGTGTGTGTGTGTGTGTGTGTGTGTGTGTGTGTGTGTGTGTGTGCGTGTGTGTGTCTGTGTGTGTGTGTGCGCGTGAGTGCTTGTGTGTGTGTGTGTGCGTGTGTGTGTCTGTGTGTGTGTGTTTGTGTGTGTGTGTGTGCGCTTGTGTGCGCGTATGCGCGTGCACGCCCACTTGGGCACTGGGATCCTGTGTGTATGTGTGTTTTTTTGGGGGAGGGGAGGGCCCTCTTGTGCGCTGGGATTCTGTGAGCAATGTATGTATGTATGCGTGTGTGTGTGTGTGTGTGTGTGTGTGTGTGTGTGTGTGTGTGTGTGTGTGTGTGCATACGTGCGTGCGTTTGTGTGCGCGTGCGCAATGGTCTGTTTTGTGACACCTGCAGTTTTATGTGTCTCTGCCTGCTGGAGCAAGCCAGAGGTCTTGATTCTAGGCTATGTCAAGATTCTTTTAGGGGCATGGACCAAGAGCTACTTTGCTTATTGTAAGGAAAAATACTGTGCTTTAGCAAGCCTGCTGTTGTAATGCCTGCATCTTTGCTCAAGAACGTCGCTCGGGTTGCAGGTGATTTTGTGCATGCTGAACCATGACCTTTGACAGACAGGAAAATGATAACCTTTCGCAGTATCTTAACAGACTAGACTGCACTCTGGCAGACATGGTTCTCTGGCAGACACGGTCCCCGCCTGTTGTGGGGAATGTGCCTGAGAAAACAACTGAGCCACACCCAATCTTACCTGCACTTGGGCAAACACAGTGTGTAACTGCAGTGGGGAGTGCGCTCAATCATGAAGGCCATATATGTATTACATATGAATATATTAACATATTAATTGATAGCGTATTAATTGATCATGCATACATTTCATATTTATTCGTTCATCGATAAGCACGCCAATTTGGCCTAGCTGCACAGGCGGGAGTGCGCTCAATCATGAAGGCTACACATATTTTTTCATTTAGAGGCGTGCCAGATGCCCAGCTGCACAGGCGGTCACGGCAGGTCAACAGAATATCTTTTCCTTTAGAGGCGTGCCAGATGCCCAGCTGCACAGGCGGTCACGGCAGGTCAACAGAATATCTTTTCATTTAGAGGCGTGCCAAATGCCCAGCTGCACAGGCGGTCACGGCAGGTCAACAGAATATTTTTTCCTTTAGAGGCGTGCCAGATGCCCAGCTGCACAGGCGGTCACGGCAGGTCAACAGAATATCTTTTCATTTAGAGGCGTGCCAAATGCCCAGCTGCACAGGCGGTCACGGCGGGTCAACAGAAGAAAGACAAGGAAAAAAGGCTGCGCAGTTCGGAACTTGCATTTGTGCGTGCAGCAAGGAGAGGAGGCAATCCTGAAATTGGCCGCGCGCATGAAGGGAAGGCGACCATGGCAGTCATAGGACAGGTTACACCTTCTGTAACAACAGCAGTCGGGTGAAACAACGCAGCCTTGCCATGCAATTTAAGGGTGTGCCCAGCTTCACAAGCAGAGGGCTATCGATACAGGGACTGGTCCACCCCGTTCACAAGCCTCCTCATCAGTACATTTGCCCAGGTGGGTGTGCATGTGCGTAACCAGTATGTAGGTCCTGGCCCTGTTGTGGTACTCCATCAGCCTGTGCTGGACCGGCGCATCGAACTATCAAGCACGACACTGATGACCAGCCCAGGCCCAGGGGTGCGCCGAGTGCTTGACCACCAGGCTCTTGGCGACGCTCAGCCGAGCCAGAAAAACTGACTTCCTGGTCAAGCTCATAATAACCAGGGCAGTCCAGGCCCAGGCGTGCGCCAAGTGCTTGACCATCAGGCTGTTGCTGATGCTTAGCCACGCCAGCATAACCGACTTCCTAGTCAAGCTCGCAGCATCCCATGGCAGCCCAGGCCCAGAGGTGCGCCATGTGCTCAAACAGCAGGCTCTTGGCGATGCACGGATGGATGCTTTTCAAAGGAACCCAAACGTTGCTCAGCTTGTGCTGAGCCAGGAATCGACTCACCTTGGCAACCCAGGCCCAGGGGTGCGCTGCTTGTCTGACCACCAGGCTCTTGGCGATGCACAGATGGATGCTTTTCAAAGGAACCCAAACGTTGCTCAGCTTGTGCTGAGCCAGGAATCGACTCACCTTGGCAGCCCAGGCCCAGGGGTGCGCCATGTGCTTGACCACCAGGTCCTTTGCCTGCTGAGCTGTTTCCTTGGGCCCTTCCAGGATCACCTCATCATGCACCTGCACAACGCATGGGGAGGTATGCCTTGCGGTGGAAAATAAGCACACTGAGCTCATGTGTGAGAAATAGCGATCATTTAATCCATGCCTGTGATGAACATCTTGTGTTGCCATTTCTTACAATTCATTCTCATACAATACATTCCTTGCAAGAGCACACACATTCACAGTTCCAAATTGGTGGGCGGCTGCGCTAATCAGTGCGCTGTGTGCAGAGAATGCAACTGCATGGAAGTGTGTGTATGTGTGTGTGTGCGTGTGTGTGTATGTGTGTGTGTCTGTGCCTGTGCCTGTGCCTGTGCCTGTGTGTGTGTGTGTGTGTGTGTGTGTGTGTGTGTGTGTGTGTGTGTGTGTGTGTGTGTGTGTGTGTGTGCGCGTGCGCGCGCGTGCACGTGCGTGTGTGCACGTGTGCTTGCTTGCACGCTCTGACACGTTTCCCTAATTCCAGAAATAGGGGCCCCTTCTGGCTTCCATGCATTGCCAAGCACCCTTGCCAGCAGCTGTACTTGTCTGAAAAGGAGCAAATTTCTCGTATACATGCATTGCCAATCACTCTTGACGGCATCCATACTAAAAGAGGATACGCCCCTTCTTGGAGGAAATATGCCCAATGCCAAGCACCCATGCCACAGCATCCATACTTAAGAGAAATGTGCCCCTTCTTCTTGTACCAACACCTTGCTCACTCAGTTTTCTGAATCAATACTCCATTGCGCAACTCCAAAACACAGACCACGGGGGAAATGACAGTGAGCTTCTACATCACGCAACACACACACAAAGGAGGAAATGACAGTTGTCATCCACCGCTTCTCACACACACAAAACAAGGAAACGACAGTGAGTACCTCCCACCTCACAAACATGCACAAACACACACGCAAACAAAAACAAAGGAAGAAATGACAGTAGGCATCTACCACATCACACACACACACGCACACACGCACACACACACCTGCATAACAAGCCTCCAGCCCATCTTCTCCAAGTCCTTGCAATGGTCGATGGCCAACATTGCTGAGGACGCTACATCAGCAGCAGAGCCCTGCAAAAGAGATGTATACAAAACACAACATCAGCAGCAAAAAAAGACGAGAAGAAAATAATCAATGCAGAGCACGCCACACCAGCAGCAGAACCCAGTAAAAATCCATGCAAATTATACGCATCAGCAGCAGAGCAAGTAAGCGCGCGCACACGGACACGCACATGGAAACACACACACATACACACACAGCAAGCAAGCAAGACTAAAGAACCTTTTGTTTTGCATCTTTTTTTGTTTTCTCTCATCCTTTTAAGACAGTGTAGAGATGATCAGGAGCTCCTCAACGAAGCAAGGATGCAAGTTGCAGAAAAATGGTACTGAGCTCTTGACCAGCCATTCCAAGGGCAAAAAGGAATCCAAATTCCTTCGATGGTGAAAGCATGCAGTGCTCAAAATGGCCAAAAAAAGACAAAAGAAAGGTGATTGCCAAGTTAACGATGCAATGACAAACGCCTGGATGGGGGTGTTAGTAGGCACCCATGATGGTCTTTTGATGGAAGCTCATAATGCGAGGACACATGCCTGGATGAGGGTGTTGGTGGACACTCATGATGCAATGACACATGCCTGGATGGGGGTGTTGGTGGACGCGTTCTGCGCATGGCCATGGTGCAATAACACACGCCTGGACAGAGGAATTGATGGACACCCATGATGCAGTGACACATGCCTGGATGGGGGTGTTGATGGACGCGCGCTGCGCATGGCCAGCCTTCCGCCGATCCTTGCTGTTCAGATCAGGCAGCGGGCGCGTGCGGCCCAGCAGGGTTGATACAAAAGGCACTGGCTTCTCAATCTTGGCCCTGTTTGTGGTTTCCACCTGCCATTTCAGGACTTCCTTGCGATCTGCATACCACCTGCAAGCAAACACAACAGTCAAAGGCGCTGTGTTTATCCTGAATGTTCCCGTCTTCAGGCATCCAGCTCCCATTGGAGGACCTCCTTGCGACCTACATAACACCACCTGCGAACAAACGCACAAATCTAAAGCGCTTTGCATGTACTATTCACAAACTCTTTTTTGGTATCCAGTGGTTGCTTTGGGACTCCCTTTCCATGCGCACACCACGCTAGGGTTACCTGAGCTGCAATGTCCTGATTCATAGCGGTGGCCAAGGATTGAGACCTTCCCCTAAACCAGTCACATAAACTCCAATACAAAATGGCTTCATTTTACAGAGATCCCCGCAAAAGGCACATTGGATGCTCCTTGTTGCAACCTGCACTTGGATCTTTGTTGGAGAGTGCTTTTACAGGCCTGAACACAACAAAAAAGTCATAGCAACTCAAGCAGCTTGCAGGGTGAAAATGGCAGCACCTTATGTGAAAGTGCCAGAGGCAGGCCTGCAAACAAACCGTTGTTTGATGTTATGCAGACATAACGACAAAGACACAGCGGCTCAATCAGCTTGCAGGTTACAGATGGCAGCGTCTTATGTCACACAAGTTATATGAGACTGCTAGAGGCAGGCCTGCAAAGAAACCATTGTTAGAAGCTATGCAGACGCTGCAGACAAGACACAGAACCTCAAGCAGCTTGCAGGTTGTAAATGGCAGCATCTTATGTGAGAGTGCCAGGGGCAGGCCTGTACAACATTCCTTGTAACCTGCAAATTCCCAACCCAGGGGTTGGGATTCCCCCCGATTCTCTAAACAAAATGCAGCCACGCAGCTCAACAAAGAGCAGCCAAGCAGCTCACGCATGCTTTCCTTCACTGTCGCCTCCTTCTCCACGAGATTACATAGAAATGGAATGAGAAGGCTACCACAGCCAAAACATTCCCCCGCACATATGCGCACCACCATGTACACACACCACTCCACTGTTGCCTCCACCACTGTCTGTTGCCTGCACCACTGTCTGTTGCTTCCACTTTTGCATGCGCAAACACATCACTCCAGTGTCTATTGCCTCTACCAGAGTAACTCCTATGACCATGAGACCTTGGCCAGATCAAACACAGTTTCACAATCATCTCCGTCCCCCACCAATCGTGCTGCACATGCGCGCACACACACACACACACACCTGTCAACTGTCTGTTGTGCTTCTTCCAGAGAGGTCCCAAAGTCCTTGGCAAGCCCAAATGCAGTCTTGCCGTAGGCGATGGAGAAGTTTAGGATCTTGGCTTTTCGACGCTCAGAGGCAAACCTGCAGGTAAATTGCAGAAGCAGTTAAGAAAATAGTAGCAAGGAAACACAGCAACATAAAGATGCACTGGAATGGAAGCATGCACAACCGCAACTTGTAGACCTAAAAGCTGTCTGACCTCTACAAATCTATATCTGCAACTCTCCCTTGGTAGCAGATGTATGCAGACTTGGGAAATAAGTTTCAGGGTTCAGCGCTTGCCTTGTGTCGCCTTCTTCTCAGCACACTTGCATGCCAGCAAGCAAAAAACACACTTGCCTGCCAGGGCGCCTTTTCTGCGTTTCTCAGCAGACCATTTCGCCAGCCAGCTCATTCGTCTGCCTGCCAGCGAGAGCTTGTCTGGCGCTCACTTGTTTTTCAACAAGGGCACCATTCCGTCTTTCGGCAAGGCACTCCCTCATTTCACAGCAAGGATTTGCTTTGCACCGCCCCTCTGTGCGTCGCTCAGCAGTTCCATTCATCCCGGTGCACTCACCCGTCTTCCAGCATGCATTTGTCAGGCGCCCCTCTATGCGTTGCTTGGCCGTTTCATCCATCCCCTTGTGCAGCATGTGTTTGTACTCCTCCCCCTTTCTATGTATAACTTGGCCATTCTATCCACCTCCTGATATAGCATGTGTTTGCCTCCCCCCCTTTTCTATGCATCGCTTGACTGTTTTATCCATTCCCTGGTGCAGCCTGTGTTTGCATCCCTTTCTATGTATCGCTTGGCCGTTCCTTCCATCCCTCCGGTGCAATCACCAGTCATTCAACGGTTTTCTGGCGCCCCTCGTTGCGTCTCTCAGCCATCTCACCCATCCCCCGGTGCTTTCACTCGTCTTTCAGCAAGGGGTTTCTGGTGCCCCTCTTTGCACCTCTGAGCCGTTCCATCCATCCCTGGTGCACCTGTCGGTGATTCAGCAAAAAACATTTCTGGCGTCCCTCTTTGCACCTCTCAGCCTTTTCATCCATCCCCTTGTGCACCCGCCCGTCATTCAGCAAAGGTCTGTCAGGCGCCCCTCGTTGCGTCCCTCACCCGTTCAACCCATTACCCCGTGCACTCACTTGTCTTTCAGCAAGGGCTTGTCTGGCACTCCCTCTCCCTCCCACTCAAGATAGCTGTTACCTGCGCAGTGTTACGGCACAGGAAAGTATGGCATCCACTCTTGTGGTTCACACTAAGCCTTGTTTGCATCCATTGTGCAGACAGAATGACGAGCGCAATCGGTGCGGTGCAGCTGGTGCATTGCAGATGGAAACAGCAGGGCGGCCAGTGCGGAGTTGGGCATACCCAGCGCAACGCACCTACTGCAATGTCGGCATGGTTTTATCACACATGCAAAATGCTGTGCGGTGCAATTGCTGCAATGCCGGCATGGACTTCATCACACATGCAAAATGCTGTGCGGCGCAATTGCTCCAATATCGGCATGGACTTCATCACACATGCAAAGTGCTGTGCAACGCACCTGCTGCAATGTCGGCCTGGATGTCATCATACATGCCATATGCTGTTCGAGAGTGGAAGTCACCCCCCAGTATGAAAGCTTCCAGCATGGACCTGCGGAAAAAAGCATTGGAGAGCGTGGGTGGCGAGTTTGGTTTCAAGACGGGAAAGGAGAAAAGATTGGAGAAGGGAGTGCCATTCCAGCAACCAATGTCAGTATTGTCTCTCAGGGAGCTGAAAATGAAATGGCCATGCGCGTCAGACCCAAGGTTTGGGAAAGATACAGTCACAGGGGGTATGCACCCCCTAGCTCCTGATAAGAATGAGGGAGGCTTCCTAAATTTCCTTCATTTCCTTTCCAGCTCACCAGCTTAACAGCACGATCGAGAGCCATTGACATTTTGCTGAGCTTCCCAAAATCATTCATTGTCGCTGTTTCAATCGCTTGTGCTCACACGAAGGCCATTTCATTCAGCACCACTTCCTTGATTGCCTGTGCTCACACAGAGCATTATTTTACTCAGCACTGCTTTCACAATAGCCCGTGCCCACAAATAGCATTAATTCATTCAACACTGCTTTCTGAATTGCCTGTGCTCACACAGATCATTGATTCTTTCAACACCGCTTCCTCACTTGCTTGTCCACTAGCAGCACCACTAGCAGCACCACTCATTCCAGAACTCACTACAACACTCACTTGCAGTCAGCAACATGGGCAAGGATGCGCAGCTCTAGCTGGCCGTAATCTGCCACCACCAGTGTGTTGCCATTCTCCTCCCCAGCGTTGAAGGCTGTAAACGCTTGACGGACCTGTGTGTGTGTATGTGTGTATGTGTGTGTGTGTGTGCGCGCACGCGCGCGTGCGTGTGTGTGCGTGTGTGCCTGTTTGCGTGTGAGTGTGTGTGTATGCCTGTGTGTGTGAGTGTGTGTGTGCGTGTGTGTGCGCGCATATGTGTGCATGTGTCGTTTGTGCGCGTGTTTATGTACTACTCTGTTTTCCTGCTTCAACACTTATGTGTGTCACTTTGCTCGCAGGCTTTCCTCTCAAATGAGAAGAACAGTTGAGACACCTGTGGCCTTCCTGACAGTGGTGCTAAAAAGGGAGGGTTACATTTGCAACTCCTAGTAAAAAATAATCAAGTGCACTTACAGCCCCAAAGCAAACTTGTTAGGTCCTGCAGACCAGCAACATTCACACACACACACACACACCTTGTACCGATCCTTCTCTAGGGCAGGCTGGTTCTGCAGATTGGGTCTTCGGGCTGACAGGCGGCCAGTCTCTGCGGGAATGAAGGCACACACTCTTTATAATTTGGCGCAAGATCTGAAAACACAGAGTGGAACAGATTGGGCTGACAGGCGGCTGGTCCCTGCAGGGAGGTATGAAGCAGAGGTGAAAAGGCGACATCAAACAAATGCAGGGCACCGGAAAATGGGATACCAATGCATGTGCAGAAAGGCCGACCCAGGAACAAAGGGAAAAGAGGGAAAAGACTGTGCAAGCCAAATGGCCGAGTGCATTAACAAAAGGTTCCCTGACTTGAGAGGTAGCAAGTGTCTCAACCAAACAAAGTTCAGATCAGGAACAATAAGATGGAAAGAGAAAGGTTTAGATTTGTGCATTTTACTGGCCACTTTATCAAATTCTCAACACCTTAAAATGCTTGTGTTGCGTTCATTCTTATCAATAAAATTCTGCTCTGCAAGTGCTTGCCTCTGGGCACACTTGACAAGCAAAATAGCACTGCTTGCTTACTTGGGAGACAGCAGGACAAGCACTGATTACAAAGAGGATTAAGAGAAGGACTAAAAAGACAGAAAGGAAGGGTCAAAACAAACAACCAGGACGAGAGCCAAACCCGGAGAACAACATGTGTCTGTTGTTCCTACCTTGCTCCGTAACTAAAGGTGAGCAGGATGAGGGTCAGTTTCAGTAATGAAGTGCACCCGCTCACTCAAGGACCATGATGGCCTGGCTTTGCATGATTCCGCATGTGAAGAGTGACTGCTGGATGAAAGAAGAGCACTTGGCAGCTAGGGTATGTAAGTTGCGATCCGCATTTGCATTTTTCAAGTTTGAGAACATTTCAATGCCTTTGGGATGAGCTGATTAGTTGAAACCTTGCTCACCACCGTAAGCCTGACTCCCCACCTGTGTTAATGTTGAGGGAGCAGTGGATGCGATGGCCGTTACCGTACGGAGTGCTGATGTTATCGCCTTGCAAGGGAATGATGAAGGCAGTCAGCAGCTTGTCGATGGCAGACACCTGCACACAGTAAAGTTGGGTGCATCGGTACAAATACAAATGAGGGGACATACTATTACGTTGCACCAGCAGCATGTTGACAGCAGACACCTGCACATGCCAAAAGTGGTAAGGAAGGAAGGATCGATCAAGATTGATCAGGCACCAAGGTTGAAACCCAAGCAGTCCCCGACAGCTGTATTCACAACAGCCAGGAACTGCTGTGAATACAACAGTCTCTGGCAGTAGTCTCTGGCAATGCCAACGGAAGCCGAGGGATGCCGAGGCATCAACAGTCTCTGGCAATGCCAAGGGATGCTGAGGGATGCCAAGGGAAGCCGAGAGATGCCGAGGGATCAACAGCCTCTGGCAATGCCGAGAGATGCCAAGAGATGCCGAGGATCAACAGTCTCTGGCAATGCCAAGGGAAGCCGAGGGATGCCGAGGGATCAACAGCCTCTGGCAATGCCAAGGGATGCTCAGGTCAATATATGGTCAATATATGAACATACGTACTGGGCATGAAGAAGTCGCAAAATTATGGTTTGTTGAAAAAGTTTTGGAACCCTGGCAAGAAACGAGGGCTGACAAAGTCAGTTTGCAAACCACCCATTGCAGACGCAGTGTGTACGACTTAAGTAGGGCAACAATGGACTGATCACGGAAGTTGTGGAGCTCTGACACATGGGGGGAGGGATGGCAATTGATTGCCAGTAAATCATTGACATACAGAGCAAAAGGTTGTGGTTGGCTGCTTAAGTCCTGGAGCTCTGACAAATGGAGCATGGTACGGCAACTGATTGCAAAATTGTGGAGAACTGGCACACAGAGCGAGGGTTGGTGAGTTCAAGGCCATGATCTACAAAGCGCCAAAGTGCAAAAGATAGAGATGCACACAAATCACTGATCGTTTCAACAGTCACATTATGATGCTTGGCACAAAAAATGTCGTTTTCTAAAAAGCACACGCTGAGTGTGCGAAGGTGTAATGTCACACACGCTGCAGGCGCGCATCCCTGCCTCACAAAATGCCTCTATGGCCACGCAGGCCTCCAGGTCTTGATGCTGACCACTTTGATGCTTCACACACAGCAAAACAAAATCAAGCATGCTCGGAGTGTGCCTTAATGTGTGTGCGTAAGAAACGTGTCCGAACCTCACAAAATGCCTCAATGGCCACACAGGCCTCCAGGCCTTCAGGCTGATCACACACACACACAACTGAGAAGTTATGTAAGCTTAAAGTCTGCTTCGATAATTTGCATAAGGAAGGCGTAGCCGCCTCACAGAGTGCCTCAATCACCACGCAAGCCTCCAGGCCTTGATGCTGATCACTTAATGCTTCTCACACACAGATTGGAAATAACGCATTGCCCCTAAGTCTGCTTTGATGCATGTGCATTCAAAGGGATGCAAACCCACCTCACAGAGTGCCTCAATTGCCACGCAGGCCTCCAGGCCTTCCTTGCCACCCCCCATGGCAGCGTACAGCTTCCCGTAGCCCTTGGCCTGCACACACAAACGTGATTGTGAGAGCGCTCAAGTTTTGGCATGTGCCCAATGAGCTTCTCCTAATTTACACAGGCCTCCAGGCCTTCCTTGCCACAGCCCATGGCAGTGCGCGGCATATATAAGCCCTGGGCCTGCATACACAAGCCCGATCATGAATGCGTTCAAGTTTCAGCAGCTCAAGTTTCAGCATGTGTGCCTTACGGGCTGTCTGGCTCCTATACAAAAAAAGCAAGTTGTGAACTCCTCTGTTGCTCCAAGCTACAGCATTTGAGCTGGAAAGCTCTTGCGCGCGCACACACCCTCACAGTCCACACCACCTTTCTTGGTATCAATCTGAGGACAAAGCAACACGATTGTGTGACAAGATCTTGTTCCCTGAAAGCGTGTGACTGAGGCGCACTGAAGCATCCCAGAAGAAAATATCCAACTCGACCTTCTATTCCAGGCCAGCCATTCACCATTTCAAAAGTCACTGGGCAGGGCACAAAAGCAGCCATTATAAACACTTTGAGTCCCTGGGCAGGGTACAAAAGCAGCCATTATAGCCACTTTGAGTCCCTGGGCAGGGCGCAAAAGCAGCCATTATAGCCACTTTGAGTCCCTGTGCAGGGTACAAAAGCAGCCATTATAGCCACTTTGAGTCCCTGGGCAGGGCGCAAAAGCAGCCATTATAGCCACTTTGAGTCCCTGGGCAGGGTACAAAAGCAGCCATTATAGCCACTTTGAGTCCCTGGGCAGGGCGCACAAACAGCTATCAGCCATTTCAGGTCCCCAGGGCACAAAAGCCGCCTCTTCATAGCAAAACAGTGTCCTGGGATTGGGCCTCTTCCTTCATGTGCATGCTCATCATCTCCCATCATCATCATTGTCATCACCATCATCATCTCTAACTAAGACCTTCAGATACCTCAAAGCACTTACACCTTGGCCTCGCTTCCAAGCTCCGCCTGTTGCTGCTGCTGCTACTGCTGCTGGTCAACAGTAGAGGGTGTGTAAGGCACCTGCTGCCCTCCCAAGTGGCCACTGTTAGTCTTCAAGCACACCCACCTTGGCCTCGCTTTCCAGCTCCGCCCGCATCAGCTGCTGGTCGGCATTAGAGGGTCCGGGCGCCTGCTGCTCTGCTTGGTGGGCCCCTGGACCCTTTTCAAGCTGCTCCTCATCCTCCAGGTCAGACGGCAAATCCTCATCCACCTCTGGGCTGTAGCTGCATTGGCAAAGCAGACAAGCACGGGAAAGACAGCGATTATGCCTTTGCCACATCCCATTGCCCTATTACATAATCACTGCAGTGCACAAGCATCATCTATTCTGTTTCTGTTCCTCCTAGAAAAAATTGGTAGGGCACCCCACTCATACCCTTCCTTCTACCACAGTCACACACACATACACACACACCTGCGGTTGCCCATCTCATCCACATCCCCAGTAGCGCCAAACAGCTTGGCCTCTGCGCTGTCCAGCTCATCTTCCAAGGGCATCGGGGCCCTCTCTAGGGGTAGGTTCTGACGCTTCTTCTCCTCCAGCTTGGCCCTCATCTCATCGGCTTTCATTTCATCAGCCACAGCTGCTGAAATTTTTTCAAGCATCTCCTTCTCTGCACGCTCCTCTTCCTCTACCAGGGCCTCCAAGGCCTTGCGCGCCGCGCCTGCCTTACCTGAAAGGCTCCTGCATGGAGACAGAGTGTGTGTATGTATGTGTGTATGTGTGTATGTGTGTATGTATGTATGTGTGTATGTATGTATGTATGTATGTATGTATGTATGTATGTATGTATGTATGTATGTATGTATGTATGTATGCATGCATGCATGTATGCATGTGTGTGTGTGTGTGTGAGGGGGAGAGGAGAGGATGCGTCAAGGTCCATTTTCCTGTGTGGGGTATGCAGCACCAAGCAAACATGAGGATTGAGAAGTGACCATGGAAGGGCAGCACCTCTTTGCAAAACACAGCTTGGCTCTAGCGCTCAAGGAGCACAAGGGAAGTGAAGAAAGAGACCTCCGTGGGAGGGTAAGCATCCCTTCGCAAAGCACAGCATGGCACGATTACTCATTGAGCTCATGGGAAGTGAACTACAAAGACTTCCATGGGAAGGCAAGCATCCCTTCGCAAAGCACAGCATGGCACGATTACTCATTGAGCTCATGGGAAGTGAACTACAAAGACTTCCATGGGAAGGCAAGCATCCCTTTGCAAAGCACAGCATGGCACTATCACTCATTGGGTGGGCGCTCATGGGAAAAGAAGTGAATCAAGAGGGGTCGATGGGAGGGCAAGCGTCCTTTGGCAAAGCATTGCATGGCATTGATTCCCACAAAGCACACGGCAAAATATTGAACCAATTGAGGGACGCGCATGAAATAGCCCGCGGGCTCTGGGAACCACACTGTAACATTCCAGGCAAGCTTTTGACTTTGCACAATCCTCCTCATCATTCTGAGCGTTCACACGCACGTGTGAACATGCTCATATGAGCACCAAGATGTTGACCCAGACAAACATATGCTTCACGCCCATCACAAGCTCACATGTTCGTGTGCTCAGATGCGCATCCCAACCCCCACACTCACTTGAGCACCATGATGCTGACAGCAGCTGCCCCTGTTGCCGTCATGACCTCAGGCGTCAGCTGGCCCTTGTCTTTCCCCGGCCCCCAAATGCTGTGCAGGGTGATGTCCATGTGCTTCTTGGGGCGCTTCACGCCCTGGGCCACGTCTGCATCGATGAGGTGCTGGGGGCGGGGGACCTGGCATGTGATGGCAGAAGATGTGCAGGGTGATTTGTATTTTTGCTTCTTGAGGAGCTTCATGCATCTCCATGCATTGGGCCCCGTCTGCGTCGATGAGGTGCTGGGGGCGGGGGACCTGCATGTGATGGCAGATGGTGTGCAGGGTCATGTCCATTTTTGTTTCTTGGGGCGCTTCATGCATTAGGCCACGTCTGCGTTGGTGAGGTGCTGTGGGCATGGGAAGTGTGTGTGTGTGATGACAGTAGCAAGCTAGTCCACTCTCACAGACGTGCACGGTGTTGACATGCCCTGCATGTCTTCACTTGCCACCACGCTTTTTCACACTCTCTTTTACTCTGCTACTCAGGGACGCTTCCAAGCAGTTTTCAACAAGCAGCCTTTCCCTCAAGAAGGCAGAGCAAGAGAGGCAGCCTTAAATTTGCAGCCTCTCGATCATATAAGAGCCATAGACAGGCATTGGTTGGCAGTTACTAATTGAATAAGCCTCTCACTTAAGAGAGGCAGTTCTCTTTCAAACAAGGCTAGCAGTTACGTTGAGAAGTGCTGTCACCTGACCTCAAACTCCTGGTAGCTCAGGCTCATGCACCCTTGGACTTGGAGGAGGAGGCCTCCCTTAAGATCAGCCTAGAAGAAACCCCTCACCCCGGGCTAAAGCTTGTTTTCTTTAGTGAAATGCGGTGCCTGAGAGGGGGGCTGGTGTGGCCTTACATTTGGGATACTTGAGCCTTTCCTAATGCAGGAAGTGTTTGCTGCATTCCCTTGCAACCCCCTGAGCCCTGAAGCTCTGAACAATGCAGCCAACTCATGCCTCCTCCCGAAACGTGCACGTCCGACACCTACAGGAAAGGCTGCAGCCTTGGAGGGCATACGAATTCCGAAGCCGTGCACAATCATTCCTACACTGACCCTGGACACACAGCAGCCACACACCACCTGTGCTTGCAAGGCACGCAAACCCTGAGGCCGTGCACCATCAGACCAGCCGTGCACCCTCAGTACCATCAGACCAGCCGTGCACCATCAGCACCACCAGACCATCCGTGCACCATCAGTACCATCAGACCAGCCGTGCACCCTCAGCACCACCAGACCAGCCGTGCACCATGAGCACCATCAGACCAGCCGTGCACCATCAGTACCATCAGACCAGCCGTGCACCATGAGCACCATCAGACCAGCCGTGCACCATGAGCACCATCAGACCAGCCGTGCACCATCAGCACCATCAGACCAGCCGTGCACCATCAGTACCATCAGACCAGCCGTGCTACATCAGGCCATGCCACTAGAATCCTGCTCTAACCCTGAACGTGGGGTAGCCAGGGCGTCATGCAGTTCCAGTCCTTGGTGGCACCAAAACTCTGAGGCAGTTCAAAAGGACATGCCACTGAGCGCCTCGTCACTGAAGGCCTCGTCACTGAAGGCCATGTGGTGGAGGGGACACACGGTTCTCTTGGGCCAACGTGCCTACTTTTCCTTAATTGATGCAGGGAGAGTTTCCTCCACCTACGTAGTTGTTCTTTGTTTAATTTCTCTGAAGGCCAAATTAAACCAAACTCCTCCACTTACCCTGAATGTCCGGCATCCTGGTTATGTTCTTTCACTGAACCAAACCAAACTCCACTTACCCTGAATGTCCGGCATCCTGGTTATGTTCTTTCACTGAACCAAACCTAACTCCTCCACTTACCCTGAATGTCCGGCATCCTGGTTATGTTCGTTCACTGAACCAAACCAAACTCCTCCACTTACCCTGAATGTCCGGCATCCCGGGAGCTGGGCAGCCTTAGGCTTTGGAGAGACGGCCCTCTTCTGACCAGCCCCCTCCTCCCCACCGGGCCCCGGGGTAGTGCTCCTGCTGGGTGTTGCTCCGGCGGAAGGAGAGGGCGCCTTGGGCTTGCCCGCTGTCGTGCCGGGGTACTCAGGGAAGAGCAGCTGCCGGATCTGCACTCATGAATGTGACACGTAGGAGGGGAGGCTGTTTTGAAGAGGAAGCACGGGGCTTTGCCAACAGTGTCTTGGGCTTGCCCGCTGTCATGCCGGAGTACTCAGGGAAGAGCAGCTGCCGGATCTGCACTCGAGTAGGTGACATAGGAAAGGGGAGGATGTTTTGAAGAGGAAGCATGGGGCTTTGCCAACAGTGTCTTGGGCTTGCCCGCTGTCATGCCGGAGTACTCAGGGAAGAGCAGCTGCCGGATCTGCACTCATGAATGTGACACGTAGGAGGGGAGGCTGTTTTGAAGAGGAAGCACGAGGCTTTGCCATCAGTGCCTTGGGCTTGCCCGCTGTCATGCCGGAGTACTCAGGGAAGAGCAGCCACTGGATCAGCACTCGAGTAGGTGACATAGGAAAGGGGAGGCTGTTTTGAATAGGAAGCATGGATCCTTGGCAGTGGTGACGCAGGCCAGCCTGGTGCCGTGCCAGGGTGCTCAGGGATAAGCAGCTTCTGCTGGACCTGCGTGTGTGCCTGGACCTTGTGTTGGTGACGCTTAGAAAGGGAGGCTGTTTTGAAGAGGAAGCATGGATCCTTGGCAGTGGTTGGACTAGAGCAGCAAAATCACAGTCGTGCTGAGCTCCATTTTCAAAAGCAATTTTTCTGCAATTTACGCTTGTCTCCAGCAGTAACAGTGAAGAAATACTTGCTAAGTGCAGGCAACCCTCATTTCTGAGGTATGCTTCCCCTCCCTCTCTCCAACTACGCCCGTGCCTGTTCGTACCCTGAGCCTCTCCCTGTGGCTGGAGTGGAGGACAGCTCAACCTGGATGAGCCTGCACCCCTTGTTCTTTCTGGTTAGAAGTCCTTCCCTTTCTGCAAGCACGCGGCCTCTGATCCCTTAATCTCAGGTGGACATGACTCTTTATCAATTGTGAGTGATGAATGTGGTCGCTTGAAGCCTGGGGAGCAAGCCCAATATGCCAGGAAAGCGCCCAACCCCGCGCGGGGGTCCTAAACATCCCTTAGGAAACCCCCGTTGATTCCCCTTGACCACTGCACGGGGACCGGTACTCTGGTAGGAGTGGACGGGCAACGTTGGGAGTCCCATAAGAACACCTTTTCGAACATCAATTGACCAGAGTCAATGTGCCTTATTCAGAAGAGGCGCAGAAAAATCAGCATCGTGACTTGTCGTAGGCAAGCTTCTTCTGTTTCCTAATTTTGTGCCCCAGCCTCTGCAGGCAAGTGACACAAGAACAGCATCAAATCCTCGCACCTGAGAACCACTGCCCGCATTCATGAACTCAGCATCTGGCACTTTGCTCTTTGCCCACGCCATGAATGTCTGGAGGTTGGCATCTCGATCCTTTTGAGCTTGCACCTGGCGTGTGTGTGTGTGTGTGTGTGTGTGTGTGTGTGTGTGCGCGCGCGCGCAATGAGGTTGGAGCAATCAAGAGCACAGTGGCACGTGCGCACTGTTGGCTCAATCTTATTTTCCTTGGTGCTCAAAAAAACAGGACTAGAAGGTCGACTTCCTGCCTGTGGCACCTAAATGCGTGATCAAATGCCGCTGTTCCTTTTGTGCAATAATGCCCTCCTGAGGCATGAACTACTGCTGGGAACAAATGTGCGCACATGCACCTTGAACTTTGCACTTTCCCATTTGTTTATTGCCTTCTTGCTTGTTTGAACTTGAATATGCACTACGGTGGCGTGCTGTCTGCTGCTGACACATGTGCGTATTCTCTGACCACATTTTGTGGCCCCTCCGATGCCCTCCATCATTACCCTCTCCTGCACTCATACCACTCCCTGTGACCACACTTTCTGCAGCCACACCACCCCCAGTAAACAAAAATTTCTGTGACCACAGTATCTGCAGCCATACCAATCCCTGAAAACACACTCCCTGTAACCACACATCAATTCCTGGAATTTCACCCGGTGTAATTACGCCACACCCTTTGACCAAACCTGTGCCCTCCTTAAGTGTTCTCCCCTGTAACCACACCACTTACTGCAACCACACTCACTGTGACCACACCGCTCCCTGTAAACGCACTCGCCATAAGTATCAATTCCTGGAATTACACCCGGTGTAATTACGCCACACCCTTTGACCTGACCTGTGCTCTTCTTAGGTGTTCTCCCCTGTAACCACACCATTTACTGCAACCACACTCACTGTGACCACACCGCTCCCTGCAAACGCCACCTCCTGGAAGTTTACCCCGTAGTGAAGCTACACCACACTCTGTGACCACACCTGTGCTTTCCTCAGGTGCTCCCGGTTGACCATCATGCCATACTTCTCCATGTCGGTCAGGATGCGGCCAAACGGAATCCAGTACTGCTGGTAGAACTCGTACAGCGTATTCTCCCTGCACACATTTGGACAACAGAAAAGTGGGCAATTGCTTGGATGGCATTGCTGGGTGACATTACTGGGTGAGATTCCTTGATGACATTGCTGGGTGGCATTGCTTGGATGACATTGCTGGATGGCATTGCTGGATGGCATTGCTTGGATGACATTGCTTGGATGACATTGCTTGGATGATATTGCTTGGATGATATTGCTTGGATGATATTGCTTGGATGACATTGCTGGATGACATTGCTTGGATGACATTGCTGGATGACATTGCTGGACGACATTGGTTAGATGAAATTGCTTGGATGACAGAAGAGTGGTCTGCTCATCTACAGTGACTGTTGGTGAATCAATGCTGCAGCCTCGTAGTATGCTCTTAGCAGTGTATTACTGCACTGCTGCTCTTCATGCCTTCACGAAAAGGGTCAGCCCTAGGCAGGCAATCGGCCATAGCATATCAAACCTTGCCATGTTAATAATGTCCTAAACCCTAACCCTAAACCTTCAACCCTAATCCCTAACCCCTAAAAGGTCCTCTATAGGACAGGGTGTGGCATTATTTGTCCAGGTATTCCAGCTCACGCGCATGCACAAAAAAACAAGAGCACACACACGCACAGCATCCTGCAGCGCTCATCCAGGAGGCACGCATGGGCAGCAGTGACTGCAGGTCAGTACACACATGAGGCTATCGTGCTGACCGAAGAAAGTAAAACAGGAAAAATTAAGCAGGCAGAGGAAGCTCTCCCTACATGATTTAAGAAAAAGGAGACACGCCGGCCTTAAAAAGCCACGAGTCGACTCCAACACAATGTTGATTGAAAGGTGCGCATAAGCAAACGCGGATGCAAACCATGCCTTGCTCTTGTCAAGTCAATGGAGGAAGGGAGGAAAAAATGCTGCCGAGCCTCTAACAATCACACTCAAGGAGCCACCAGCCCAAAGAAAAGAATTATGCGTGTGCCACTGCGCTGCATGTATGTGAAAGACAGGCTGCATACCACCCAAAGAATCCACAAGCCACAGAGTGTTGGTTTGCACTCTCTACAGCTCACGCCTACTGACTTAGAAACCTACCGCAGCATAAGCACAGTTGAGAAAGGCATTCCTTTTAATAGATAAATTTACGTGCGTCCAGCAGACATGGTCCAACAAGGTTTCAAAACGGATATGCCACAGGGGCACCCGACTCACAACGTCGAGCTCTTTCTCTGTTTACTTATGCCTTGCTCATGAGGCTGCCTTAGCATGCTTCACAAGCAACCAACCAGAGTTCTGGACAGTGCAATGCCATCACAACCCTCCAAATATCCAAGTCCTCAAACAGGTGCAACCCCTGCAACTGAGTCTGTTGCATTTGCCAGCGCAAATTCCCAATCCTTGGCCCATTACTTACATGCTTGCAAACATCTGATCATCACTTGTTCAAGGAAACATTCAAATGATTGGCCGCAAGTTGCATCACCCACTCACGGGTCAAGGCCAAGCGTCTGTGGTTTGTGCTGCAGCTTCTTGATAAGGTGGGTATCCCGACGCCACTCGCTCTGCTTCAGCTTCCGGTACAGTGCCTGAAGATAGAGGAAATAAAAAAGTGAGCGGAATCAGATATCAAGATGCTTGGTGAGCATTGTGCCTTCATGCCACTCGCTCTACCAAAGCTTCCGGCACAGTGCCTGGAGGTGGAGAAACCAAAAAAGTGAGCAGGATTAATGATCTAGCTTTTCAGTTAGGTTTGTTTCCCTAGGAAAATTGCTCTGCTCCAGCTTCCAGTACAGTGTTTAGAGGTAGAGAAAAACAAAGGGATCGATGACCCAGCTGCTTAGTGAGGTGCGTGTCCTGACACCACTCTGCTTCTGGTGAAGTGCCTTGAGGTGTAATAACCAAACATTCAAAGCAGTGAACCACTCCTATATCCAAGGACACGTAGAGCAGGACGAAGTTTAGCTGCTTCCAGCTCCATCAACTTTCACTTGAGGGGCTGGCTGAAAGAAAGACACCTGCCATCCCCCCAGCAACAACCACGTAACAAGGTTGGCTGGAAGCCAGGCACCTTCTGTCCTCCCACCAACAACCCCGTTATAAGGCTGGAGATGTTGACAAAGGCACTAGCATTGCTCAGGTATCAGCATGGCAGCTGTAATTTCCTTTTGGTTTTCAGTACCGCCTTCTGATTTTTGACAGTGATGGCTGCTCAAAGCGACCATCATAGACACAACACAGCAGCTTCACCAATACATATCTTTGCGTCATGCAGTCACCTGATCCGTGCAGTCACCTGGTGGTTGTCAGCGATGGCTATTGACAGCAGCATCATTCACAATGTAGTAGATAGCTCACCATTACAACTGTTGGCGGCATCTAGTCACTCATCTGATGCACAGTCATTTCATGTGCCACATCTGTCCGGTCTAGTACACAGTTTTGCATGCCAGTCCCAGAACACAACACCTTACAGGATGTATCTGGAATGATACCGATAAATTAGTAGCATGAAAATGTGAAATGCAATGGAGAAATCAAGCCACCCCTACAGGCGTGGCACACACATACATACACACACAAACACACATACATACGCACACACATACACATGTGCACACACAGAACCCTATCCCCCTTCTCACACACACACGCATGCGCGCACCTACACCCGCACACAAGCACACACATACACGCAAACAAGCGCACGCGCGCGCACCTCACGCAGCAGCCAGGTTGTTTCTGCATCACGGGCACTGTACTCCACCCAGGTAGGGCGGAACTTTGGGTCCTCATGGAGCACATGTATGGGTGGTACCTCCAGCTGCAAGCATAAGTGGCAGTACAGAGGTGCAGTGTGAAGGTGTGCAGGTCAGAGGTTGGGACCATTGTGGGAATTGTGCAGGCATGAGTGGGTTAAGTGTGTATGGAGTGAATGCAAAAGCATGTGTGTCAAAGGGATAAGGTGATGTTATGGCAAGGAGCAGCGGGATTTTGTAATGCAGCCAAGGTACCCTAAGTGCAAAGAGGAATTCAGACGAGCAAGATGAAGTGAAGGGTAAGTGCAGATACATACGCGGGGGGGAAGGGCAAGCACGGACCAAGAACCACACAAAGCAAGCCAAGCCTGGCGGCAGGAATCCAGCATAATGAGAATTATCATTAAGGGCAGTGTACAAGAGACAACAGTTCATGGAGGGAAACATTTAAGGGGTAGAGAGCTGCGAATCTCAGGTTGAAGGCATCCTTTGCAGGCCACTCTCATTTACAACTTGTCGGAACTTAAAAGCCATGATCGGAACAGTTCTAAGCTGCGCAGCGTGAGCAAAGCTTACTCATGATCCAAAGCTATAAATGACGTAAACTAGAACCAAGGCACAACAGTTTACCTTACATCTTCCCGTCCTCCATGATCGACCTTCATACATCTTATTTTTCACTTTGAAGAAAAAGAAAAAGCTTTAAATAGGCGCACCAGTTTGCCCTCCGTCTTCCCGTCCTTCATGATCCGCTTTTGCCCAAAGCGCTCCTTCATTGATTTCTGCACAGCCGACGAATGCACAGGACAATAGAATTTTTAAGGCTCTGGCCTTGCACTGGTTCATGCAAAAAGAAGAGAGCAAGGAAAGCACCTCTGCTGGAGGGAGGCATGAGCAGAGGTCTCAGCTCGGAGCCTGCTGCAAGAATGGCCCAGGGGAAAAAGCTCAGCGTTTTACTGAAGGGTGCGCAGCAATCAGTTCTGGCATGTGTGAATTCAATAAGGGGGCGGGAAAGCAGAGGGGCATGTATGAGGGTGGCCCTGGTCTCGCCCAATGCATCAAAGAGGGAGCACTTAAGTTGAAAGAGATGTAGGCAGAGGGAACTCGCTACATAGATTCTTGGGTCGCAGTAAAAAAGAGGATAAGGGCCAGGCATCCCTATTTCCTAGTTTCATGCTAGAGGCAGTTGACGCAGCAAGAGACCAGCCCCTGATGGCAAGCACGTAGCAAATCAGGGCATTGCAGTGAACCACTGAGGATGGCCCCGTTCCTTTGCAATCACAGGCTTCAATCCTGACTGTCCGTATCAAGACAGTACTTTCGAGGGCAGTCAAGCAGCAGGTCAAACTTGAAATTCAGGCGTTGCAGCGGTGCGGAAAAAAGTGCATTACCTTGGGCTTCAACGCAGCCACCTTTCGGCGTATTGTCCTGCCCCGTCCCACTCTGTCGACCTCACCAAGCTCCTTCATGATCTGCAAAGCACACCAGCGTATTCATGCAATGCACATCAGTGTGCACGTGCCATGCACACCAGTGTGCTTACACGTTGCATATCAGTGTGCTCATACAATGCACATCAGTGTGCACGTGCCATGCACACCAGTGTGCTTACACGTTGCATATCAGTGTGCTCATACAATGCACATCAGTGCGCACGTGCCATGCACACCAGTGTGCTTACACGTTGCATATCAGTGTGCTCATACAATGCACATCAGTGTGCACGTGCCATGCACACCAGTGTGCTTACACGTTGCATACCAGTGTGCTCATACAATGCACATCAGTGTGCACGTGCCATGCACACCGGTGTAACAAATGTTGGTGTACTGAACGTGTGCATCATGTCAATTACACTGTGGCTCTCCATGATCTCAGATGCATTACTGACCAAAGAATTTATGAGGACAGGTTTGGGTGCCTAGCAGCTACCCCATGATCTGTGGTGCACTTGACTGTGTTCAACTCCATCATGATCTGCAGTGCATTTCCGACCTGCCACCTCATATGAATAAGGTGGGACAATCACCCATTTGTGCCCTTAAACAGACAAAGAGGATGATTGCTATTATGGTTGACATGACCAGCAATGCATTTCTGACTGCATGATCCATGGCGTAATAATAAAAACCTCCAGTTCTCATGATCCACGAAGCTTTCCAGCTCTGCAAAGACATGTTGTGCCTTTTTGACAGTGGAATCTTCTTCGCCGCTTCCTACGCATTTGCACACAAAAGCCTTTGCCAGTTCCCTCATGGCTTACGCCAGTTCCCTCATGGTCTTTGCCAGTTCCATCATGGTCTACACCAGTTCCATCATGGTCTATGCCAGCTCCCTCGTGATCTATGCCAGCTCCCTCATTATCTGTGATGCACACGGGCATGCATCCAAGCCGACAAGGATTCCAGCTTTGAAAAGATTATTCATGGTCTCATTCTCTCATGGTCCGCAACGCACACATTCCCTCTCTCCTGTCACTCACTTAATTATGCATGTCCATCAAGCAGCTGGCTTCAGCTTTGAAAGGGTTGTTTTCAAACCATCTGCAACTGTGCCCACAGCATACATCCCAGCAGATCACAGATCCCACGCCTGAAGCAGAAGCAAGCAACCAGGAAGAACCCATACAGCAGCATCCAAGAGCTGCCCTATGAGCACATATGATGGACCAAGGCCACTATGAGCATGTATGATGGACCAAGGCCACTATGAGCATTTGTGATGGACCAAGCCTCTAGACCAAGGCCTCTATGAGCACATGTGATGGACCAAGGCCACTCCAGGTTTTGTCAATTTACCCTGCTGTTTGCAAAGGGATACACATAGTGCGGCCCTGTGCCACCTCATGCTTACAGACCCCAAAGGATCACAGCCATCCATCCCATACCCACATCCCAAGCCTTACAACAGCCACAGCCCACTCACATTGTGGTCCGAGGTCTATACCTTATACTGTGATTTATAGTCATCCATTCCATTACCACACTCCATGCCTCACAACAGCCACAGCCCACTCACATCATGGTCCACATTCCATGCCTTACACTGTGACTTGCAGCCATCCATCCCATACCCACAGTCCGAGCCTGACAACAGCCACAGCCCACTCACATTATGATCCACATTCCATGCCTTACACTGTGAGTGACAGCCATCCATTCGATACCCACATTTCGAGCCTTACAATAGCCACAGGCCACTCACATTATGATCCACATTCCATGCCTTACACTGTAAGTTACAGCCATCCATTCCATACCCACATTCCGGGCCTTACAATAGCCACAGCCCACTCACGTCGAGATCCACATTCCATGCCTTACACTGTGAGATACAGCCATCCAGTCCATACCCACATTCCAAACCTTACAATAGCCACAGCCCACTCACGTCGTGATCTGAGGTCAGGGATTCCAACGAGTAGTTTTTCTTGCCGCTACGAGAGGCATCTGCCAGGCGCGCCATGTGCAGGGTGTCCCCCATGAAGCCTTGGCATTCAATGCCCAGGTTTGCCATGACGTGGCGGTCGAATCCGTAGTTGTGCCACACCTGCAGTGCAATGTCAGTGACAAGTCAATGCAATCTCAGTATCCATGAAGCCTTGGCCTCCGATGCCCAGGTTTGCCATGGCATGGCGGTCGAACCTATAAAGGTGTGCCACACCTGCAATGTCAGTGACAATGTGTGCAATGTCGGTATCTGAGACGCCTTGGCACTCAATGCCCAGGTTTGCCGCATGGTTGTGCCACACCTGCAGTGCCAAGATTAGACAATCCAGTGCAACGTCAGTACCCGTGAAGCCTTGGCATTGAATGCCCAGGTTTGCCGTGACAAGAACGGTCGAATTCCTTGATGTGCCATACCTGCAGTGCAATGTCAGTGTGCAGCACATCCCATAAATCCAAACTCAGCGTCCAAACGGGGTAGCTCAGCATGTTCCATACAAAACCGAATTGGGAGGCATGTCTGATAAATCCATAAAGGAAATGCGCCTGTGGGATCCACACCCAGGGGTGTGCTGTGTGGCCTGCGCAATCAAAAATGCATTCCACCAAGCTAGAAAAATTGCCAGCTGTCCCATGTCTAGAGGCCACAATCATCCACAAAAAAAGCATGGCCAACATTACGTGCCCTTGGGCACAAACAGTAGACATCCGCATAGCCACCAGAATGACCTGGCTTGCATTGAAACCCACCTTGGCAATGCTGTCATCTTCAAAGAAGCGCTTGAACTCTGCAATGATGGGGTGCTCTGGCTTCAGGACCACCTGAAATAGGATGCATGTGTGTGCGTATGTGTGTGAGAGTGTGTGTGTGTGTGTGCGTGTGTGTGTATGTGTGTGTGCACGCGCACGCGCGTATGTGAGGCACCATGAGTTCCAGGTCCTAATATGCTAGGAATAGCTCCAACCGAGTCTCTACAGGCATGCTCAAAGTCTGCCTTCATTTGCACGCAGGTGGATCTCAACCGATAGAACTTAAAGCGAACGCATTCTTTTTTTTCCTTAGCAAGCTTGCACCGTACTGAAGATGCTGAAAATCCCTCTTATCTTTATCGGTCCAAGAGCGCCAGTTGCACTTGACGGTTGAGCTTTCAAGCTGAATCACCTTATGACCTTCAGTCTGTGATCTGAGTAATGCTGCCGGCAGCTCTCTTTCCCTCACTCACTGAAATACATACCACATCATGAGCTGCTGCTGAGCCACAAACTCCTACAGGAACACACTCTGAGCCAAACCCTCTCACGGGAACACAGTCGGATTCCCCTCTTCACAAGAGCACAGCATCCACAGTGGATTAATTTGTAATTCAAGCACCAAAAACCCCTGCATACCCACATTGAAGCTAAAGCATCAAGGCCACAATATCCCTTATCTTGGCATCCTTTTATATGGCCTAGCTTCTCTCACCCTTCCCCAGTTGCGGCCAAAAGCCCAGACCCTGTCCCACACCAACCACACATGAACTGACAGGTTACACATGCTCTCACCTTGGCATCCTTCCAATGGAGCTAGCCTCCTCATTCAGCTCCACCACAGGCCAAACATTCCCAGTACACACACACACACACACACACACCAGGCCACAACCCTGCCGCACACACCCTCACCTTGGCATCCTTCCACAGGGGCTTGCCTTGCTCATCCTTCTCCACCTCAGGCCACACATCCACCCACAGCCGCCGCTGGGGTGTTGAGCTCTGGCTTGTCCTGCTGCTGCTGTTGGCCTGGTCCCTGGGTGATGTTGATGCAGGGCCATTGCTGCTGGTCTGGTCCCCGGACAATGATGATGCAGGGCTACTGCTGCTGCCGCCACCGGCGCCTGCGTAGGTTGCATCTGCACCCTCACCAAGTGCACTAGGACAGTGTGCACTCGTGGGATTGCTAGCACTCAGTACAGAGGGGTCATCACGGCTGGGGCAGAAAGGAGGTGCTTCCTCTGAACCCTTCCCAGCTGAAGAGTGCGGGATCTCAGTGCTGGGTCTGCTAGAGCTCACAGGCAGACTGCTACTGCTGCTTACGCATGGGGGTAAGCTGCCTGTGGAGAGCTGCGGGGGGTCACTTGCACTGCTGCTGGTGCAGCCATTGGTGCTGGTAGGGTAGCTGGAGGGACCGGCATGCTCAGCGGTAAGGAGCTGCTGGGAGTCACTTGCGTTGCTGCTGGCATTGACACTGGTGGTGGCGGGAGTGCTGGATGAACTGGTGTGCTCAGCGGTGGGTGAGTCAGGGGCCCCTACTGCGCTTGGAGTGCTGGAGTCATCGATGAGAGCCTCTCTGAAGTCGATGTCGTCACCACAATAGATGGAGAAGCAGTTCACGCACCCATGTCCCACCTGCAAAGGGATGTGAACGTCCCGCTCTCAGGCTTTTGTTACATGTAACATGCAAAACCAGAGCACCCAAGAGCCTGCCTAGTGAGGGAAAGAAATGGCACGGCGCGCATACACACACACACACACTAGCTTTCATTGTAGCTGAAGCATTTGTTTTCCAATGAAATAGAAGGCCAGAGCCAGTGGCAGCTATTTTTGCTGAGACTGAGGCAAGGCACACACAATCTGTTCTGCAGCACAGGATGCTTATAAAATACCAGGCATGATGGGCAGGTGTATGCTAGCACCTCATTATTGCTCCAGGGTATGTGCCTAACTGCCACAGTACCAGAAAAGATGGAAGCGGTAGACAAGGCCCTTGAGGAGAAAGGGCTCCAGGGCAAGAATGACCCACAGTTTGCAGCATGGGTCTCGGTGGATAGTTACACATGCATTGGTTCTGGGAGGCCTTCTGCATCCCATCATCTTTAAGAGTCCTCAATCCAACACAATGCAGCCTGAGCTGCATCCCTCTCAATGAGACTCGAGTGTACCGACCAGACTAAAGCTGACAGTATGTACTCCACAGAGCATTCAGGTGATGTGCCATCATGTACCATCATTCAGCTAACAGAGGGCTACTCGATGTTGACATATGCCCTTTCCGTGTATGCCGACAACACTTACGGGAGATTCAGATTTGATGTCAATGTAGGCCACCTCTGTGTCGCAGGCAAAGTAGCGCCGCGTGTCCCTCTTCACTTTAGGCTGGAAGATCCGTGAGCCCTCCCTGTACGTAAATGCTTCTTTGGATTTCCTGATGAGGTAGTCTACCACCTGCGGAGCAGCAAGTGAATGCTCTGTAAGCGAATGCTCTGTAGGCGAATGCTCTGCAAGTGAATGCAATTGAATGCTCAGGAAGTGGATGCTCTGTAATCCAATGTTCTCTAGAAAGATGATTTAGGCGAATGCTCCATGAGTGAATGCTTCTTTGGTCTTCCTGATGAGGGTAGTCTACCATCTTCAGATCAGCAAGTGGATGCTCTGTAAGTGAATGCCATGCAAAAATGCTCTATTTTGAAATGGCAATCATTTAATGAAATGTATACTTCATCCCATTTGAAATTTTCTATATTTGTAAAAGCCCTTAGATAAGCGCCACGTTTAGGGATGTATTGTGAATGCTTCTTTGGATTTCTTGATAAGGGTAGTCCACCATCTGCGGATCAGCAAGTGGATGGTATGGAAGTGAATGCCACGCGCAAATGCTCTGTGATTGAACGCTCCTGCGAATGCTTCCTTATGTAGCAGTCCATCACCTGCAGATCAATCACGCACAAACGGGGCATTGAGCTCAAGTGCAGTTGCAACTGATTAATCAATTGAGTGCGGGGGAGTGACATCATTGACGCGCTAGAGTGGCGCAAGGATACAGCAATATAAGTGACACAGCACTATCCAACACCGTAACACAGTAAGATCAGTGACACAGTACACAGTACCGACACCGTAAAGCAGTGAAATCAGTGACACAGTACTATCCGACACTGTAACACAGCGACATCGGTGACACAGTACACCAACACAGTAACACAGCGACATCAGTGATGCAATACTTTACGACACAGCAACACAGTGACCTCATTAACATAAAACAGTGGCACAATGATACTGCGATAGAGACACATCAGCGACACAGGGATGCAGTGACATAGTGAATATTTTTCCTGCTAGAACATGTTTATCTAATGCGTGTTTGAGGGAACTCGAACCTGCTAAATTGGCAGGCCTCGAGTTCATTAAGGAAATCGTGAGTTGTGTCACTGCATATCATGATGGCCTTGTTTTGAAACGCAAGAAAGGTGTTGGTAATACCACACACTGGTGCATGCTCACTGCTTGTTCAGCAGGATGTGGCTGTTCATTGCAGCTGGCAGCGGCAAGGAAATGTTGGAGGTCATCTTTCACCTTCAGGTAGCTTTTTCCCATCCATACTATGGACAGTACAGTGTGCTCGATGCTGCCATTTCGGCCTTGTCAAGCACCACGCACGCACGCCCATAAAAGCAGTGGGCCCATTTTGAAACACACATTGCCCACCTCACGACCTGTGCGCTGATCCTGCACCATGCATTGCCCACCTTACAAACAGTGTGTCTATTACTGCACCGTTCCTTGCCCAACATGTGAGCAGTGGGCAAATCCAACGCCACTCATGGCCCACCTTACAAGCTGTACGCCTAATCTATATCCCTTATTGCCCAGCTTGCACACAGTGTGCCCCTCCTGCACCTGATGCAGGGAAGGGTTTACTTTTGCCCTCCCTTTAAGCTGTGCGCTGATCCTGCACCACTCAATGCCCACCTTGCGAGCAGTGGCCCCATCCTGCACCATGCAGATGTCGTGGGGTACCTCCTGCAGCAGCACCTCCTCCTTGCGCGCCGCGTCAGCTGCTGCCGCTGCTGTTGTTGCTGACGCTGGTGCAGCCGCTCCATGCTGAGGCTGGTGCTGGTGCTGCTGCTGCTGTACCTGCTGCAAAGGCGTTTGCGGTAATGTTGAGTGGGTCTGCTGCTGCTGCTGCTGCTGCTGCTGCGGGGGCGGCGGCAGCGGCGGCGGTGGATAATGCCAAGGATGCAACTGCTGATGATGATCTTCCTGCTGTGACGGCTGCTGCTGTTCCTGCTCTGATGGCTTAGGTGGTGCATAACATAAATTAAAAGTTCCCTGGTGATGCTGCTCCGGTGCTGGTGGGTGCGATGGGTATGGGGGCATGTTGTGGTTGAATCGTTGCTGTCGACCATTGCTGAAGGAGGACCCTACAGGCCTGCCATTAGATGCTGCATCAGGGGATGGGGACCTCCTGATGTCCACACTTGAGTCCACCTTGTCGGTACCGTTTTGGCTACTGCTGCTGTTGCCAAAGGAACCCTCCCAGGGTGCTGCTGCTGCTGCTGCTGTGCTGCTGTGGCTGTGGCTGAGGGGCGGCGCTGATTGGGGGCTTGTGCTGTCCTGCCCCTCAAGCTTCTGCATTATGCTCTGAATCTCTTTGTCTAAATCATCCCTCTGTTTGTCCACACCATCCCTCTGTTTCATGAGATTCTTCAAATGTCCCTTCAAATGCAGTGCCTCGCTCTGCCTCCCCTTCAGGGCAGGGTTGCTTTGGTTCCCATATGACCTACATGGCAATTGGGGAAAAGGAAAGGGGGGCAGCAGCAAACTTGTCACGAACAGGTTGTTTATAGATGTTCTAGGCCCCCAGAGCTGCCAATCAGGCATTTAGGCCCAATGCAGCGCTCCTCAGGTCCTTGTGCATAGGAAGGACACAGAAAAGCTTGTGGTTCGACCAGCAATGCCTCACCTTTGTGTTGCAAGAGGGCTCCACTCTCTGCTAGGCTGCTCCATCCTCTTGGTTGCTTGTTCATTCCTTTGCAATCGAGTGAAGCTCTTCCGTGCTGCTTTTGACTGTTCCTTGGATGGTTTGGAGTTGTTAATGGGGGAGGAATGGGACGCAGAGTTTGCTGCAGCAGCAAGAGCAGGGAGCGAGGGCTCCACTCGCCTGCAGTAAAGTGAAGCGCCGTTATGCTACATTCAACTGTTTGTTCCAGCTAAGGAATTCCAAGATCCAAGCATAAAGTACACTTTAAGACCAAGCATCATGAGACCTGGAGCAGCGATGAGCATAGAGACCTGCTGGCACACTTGTGCATTGAGTACCTCGAAAAAAGCATGCTGCTGCCCCCGCCGAGGGCACTGCCTGGCAGCCTGCTGCATGCATTCCAGGCAAGCCTCCAGGCATTCATGCTAGAAACTGAAGAGGGGGGAAGGCTCGAGGCATGGCCGCCCAGGAGAAGAGATGGCTGGGGGTGTGGGGGTGACTTCAACGAGGCACAGGGGGGTTGGCAAGAGAGGTGACTGGGCAGCATCTAGGCTCCAGAGCACAACTCCCAGCACCCAGCAACCATCATTTAGAACAAGAAGAGGCTCCCCAGAGTGCCAGCAGCCTCGTATGGGTGATGGGAAAATGTGTCTTCCAAAGGGTGTACTACAAAAAAAATAAGTTTTTGCTCATTCAGTTGAGGCTTGTTTGGCTCTCGGGACAGATCTGTCGATTCGGAAGATGGCAACTGCCAGTCAACGAAAACAAAAAAGCTGAGCACTCAGGGATGACACCGAAAGTATCATTACAAAATCTTGAAATAATCTCGCGTAACACACGCACGCACGCACGCACACACACACACACACACACACACACACACACACACACACACACACACACACACACACACACACACACACACACACACACACACACACACACACACACACACACACACACACACACACACACACACACACACACACACACACACACACACACACACACACACACACACACACACACACACACACACACACACACACACACACACACACACACACACACACACACACACACACACACACACACACACACACACACATACACACACACGCACACGCACACGCACACACACACACACGCACACGCACACGCACGCACACGCACGCACACACGCACGCACGCAAGCGCGCACGCACACACACACACACACACACACACACACACACACACACACACACACACACACACACACACACACACACACACACGCACGCACGCACACACGCGCACACACACATATACACACACATTCTGGGTGTGCTTCTAGGTTGCTACCTATGCGCCCCCTGATGTGCTCTTGAGACAAGGTGCTAAATCTGGGTGGATTCCCGAACCCGAATGCTTGGAAATTTTTAGTGCTGTAATTTTAGAAGGAATGGTCGGATCCCACTTCAAGAGGTTGTGTGCGGATGCCTCACCTGGTTTTGAAGGTTTCTCTATCCCCTTCCTTAAATATGCTTGTCTTCCCATTGAGACGTAAAGTGGATTACGTTAAAGTGCTGGTGCCTCTGATAGCGCGCATGTTCAAGGTTTTTTGGTGAAAAGAAAAGAAAAGTCTATGCAGGCCAAAGGTTGCGTGCATTAAGGGAAGGTCCCCTAACTGGAAAGCTAGAGGCCTCACCAGAAGGCCCTCTAAACCTACACTAGACACAGCTAGCCTAGGAGAGAGCCAGAAACAGATCTAATGGGGATCTGGAGGGTTGCTCGCCATGCTCCTGGACACCCGGACTCTCCTTCTCCCGTCCTCTGCCGCCGCGCGCCCAGCAGACCCCCCCCAGAAACCCCCATGAACACAAAGAGCGTGTCTAGTGTTAATGATAGTGGTAAATCTTTGAATGGCATGGTCCCTAAGCTTGAATGCTAGAGATTTAGCTTTTTGTTTGGTAAGGCCCAGATTCATAAAAGGTGTGATTGTACTCATTGTAAATGGTGCCAGCCACCCTAATTAAGATGATGTGCAGAGCCATTTTGTTATTCCTGTTTGGATTCCTTGAGCTGCGGGTTAAAGTCTAGTTATGGTGTGAGAATGTTGAGTTGCTGCACGTTCAAGAGTGATGAAGGGATTTGTTTCAGGGCAGAATTTCAGTTCAACAAGGTGGATGTCCCTGTCCTGAGGAGGGATCTTGGAGGGATCAAGGTGAGCTTGTCTGCCTGGAATAGGGCGCAAAAACTTGAAGAGAGCATCAGGGCGGCCTTGGTGCCGGGCCGGGGAGCCAGTACCATTAGGGAAATACCAGTTTGGAATAGCTCTTGAGACGTTTCCAGGGACTTGTATGCCCTGATCCAGGAGCCTCTCATTATTGCAGCCATCCATGCCAATAAGGGATGAGCCATACCGGCCTTTACTGAGGGCTTTCACACAGAGACTAAGGGGTTCATGGTGTCTGTCGGTGTGCATCCCGCTCATTGTTGAGTTTGTACACCTGAGGAGTATGTGGTCCATATCATCACAAAGAGGGCATCTTCCAGAACTGGAAGAAAAGTTGAAAGTGGAGGCATGTCTCTGCGTGTATACGCACTCTTGAGAAGACTCTGAGTCCTCTCAACTCTCGTCACCAAGATTAGGCATGGGCTACTGCTAGTAATCCTCCTGATCCCCATTGACTTCTTTCTTTTGTTTCTCTTGGTGAAGGGGATACACGGTGCCTTGGCCCTAGGTATCCTCTTTTCCTTAATTGATGTGGGGAGTGTTTTCACTGCCTGCGTAGTTTTTCTTTTCTTTTCTGTGTGTACAGTGTATCCGTTTGGTACTTCATTATATTTATTTGCTGTTTCAGAGTTATCTCTGAATTTTGCCAGAAGGAGTTGCTGATCTTCTTGTTAGCAACTTGAGAGATTGGGTTGTGTGCTTCAGTGTTTGCAATGGTGGTGGTTGGTATGGTATCGTGAAGTTTCTGCCATCTCTGGTAGTGGTAGCCAGAGATGTCAGCAGAGCCAAGCTTGTGTTTCTTGTGCATATGTGCTTTAAGTTTTCCGTTCAGGTTGGTGAGGTAGTGGATTGAGAAAGTGTGGGAGCGGTGCACACCATCATTCTGTGCGCAAGGGGTCTTCAAAGAGAGCCAATGAAAATTGTGGAAGGGGTCCCTAGCATCTGGAAGTGCAATGTCTATGGTATTTGAGAGGGCTGCGATGCGTGCACAGGCGTCATCCCCCTCATTGCCAATGATGCCAGAGTGTGCTTTGTCTTTGTAGAAATGAATGGGGTGTGGAGAGTGCTCTAGCAAATTTGAGATGTCCTGAATGAGATGTCCTGCATGGAGGTGGTTCCTCATGCGCATCGGATTAAGGGCTTGTTTAGAAATTTGGGAGAGGCAAGATGCACTATCAGAGGCAATGTCAGTTTGCCCTTGTTGGAGTGCCACAAGAATGCCTGCTAGTTCTGCTCTGTCGATAGTATTTGTAGGTTCACGGCCATTGGGTTTGACATGCAGCTGCAAGTGTTGGGAGGGTGGACTAGTGTCCCTTCCCGGTTTGTAAACACCTGAACCGGAAAGTGGTGGAGAGTCATCATCTTTGTGCTTAATTACACTGCCATCAGTGTAGGTGATTTCTCTCCAGTCCTTGATTTTAGGTGTGAACATCTTTTTGTAGTTGGCAGGGATGAAAGCTGCCCTAGTCTGAGGGCACTTGTGTGAACAGCTATGTGTGTCAGGGGCAAGTGATTGGAATTTCTTTTTCCAGATGTTTGATGCTAGGTGTTGGTGGGCACGCAGTGGCGTGGCAGGATTTGGACGATCCAGGGGTAGCCAGTGACCTTCTGGAACATCTTGATTGAGGAGGTGAAACCAGTCTTTGTTTGCGCTATCAAGCATTACTCTGGCATTCCACACGACAATGAGTTGCATAGGATAAGAAGGTGGGGAAGGGTTGGAAATGGTATCAAACCAGTGTTGTGGTGCCTGGAATTGGATGTTTTTGGTAGGAAATTTGGCAAGCACTTTTGCAAGATCTGGGTAATGGTTAAGCCAGCTCATATAAGCGTTACAGCTGAAGCCTCTCCAGTGGGGCAGGAGCATGAAGATAGCAACTGGTTCTGTTGTTTGGAGGGAGGAGTGCACTGCGTGGCGCAGGAGCCTAAACATTAGTTCATCATCATGTGGGGGATGGCAGAAGGAGAAGCCATTGTAGCGTACAGAATTGTGGAGCTTTTTGCTCTTGGCTGAGAGATCTTTTGTTGAGCCTTTTGACAAGAGAGCAGTCTCGTAATTTCAGTTGCTGGATCCTGAACAGGTGGCTGGATGGTGGCGTGGATGCCTGCACCTCTGGCTGCTTCAAAGGCTTCGAGTAGGGTCTTGAGTCCGTCTACAATGAGCATGCCAACGCACTTGCCATTGGTGTTGTAAATACAAGCGCATTCAGAGGTGATAACTTCCGGTGCTGGCATGGCGACCTCATCAGATGTGTCAGGTTGGAGACGTAGGCCTTCCTTCATGAGGTCAACACTTCTAATGATAATATCACATTGCCATGTTGGCATGATATCTGTCTGGGGGTTGGTAGGTTGGAAGTCAAAGGTGACATTTCTGTGAATGGCGCAGCCGGTAGTTGAGAGCCATGGAGTCAGAAAGGCTCTGGGATTGCCTTCAAAGCCTTGGTTGACAAGATTGTCCAGGTCTACCTCATCATTCCAGGGGTCTACTATGTGTTCCAGCCTTTCCTCCTCAAAGGCTTGGACATGGGCATGTAAATCTGGATGCATTTGTAACATATCAGCAGGCCCATTTGGGATGCCATTCCACATGGAACATTTCACAATCTTCAGAGAAGTTGATCCTTTCCGCTTTTGGGGAGTCTGACAGAGGGGTGCATGCAGGGCAGTTCCAGTGCTCATTTGGTTTGCTCAGTGCCTGGTCATTTTGGGAGCATGCTTTGAAATCTATGAGGCAGCCCCAATGGTATGTGCGGTGGCAGGTATCACAGGTGGGCATATTGTTGTAGCATTGAGATTCATGAGTGTGCTCTTTGCTCACAGGGCTCCAGCTGGGTTGGCAGCACGGGTCTTCTTTAATCCTTCTAGGTACATGCTTTGAATAGGCTACTTTCAGCCCATCATTTTGGAAAAAGGGTAAGGCCCACTTTTCAATTGTTACAGGGTGCCATTGGACTTTGTATTGAGTTTGCTGCTTCTCTTGAGAGGATCTCTTGGATTTCCATAAATGTTGCCAGCCCAAGATTTTTAGGATGACATGATCATAGCGGAAGATGGTGTTGCTAACTTGTTCTGCGCTTAATGCAGCAGCCTTATTTTGTTTATAATTCCAGAGCCACTTGGCAACATCAGTGCCTGGTGTGTTTGGAGGTAGAGGATGATGGGTTATTATGGGTTGTGTGTTATGCTCTAGGTAAGTTGTTGGGTCTCGGCTCCCTCTGGGCCTCCTGCCCCCGATTTGTGGAGTCAGAGTGGGCTCTGGGGGCAGGGCCTGCGTGAGGGGTGTCAAAAGGGTTTGAGTGGGGTCTCTGCTATGTGCTTGTGCTTGCGGCTGTTCTGCATTGGGATTGTTTCTTTTGCGAGTGCGTCTGCCTTGGCACGTGTGAGCCTCTGTCTGATGTTGACTGCATGGGGACAGGCTGTCTTGGCTACTGGGGGGAGCATTTTCTGCTTCTATATTCTGAGCATCAAAGAGGGGGTTGCTGTAAGTTCTGGAATCAGGATGTATGTGTGTGTTCGGGGCATGACCCCCATTGTTTGGGTTGGAGTTGGGGGGGGGTTGGAGGAGCATCCCCTGTGTTAAGCTTTGACCAGTTCCAGCCTGTTGGTGTATGTTCTGTTTTCATCAATTCTGCATACGTTGTGTTATATATGCAGCGTATTCCGGGGGGTTGTTGGGCGAGCTGTCTTGGATCTGTACGATTGTGCAGATGAGATTAAATTTGAGATTGTGGGTGTTGAGGATATGGGAGAGCTTATTAAGGGCCACGATATGTCTGGTCCTGATTTTGCGGCCAAACAGGGATGTGAGTTTATTTCCGTCAATACTATGGGTGAGGTTGTCATTTAGCAGAGAGGAGAGCCTGTATATGCCTATTTCCATGAGGGCATAAGTGCAGTTACAGGCTAAGGTTTTAAGGGTGGTTTGCATTGGCATTGAGAGGATATTTATTATGGGAGTGATGCTGGAAAGAAGGTAGGGTGCACCTTGATAGGAGATGTCGAGAGCGTCGTTGTTGATGCAGAGGTATTGCCTGACACGGAACATTTAGAGTAACTGCTTGAGGAGGAAGTTAGAATGTTGGTGTGATGGGTTGATGCTCCAGAGTATACATTTTCTAAGTTGTTGGATTTGAGATTCCAGTATTGACTTGGTGACCTGGCCGTGTCTGCCAATGTTATTGAGGCTGGTGGAGGGGACTCACGGCTCTTCTGAGCCAATGTGTCTCCTTTTCCTTAATTGATGTAGGGAGAGTTTCCTCTGCCTACATAGTTTATCTTTTCTTTCTTTTCTTTGAGGCTGGTGGTGAGGGCTGCTGCGCACCTTGCATTATACTCAACTGCATCAATATAAGTTAATTTTGTCTTCCCGCAGGATGGCTGTGGCAGTGCACTGCCAGAGCTTGTACCTCTCTTAGTAATGGTGTTAAGGGCAAGTCTATCCCAGCATGCAAGGTCATTCTCAGAGCAGGGCATGACTGGAAAGGCATAGGCAATGCTGGGAATGATGGCTGTATGAATTATATCCATTGTCTGCCTGGGTGTGGCAAATGAGCAAGTCAATTTTGAAAAGTTTGTTGGTGAGCTTTTCATTTTGGTAGTCTGAGGTTTCCAGTCTAGCGTCATGGTGACTTCAACCCCGAGGTAGGTAAAGGGATCCCCAGGACTTATGAAGTGGGCTGGGTTGTCTTGTACCAGGACCTTGTTTTTAAGCTGAAGCCTAGCAAAATCTGCCATAGGCGTATTGCCCTTGATCTGCGTAGTTTGTGGGCTAGGGAGGCTGCAGGTCACCTTAGTCACTAGACGGTTTTGTTGCCAAATATGATGAGGTGGGCCCAATCAGCATAAAGGGTTAACTTCTTGGCTTGGATGCAAAGATTGGCATAAGTGCCCGTGATGCAGATGAGGTCATCTGCAAAGGCCCCACTGCTGATTTTGTTTTGGGCTTTCTCTTCAATAGTTTGTAGACTTTTGTTGAGGCACTCATATTCATAGCCTCGCCCACCGGCATGGAGCCAGCGCAGCAGGGGTTCCATGTAAATGAGGAAGAGGAAGGGAGAGAGGGTATCCCCCTGAATGGTCCCCCTTTCTATGGTGATGTCTTGTATAACGACCAGTAGGCAGACGGACTCTGGTGTGTGCCCCTTGGTATAAGTTTTTGACAGTGTCAAAGGTATTGGTGGGGAAGCCAAGGTCGTACATGATCCAAAGTAATTTGTCGTGGTCTGTTGTGCTGAAGGCAGAGGTAAAATCTACAATTAGAGCATATACATCTCTATCGGAAAGTCTAGAATCTTCTAGGGTCATGATTAAGTTTTGGAGTTGGTGTGTGGTGTCTGTATGTTTACGGAAGCCTGCTTGCATAGAGCTCAGGAGGGAGTGGCTCTCTGCATATTCATAAAGGGCTGTAGTGACCAGGCGTGTCCATAATTCATTAAGCGTGTTGGCCATACCAATAGGGCGGTAGGATGTGATGTCGGTTTGAGGGCCTTTTTTCTTTAAAAAAACAAGTATGGTATCGCTCTTTTTCCAGGCTTTGGGGGTGATACCCGTTGCCCACATAATGATAAAGAATTTGTGGATGGGTTCTTTGTAATCATGCGGCAGGTGTGTGAGCAGCTCATTGGCTATGCCGTCTGGTCCTGGCGTTTTATTTGTGAGGGATTGGATACATTCCTGAAAGGAGCAGCTGTTTACTTGTAGGATGAAGCTGTGAAGCCATTTCCTCTTCCTTTAGGTATCATTTTCAGCTCTTGTGATGGGAGTTTCAAGGAGGAAGTGGTCCTCGTTCTGTCGGTCCATCCAGGGGTAGTTGCGCCTGGCTTGGGGGTCAGATGGAAGATATGCCCCAGTTTTAATGCTAGGGGCAGCCATGCTGTCAGTGTAAAACTTTTCCACAATACCAACTATTTTGCATGGGTCCGTTTCTATTTTGCCTGCGCCGGGGTTAATAAGTTCTTGGGCTTGAGGAGAAGTAGTGCTTTTGTCATTGAAGATTTCCTTATTGGCAAGGGCAGGGTGCTTTGAAATTTGTCTCTGTTGGCGCCTTTGTGCTCTGATGTGGTACTGTGTGCTGTATTCATAGTCTATGTTGTTGATTTGCTCCTTGAGGTTCTTATACTGGGTTTGGAGGACAGCCTCCAAAGGTGGAAGAGGGGGTTTAGCGCTGTTTGAGGCAGGGCTGGCGTGCGTTGTTTGCTCGTGAGTGAATTTGTGGACGAAATGCATGGCCCTACAGGGATTGGGATCGTGGCTGTTAAGGGCCAGAACTTCATCAAAGGTGAGGGCCAGGTGGGCCTGGGGCAAATTGTATTGCACATGGCGGACATATTGGAGTTTTTTGCAGAGTGATTTGCGGAGGTTGATGACCCTGTCATGCTGAATCACCGTTATTGCACATTTGTTGTTCTTGAAGCAGGTAACACATTGAAAACGTTGAAAAATGAAGTTTGCACACCAGGAAAGGTGCTTCGCCACCAAGATCCAAACAAACCGCTCATTCTGCACACAGACTGGTCAAAAGAAGGCATAGGTGCTGTATTAGGGCAAATAGATGATCAGGGTAATGAGTACATGGTGGCTTGCATTTCACGCTCTCTAAACGTGCATGAGCGGAACTATTCTTCACCGCAAGGAGAAATGTTGGCTGCAGTGTGGGCTGTTAAAACATTTCATACCTATTTACACGGCACGGAGTTTATTTTGGTCACAGATCATCAAGCACTCAGCTTCCTTTTGACTAACAATACACTGGTTAGCATGCTGGCACGTTGGGCCATTATTTTACAGCAATACACATTCAGAGTTGTGCATCGCCCTGGAGCACATCACCAAAATGCTGATTGCCTCAGCCGCATGCCTAGGCCATTTACGGAGGATACCTCTGGAGCCCGCTTGCACAATGAGCACCAAAATGCCTTGCATTGTACTCTCACTGTGCAGTTAGACATTGTGCGATCAGCACAAGCCAGGTGTTACATGTGTTGCACACCCTGCCCTTCCAGGCTAATATGTCTGACACTTACAGCCCTAACGAATTGGATATGATATCCAATCCGCATGACGCTCTTGAGACACATGACCCTATTTCTTGCTTCAGCACCTCATTTGTGCAACATCCGAAACTGTGCCCTCCAAATATGCGCGTTGACAGTTTTGTGGATGCTGCATGCCAGGGGGGTGTGTTTCCAAAATTAACTGCATCATTTTTGTCATGCAACACCACCCAACTGCCACTACCTTCAAGCCAGCAAGTACAAGCGCAGGCTACTGAAGCAGCAGAGAAGTACCAGAGTGCCTCAGGACCAGTGGACGTTTGGCTTGACACCACTACCATCAACTACATCACTCAGGGAAGTGTTCCTGAAGATTTACCTGCACATGAGAAGTGGAGAGTACAGAGGCGCTCTAAAGTTTACAAGTTTAAAGCCGGAGTCTTGCACAGATTATTAAGTACTGGAGAATCAAGAGTTGTGCCTCACCCTGCCAAGCGAGCTGACTTGATCAAGCAAGCGCATGAACAGCATGGGCATTTTGGAGTAAGGAGGACAACTGCCTTGTTGCTGCCGTATTACTGGTGGGCTGGTATGGGTCAAGATGTGAAGCATTTTGTCAAACGCTGTGCACTTTGTGACAGGGTGAACACAGCATTCAATGCCTCTGCTCCGCAACTGCAACCTTTACCAGTGCAGGGTATATTTTGCCGCTGGGGGGTAGACTTGGCCGGTCCTTTCAACCCCATGTCCCAATCAGGCTACAAGTTCGTGATGATTTTGGTGGAGCATTTCACCAAATTTGTGGATGCCGTACCTATTCCAGATAAGTCGGCTGTTACAACTGCCCAAGTCTTTCTGGAACGAGTGTTGTGTCGCTTTGGTAATTGTGCAGAGGTGGTCACTGATGGAGGCACAGAATTTTCAGGAGAGTTTGATGAGCTGCTACAGAAGAACATGATTGACCACAGGGTTACTGCACCAAACCATCCTCAAGCTGATGGGTTGGCAGAAAGAGCTGTGCAAACTGTTAGGAGAGCTTTGCGCAAAGTATGTGAGGCAAGCGCAACACCATCTCTGTGGGACAAATATTTGCCATGGATCCTGCTTGGTTATAACTGCAGCACACAGGCATCCACCAAGATGTCTCCATATTATATGCTTTATGCTAGAAACCCTGTGATACCTCCAGCGCACGTGCATAGATTTTCAGAGGATTTGGACTTGCAGGATGTGCAGAATGCGTCTCGCAGTGTCATGGCTGCAGCGCAACTAGCAAAGAAGATAGAAATTATAGCAGGAGAGAATTTAAAGATTGCCCAGCACCGCGACACTTTGAGATATGCTACCATTAGGATTGGGGGGTATTTACCGTCTATCAGGCACTTTGATGCTGGAGACTTTGTTTACCTGAAGCACAGAGTGCTAGATAGCACGCTGCAGATACCTGCCAAGAGGGGCATTTATAGGGTAAAGAAAGTGAACCCTAATGGTGCTGTGCTTCTGCAAGGAAAATGTGGGATCACGTTAACAAATAATGTCTGTAATTTGGCACCATGCCACCTGCCAGATATCGATCCTACCTTAGACCCCTCACTTGCCAGGCCTGATAAAAACTTGGCATGTGAGATCTGTGCTTTTATGGATGAGGAGGAGAAGATGCTTCTTTGTGATGGGTGTGGAACTGGATGGCACACCATGTGCTTACAGCCACCACTTGCAACGATTCCCCGTGGTGGCGCCATGAGATGGTTTAACGTCCAGGGTTGCCTATAACCATGCAACAAAGGACGGGTACACTCAAGCTGTTGGCTGGAGTTGCGAGTGCACCGGCTTAGCTCTTCTTCATCTTGCTGCTAAGCTGCTCTTGGTCTTGCTGAACAGTGCTGGCTCGGCTGCAGCACGTAGAGAATGTCTGGGGCAGACACAGCGTTTGGACCAGCTTCACCAGGTTAGGGTTACATCAGAGACAAGGCACCCCTGGCACAAGGCCAGGGATAACAGAAACAGCGCCAAACCTCAAAGGAAGGTGAAACAGAAGGTTGAATAAGAGAGAGCATCCAATAAAAGAACCCCACTTAAATACAGGTCACACCTCACACTCTAGGTTTTGCAGTGATTCAGCAATAACCACGATTTAACGTGACAAACCTCCTGATCCTGAAGTGTTTGGAGATTGCAAGTTTGATTCTGGTTGTGCACACCTGGAGCCACCTCATGGCACTCTTTGATAAGAATGACAATTTTGTTGGCAATGTTCTCAACGGCTTCCCTGGCAGGGAGGTCATTAAGGTGTTTCAAACGAGCTGGTTCCATAGCGCAAGTGTTCTCTATAGTAGACAGGTGGGAGAGAGCAGCCTCGTGCATATTGTTCAGTGTTTCCAAAATGTTTGCATAGTGACCCCTTGTGGTTTGGCAGCCAGGCGCTATTGCTGACCTATATGTCCAGGTTCTTTGTGGCAAGTGCCAGTCAAGGGGACAAGATTTGATGTCAAAGATGAAGTTGCGGAAAAGCTTGTCTTGCTGGCAGGACATTCCCCTGGTTCTATCTTGTGGAAAAAGTGTAGCATTCATGCCACCCAGTAAAATGGAGAGGCAGTGGCAGGAATTGAGAAGGCCTCTGAGGGTCTTCTCCATGTGTTTCCTTGTTTCCAGGGCTGCACTTTTTCGCCTGAGGGCCAGTAGGTAGAAATCAGAAGGATGGGCTTGCTTGAAGTTGTGAGTTTGGCAGCCACTATCCTTCCCTCAACATTACCTTGGAATATAACTTGGGTGGCTTGGGAGGTGACGGCAGTATTTTTTATAACACATAGGATTGTGCCAGAGTAGTGGTGAGAACTGTGCCACCAGGCATAGTCTCGTATAAGATGGTCAAGCCATTGTGGCGTTTTTATCCCTCCTGTGATTTTAGTTTCTGTAAGAGAATGTATGTCAGGGTCATGATGGGTGATAAGGTCATGAACATCCTCCTTACTTTTAAAGAGGCCGTGTACATTCACGGTAATTAGTTTGAGGTGGTCATGCCACGTCTGATTGGGATCTGTGGATATGCTTGCTCGAGCGTGTAATTGAGTGCTTTCTATCTGTTGAGGGGTTGTCGAAGGGCTAATCTGACGGTCCCTTGTATGGCAGTGGGGAAGAGGAGGAGCGTCAGCCACATGGATCATCCATGATGGTGCCATCATTTTGGGTTGCAGTGGTCTCAGGCAAGAAAGGGATGTGTGGATCAGCAAGATGAAGATCAGACGCAGGAGCCAGACTGAATGGTGAGAATATTTCCATTAAGCTGGTGCCAGCTATCCTATGTTGTGAGGTTGATAGGATGGGAATTCTCAGAGTCCAGAAGGCACCAAGTACTCCGGGCGTGAGGGAAGGCGTTTTCAATATTCTTGAGGGCCTTGGCATGGAGCTGGCCATTACGATTTCTGGAGGTGAGGATGATTGCTGATGCGTAAGTCGAGCTTTTTGATAGACATTCTACAAGGTTTTGATTAATTTGACTACGTTGGAGGTCAGTACGGGAGTAGTGGAGGTAGAAATTATGATTTGCATTCCAGGGTAGGTAATGCAGGTAGTGATTTACAGTTGTGATGTAAACATTCCCAATGCCTGGTGTGTATAGGTGGCACAGGGAGATGTGTGCAAGGTTGCAAAGGCTGGTGAAGCTAGGAGGCTGGCGAAGCTAGGATCCCTGCATGTTGCAAGGTAGCAATACTAAGCCCCTTCATGAAAGAGGAGCTGTGTCATATTCTGGGAACCGGGTCTCTTGAATTTCGGGGGGAGCAGCCTCAAGCTCATTGACAATGCCATCTAGCCCTGGGGCCTTGTTGTTGCCTAGTGTCTTTAGAGTTTGAAGTGTATTTGTTTGGAATCTGACAATTTCTGCAATACAGATGAAATGGAAGTCGACACACCTTGTATGCCTGTTTCATGGAGAGTGACAGCATGTGTAATTTTTCATAGAAACCGACACTTCAGAACTCAGCATTAAGATACGTGGTTTTTCTTTTTCTTTTCTTTTCTTTCTAAGACATGCCTCCTTCTAACCATTGGAGATTGACACAATTAACATTTGTACACAAGATTGCCAAGATTGCCAGCGGTCTTGCTCGATTACAGGCATCTTGCTTCAGCTAAGCTGCCCTTGTAGGCAGGTACAGCTATATAACCTTGTCCTATCCTATCCTAAATTCCTGGAAGGATAAGGGGAGGTGAAGCACAATTGGGGTGGCCTTTTTTCCCCTGTAACCTGTGGGGAAGGCTGTGCGATGTAGTGTCTATTATTAGTGATTAGGGTGCTTAAATTTGTACTAAAAAAGGTCAACTGCATGCAGCCAAAATCAACAAATAAACAATGGATTCAATTTCAATAGTTGTGGATTGGTGGGGAGCATATCAATGATGATTCTGTTGCGTAGTTCTGTGTCAAGGTTCTGCTTCCAAGTGTTGAAAGCATTAGCAAGTTGAATCTACCGAGTTAATAGCATCAGGCTTTCAAAGCCTTGTCTTTCAAGGGTAGAAGGGGCAGAGTCTGCTGTGGGTCGGGAAAGGTCATGTTTGCTCTGCCTGGCTTAATACAAAATTGTGTATAATGTTCTTGGTCTCCAACTTGGTCTGGTTTGGTAACAGGCACCGTTTCCACTTAAGCTAAGCCGCCCACCTAGCTAGATATGTAACCCTTTCCTTTACAATGTGCTCGAAGACTTGGTGACTGATCGTTTTTTTTTGTTACAACATAGCCCATCACGGGGAAATTGCTATTTCCCTAAGGCTTTTAGCAAGAAAAGACAAAACACATGTTCGCAAAGAAAAGAGGCACGAGATGAGCGAGACTGGTTGTTGTGTTCAGAAAAAAAATCCTACATTCCAGTTTGGTTTTTACCCTGTTAGGAGCATACTGCATCCCCTCTTTTTCTTCAAGGCAGTTGAAACATGCTGCCAAAAAGCTCAAATTGCAGCAATCACCTAGACTGCATGCTGCCTACATTGATTTTTCTTAAGCATACGACACTGTGCCTTGTCAGGCTAAAAAAGTGACGCAGCCATAACAGTGTCTTGACATCCCATGACCAGAAGAAGGAAAGAATGTTGATGCTGTGGCGCACAGCAACAAGCTGTTCGGCTGGAGATTCTAGCTACTGACAGATATGATGTAGATTCTGGAGAGTCGGCTTGACTCTTGCTTGCTTGGCTTGCTGGAAGATGCTATTGGTAATTAGGCTGAGCTTCGTATGCTGGACTGATGCACTTAACTGGCGTGGCACTGCTGGCTTCCTCCTCCAAGGGCTAGGTGAGCTTACTCACACATGGGCTACTTTATTAGGGGCTTGACTGGGTTTACAAAAACGATAAGAACAAGATGGTGTTACTACGAGTTCCTACGTGAAGTATAGTTCTCTCAACACAGCCTCAGCTGTGTTGCCACAAGGATGAATACCACTGTCCAACTAACTCAATTAACTTGCAGCTCACTCTCCGCACAGCAGACTCTCGTTGTGACAGCCTGGACTGCAAATCTTCATAACAAAGCGGTGGCAAGGGACCATCTGCAACGCATTGCCAGCCCTTTGTTATGACGACTCACGTGCACTCTGTTTGTGCGTGGGAGCAGAGTGAGGGAAGTGCTTTCAAGCGCACCTCATCAGGGGTACAGAGCAGGTTTAGTGTGGCCATGAAGGCGCTTGGCATGCTTTCCATTGTAAAGGGTGTCTGTATATGTATAAACACCGAAGTGTTCGACAACATGTTTTTGCTCTTTTAGAGTGGCAGTTTCCATGTGCCAGAAGGCACTGCTGATCCTGAAAAGCAGTGGATATGTGATTGGACCCTTTCTGGAAGCTCTGCCACTTAGTGTACCCAAACCTCTCAGTGTTTGCTGTCCCTAGCTTCTGTCTGTCATACATCTTATGTTTTAATTTTCCATATGTAAGTTGGAGACACTTTTTGACTGATGGCTTTTTCTGTAAAAACCTGTTAGTTGGAGAGGCCCAGAGATCTTCTGTGTTCGAGCCATGTCTTTTAATTGGTGTACCTAGCATTCAAAGATGGAAGAAGAGGCTTCATGCTTGGTTTAGTGTGGTGTCAGCCATGTCAGGCGTGTTTGCTGCTTGGAGGGCAAGTGCGTCGGCGCATGCATGTCCAAGGACGCCATTGCGTGGTTTTACTTTGCATAAGTGTATATGATACTCTGAAATGCTAGAGTGTGCTACTATATCCTTGAGTGAATAAGGGAATAGCTACGGCAGAGTTCGCATAATATTGTACAGTGCCACCATTGTGCTCTGCCAACGCTTTTGGCAGAAATGATGCCTTTAGGAGGTGCTAACACATTACAGCTGCATAACATACCATCCACAGCCTCTACTATGACTTTGATGCAGAAGGAGAAGTTGCCTCATGAAGGTGCTTCAAATAGTCCTGGATGCGCGCAGCATTCTTACCCAGGTCCCCTGCAGGAAAAAAAAAGCAATCCAGGACAGGAGCGTTGTGCTTTGCACACACTGAGAGAGAGGATAAAGGAGTGCATCCTTAGTAGTAATCAAGCTGTGTTTGATTGTGTGCAGCAATGCCAAATCTCCCATTTAAGACAGCAGTGCGTACGCGAGATGTCCAGTTTGCGCGCTTCAACAATCTTTTTCATGCCTCTTTTATACCAACACTCTCTCCTAAATCAAAGGGCATGCATGTGTCAAGACCCAAAGCTTGAGAAGACATGTAAAGCATTCGGGTTGCTGACCTTTTCAAATGAGGCCTGAAAGATCAAGAGAGCAAAAGCACTCCCAGCGCCAATCTCCAATTTCTAACTTTTTAAAGGATGCAAGCCAGTGTATTGGATGTTCCTGCAATTTCCTTTTTACATTTGTTCTAAGCAACCTACTGGTGCACACTCAAGCCCGGCAGTTGATGCAGATGTGAGCATGGAAGTGGGAAATCCCTGTTCAACCGCACCTTCACTGCCTGTTTCTCTGTTCATGGAAAGCATAGCTTGGAACTGCAAATCACCTTCCCTGATCCTCTCACATACACACACACCTTTTCCAATCCTGCTCCGGCTCCGCATGTTGAGCATCACGGCATCATCTTGTTGCGAGAGCTTGATGACAATGTCATCTCTGTGTCCATCCATGCACCATGGCAAATCACAATCAGTTCTATGACCAACTGGTCCAGACTTGAGCTTCGTGTTCAATGGATGGTGCTCAGCCAGCAAATTAGCTAATTAAGGCAAATGCATCATACATATTAGTGTGAAAAGCATAACCTTGTCAACGACAATGCACTTATTCAAGTGGCAGTGGGAGCAGTGCAAGAGGGTTTGTGCCTGCTCACTTACTTGAATCTCAACCAGCGGGTTATGTCCAAAGCTTGGATGATGAAGCTTGTCCTGCAAAGAACCCATCAAAAAAGCAGAGGGCATCGGTCGCAAACACCTCATGACAATAGCGTCATCCAAGAGACAGATGAGAGCTTCATGGAAAACCCCTCCATCATGCATAAAAAGTTCAAAATTTGACCTTACAATCACAAAAAGCGGAGCAACACTTTTGTGCACTGATTGACCAACAAAGGCATGCACGCACCTGTCAACATGCTTCACTTGCCAGCCCATTTTAGACGCTGCGTCTACACTTGCATCAAAAGAAGCACCCATTTCAAAAGAGGCGGGGAACTTGAATGGTGCAAGCTTGTCCCCCCAGGTCTTTTCAATGATTGGCCGGAAGCCTGTGGGAGCAAGAAAAGGAGGGCAGGCACTCGAGAAGGAATGATTTGATGCAGCACTGAGAAATTTGCACCAAACACCATTTGCATGCCAAGGGACTGGGCCCGACACAACTGTGAAGCAGTGAACTTGTTGAAGGGCCGTTGACGGTAGAAGACAGTGGGCTGCTTTCCCGATTTTTTGTGTTCAGTCCTGGCACCGCACCTACCTTCTGGCACTGGACCTATGGAGGGACTCAAGGGGAAGAGTAAATCATAGCCTTGACGCGTGGCCACATCGTTGATCACGGGAGCTGAAAACGCAGAGGACATCTGCACGTGCATTGTGAAAACTGGTCATTCTGTGCATCGCCTGCTGAATCACCGGAAAATTGTGGAAACACCAGGGACTCCTAAGCATGGGAACATGTATGCTCAGTTGACTGACGCATTGCCCTGAAGAATTGCCATTATTAAGAGTCCTGACAGGCATTCCTCCCTCTTGGTGGATCTGGGCCACTCAACTTCCGTGGCTATGCAAGCTATGCAGCTGCAGCTCACCTCTTGCCTGTTCTTGAACCAGCCCAATCCTAAAACACCAGCGGCAACTGCCAGAATGAACCCTCTCCTCCCTAATTGCATATGATGTTCTGCTCACAGGTCGCGACCACAAGTTATTAAGCAGGATGGACCTTTCGATTGTATAATTGGGGCCAAATGCAGGTGGCTCCAAAAGTAATGCGGTTGGAACTCAAAGCTCTGGAACCAGCCACTAGAAACACCAGTTACCTACAATATTTTCATGTAAAAATAATAAATCTGGTTAAAAGCGCCTGGGACAAGGGTCTGAACGTATCTGTCTTGGTCAAAGCTGTACTGAAAGTTGCTGCTGAATTTAAAGTTTGTAAGGATCCTTAAATGTGATTATCACTTTCTTATTGTACCATGCAATTTTTCTCACTGTACCATTATCTCAATTAGTGAATGTGTAAGGAGTAACTGCATGAAACGAACCCTTGCAGCAATAGAAATTGTAGAATGCTGTCAGGACCTAGATTACAAGCCTTGGCACTGCTGAGATCCTAGGACAGCCCATTCTAAGGCAGCCATGATCGCAAACACATTGGCGCACCGCTCCTGAGCCTCGGGGTTTACACAAAGACAGAATGGCTGAAGATGCGGAGGAGGAGGAGGAGGATCAGCTGAGGGGAGGGAACACTGGCAATGCAAACACACCGGACATGACATATGGAGCCATTATCAGCCCACAGTACGTAGTGGCAAACATTATCAACTTGCAACTCAGTAGGTCATAGGCTGTGGAGGCTGTTGCCGCATCTTGAGAATTTTTTAAAGCAGCAACTCGCAGAAGTCAAAGCATAACCTTTTTTTTTGTATTTATCTTCATTCCGCAGTCCGGAATCTGAATTTTGAATTGAAATTGCAACATGGCAAAAAGTATATGTAGGACCTCACACACACTCACGCACATACAAGCACACACACATGCACGCACGCGAGAGCACACACACACATACGCATGCACATGCACGCGCGCGCACACACACACACACACACACACACACATACACACACACGTGCCTACACACACACACACACACACACGTGCCTACACACACACACATGCACACACACATATACACACACACCTGTGTGGAACTACATATACAGGTATGCGTTTGGCACCACTGGACTTGGCCGCGCTGCCATGTGTTACGTGGAGGGTGACAAGGTCATGTACCCTGTTGGTGCTCACATGGCTGTCTACAGCTCGTCTGCTGATGAGGTGGGTGTGGCAGACAGGAGCACACCTTCTTGCAGCGGTGGAGCCACCTAGAAAGCGACTTACAAGGAGGGCACAATTATGCTCCCAGTGGAGGATTATTGTGGGTAGGGATGCAGCACTAGCACAGGATGCAGGACTAGCACAGGATGCAGCACTAGCACAGGATGCAGCACTAGCACAAGATGCAGCACTAGCACAGAGTGCAGGACTAGCACAGAGTGCAGAACTAGCACAGGATGCAGCACTAGCACAGAGTGCAGGATTAGCACAGGATGCAGTGCTAGCACAGGATGCAGCATTAGCACAGAGTGCAGGTCTAGCACCTGATGCAGAAATAGCACAAGATACAGCACTGGCACAAGTATACAGAGCAGCATTGCAGCCAGGTGGAGTGCAAGCAAATGGTTGCGCCCCCATTGGAATTTGATCGTGTGCAAGGGCGTAGCAAGTGCACGAACAAACCAGAGTAGCAATTGATTAGGGCGGAGTGCAATGAGGGGCACAATGAGGGACGATGCCGGGGCACAATGAGGACACAATGCCTGGGCGCAATGCTGGGGCACAATGCCGCGGCACAATTAGGGGCACACTGCCGGGGAACAATGAGGGGTACAAGGCCGAGGCACAATAAGGAGCAACGAGGGGCACAATGAGGGGCAATGAGGGGCACAATGCCGAGACACAATGAGGGGCACACTACCGGGGCTTAATAAGGGGCACAATGCAGAGGCACAATGAGCGGCACAGCAAGGAGTGCAATGCTGAGGCCTAATAAGGAACACAACAAGCATTGCTGCCAGGTGCAACGCTGCTCTCAGAGTGGCGTAATGAGGCCTTCTGAAAGGCGGATGCCCTGTGCTCCAGGGGCACGTTGAAGCTTTCTAGGAGGCACACAGTGTGGTGCTGCTCTCAGGTGGCACGACGGGACTTTCTAGGAGGCGCAACACAACTTGCTGCCAGGTGCCGTGCTGCTCTCATGATGAAACGATGAGAGATGGCACACATTGAGGCTGTCTAAGAGGCGCGACATAAGCTCCGCTGTGTGGCAAAATTGACGCTGGACAAAAGGGCAAAGTATTCAGCACGAAACAGCAAGGAGCAACTGCCGCCTGGGAGAGTGCATGCAAAGAGAGGGAGAGCCCAGCTAGTGGACAAGGCAGTCGAGCTGTGGATATCATGAAGGGGCTTGTTGTATTCTTATGTGTATGGTTGGCCTATCCTATATGTGTGTGACACATATTCTAAGCTTCACTTGCAAAATGATAGAGGTGTACGACTTATGCATACGGAGGTGGTCAACCTTAATATGCTTCTGGGCTTGTGAAAATGAACGCAAGGCTTTTGCTTTCCTCTAAAGTGCATCAGGCTTTGTTGAAGAGGTTGGGAAAGCTTGCTTTCCCTGTACGTGTCGGGCTTCTGCTGGGAGGAGCCAGGGTGGACACAGCACTGATACACCTGCCCAGATTGGCAGAAGCTTCATGAAAGGGTTTGCTGAAGCAATGCGTAAGGAACGTCACAGCTCTCTGGATGAAGTGCCTTGAAGTTCTGGCAGTTTAAGCCTCATGGAGCCACTTTTCAGCAAAGGCCAGCGCCAATCGAAGCTGGAATTCTCGGTGAAGCCAAATGTTGGATTGCCTGTGGCTTGGCATGTTGACAAGAGTGTCGACATGAGCATTTTGGAGGCCAGTTTGCAGGCGAAAAAGAAGGGATGATTTCGGTGGAATTGATGGGATTACATGCCATGTAATCCGTGAGTAACTGTCTCGCAGGTTACATGCAGGCATGCTGATAGGGTGTGTGTATCAGACTGCTTAGTGCCAAGTGTCGGGCAAAGGGTGTGTTTTTTCGCTGGATGAATGAGCTGCCGCTGCATAAAGCTTGCAGGAGACCTGCACTGCCAATAACAGCCTTTCCCTCCCCTCCCTTCTACGCTCTTGTGCGTGCGTGACAAACACAGGGTCATGCGCATATGCATTCTCTCATCCATTGCAGTAGCTTTTGCTTGTTGAAACAATGGCTGCAGTAACCTGGCGCATAGCATGTGCTGCCTGTCATGCCCTTCCTGCAGCTGAAAATGCCCCCCTTCCTGCAGCTGAAAATGCCCCCATTCCTGCTGAAAAAGAAGATGCGCAGCCTGTCACACACCTACAGCCACGAATAAAAAAAAGCGCTGCTTGTCACATACCCAGAGCCAAAAGCTGCCCTACTGGATGACTCAAAGTGGAGGCATCCTGTTGTCATGCTGCCTGACAATAGGATAGGATAGGGTTACATAGCTGTACCTGCCTACAAGGGCAGCTTAGCCTGACAATACCAAGCACTCCGCTGTGGTTTGCATGTGAAGTGTAAATTTTTTTCGCTTTGCCGGTTGACAAAATGAAAGCACCCTCTGCACTCACGCTGTCCTTCAATGGCAAGCAACTCCGCTGTGGTTTGCACATGAAGTATTGCGTTTCTTGTCGCTTTCCGACAGATGAATCTGCCCTTGCTGGCAGACAAAATGAAAGCATCCTCTGCACTCACGCCGCCCTTCAGTTGCAAGCAGCTCCGCTGTGGTTTGCACATGAAAGTGTTGCGTTTCTTGTCGCTTTCCAACTGATGAATCTATCCTTGCCGGCTGACAAAATGAAAGCATCCTCTGCACTCACGCTGCCCTTCAATTGCAAGCAAATCCGCTGTGGTTTGCACATGAAGTGTTGCGTTTCTTGTCGCTTTCCGACAGATGAATCTGCCCTTGCCGGCTGACAAAATAAAAGCATCCTCTGCACCCACGCTGCCCTTCAGTTGCAAGCAACTCCGCTGTGGTTTACACATGAGATGCTGCCTTGCTTGCCTTTTTCCGACAGATGAAGCTGCTCCCGCTGGCTGAAAAAGTGAAGGCATCCTATGCTGTGACGCTATCCAACAACCGCAAGTACTTTGCCGTCATTGAGGATGTCGAGGACTGTACTTCACAGGTGTGCTGGTGTTTTATTGGTGAGCTGCCCCGTGATTGAACGAGTGGGGGGCTGCACTCTATAAATTGGTGAGCTCATGCAAGGTACTTGTTGGTGTGTGTTTATGCATTTGTTCCACCATTGTATTTTGCGCTGTCAACCAATTCAATGCTAGGTGTGTGAGTAAAATTAACATGCTTGTCTGGAGACCATGTTGATAGGATATAAGCAAGCGATTTGGGAGCAGTGAGAGAAATGTTTCTCAAATGTGTGTTTTTGCTGAAAGGAGCGTGCTTGATCATGGTATGAACTTTGTGGTGGTAAGCGCGTGCAGCATGACCACTGCAAAGCATATAAATCGCCTGCAGCTGGAGCACCCAAACAAGCATGTGAGTTTCATGCACACATTCAACCTGCAGGTGGTGAGCGTGTACAGCATGGCCACTGCAAAGCGTGTGAAGTGCCTGCAGCTGGGGTCTGCCACAGGCAATGAGTCCGTCAAGGTGTCCGACATCAGCTTCAGGTAATAGCGTCAAGGTTTCAATCAAAGCTTCTAAAGCTGAGCCGGCCAATCAAGTCTGAAATATGCTCTGAGCAACAGGCTGGTTATCCTTGTTAAAGATCAAAATGGCTAGTCATGGTGTCAAATGGTTTGAGTAATTCGATGGCTCTCGATGGTGTTTAATGACTCCAGTGCTTCAAAGTGTTGTCCAATGGTTCCAAATGATCCCATGCCTGGTAATGGTGTCTGATGCCTAGCTCCAGACAAAACGGTACCTACAGTATGGCTGGCTGTGCAAAGTTACCTACGGAAGTTTTATGGTTATATGTAAAAAAGCGCTGCAACATTTCAGCGTCTTGTTGTACGAATTCAGTTCACAGTCTCCAGTGCAGAGTACATCATATACAGGAGTATGGTTTGCTGTGCAAAGTTATGCCTGCTGCTGTCGAACCCTTTCTAGGCCCCTGTGGTGTTTTGTCGCAGCTGGCTAGATGGTCAACCCCAGACAAGTGGCCTCCGACAGTCTGGTTTTCGACCTTTTTGTGTCTGTCGTCGCTGGAGTGCCTCGCATACTTTAAGGGTTTCCTTGGCCGTCTCATGCTTTTGTCATCCGCTGGAGTGCCTCGCATACTTTAAGGGTTTCCTTGGCCGTCTCATGCTTTTGTCATCCGCTGGAGTGCCTTGCATACTTAAAGGGTTTCCTTGGCCGTTTCATGCTTTTGTCATCCGCTGGAGTGTCTCTAATTCTTCATGTGAACCTTTGCCCTTCTTGCATTTGTCACCTACTGGGGTGCCTTGTGCTCTTTTTGCAAACCCTTGTTTTTTGTGTGTCCTTCATCTGCTGGGCTTCGGTCTTTTGTGCGTGACTCCCTCTGGCAGAGGTCACCAGCAAACATCCAAACGCCGCCTCCCCATACATTGCGTTTGCTATGTGCAGTGAGAACAGCAAGTTCCTCATAACACAGTGCGGTGAACCTGATCACCAAATGCTGGTTTGGCGCTGGTACACAAACAAGGTACGCAAGAGGAACTCCAATTGTGTGTGTGTGTGTGTGTGAGAGAGAGAGAGAGGGGAGGGAGAGGGAGCTAACTGGGCGGTCCAAACTACTTCAAATTGCTTCAAACTGCTCTAAACAACTTTTCCCCAAAGCATTCCTGATTCCCAAAGTTGCATTTTTCAACTCGATCCTTGGAGGTTCTATGGTTGCTTTGTCCTCCTTGCTGCTTTCTTCCTTGCTGCTGCTGTGCTCATCTTTGTCTTGCCCATTTCCTGCAGCCTGCTGCAATTCCACCAATTTTGGTTCTCCAATGTTGCATAACAGCACAGCTCTCCTTCCCTTGTGGCCGACCCAAGCAGTGTGTCTCTGCTTTGTGTCTCTTTGTGTCTCTGTCTGCTTCTTTGTCTGCTTGCTGGCAAACCCTGTCCTCGCCTTTTGACCTTAGGTGGTGCACCCAAGAGCCTGACAATCCCTTGACTCACATTTTGCCCTTGCAGGTAGTGTGCACTCTCAAGCATGTCGAACCCATCCTGGCAGCCTGCTTCAACCCTGACGGTCTCTTGCCTTGTATTCCACCCTTGCAGGTGGTGTGCACTCTCAAGCACGACAAACCCATCCTGGCAGCCTGCTTCAACCCTGGCGATCTCTTGCCTTGTATTCCACCCTTGCAGGTGGTGTGCACTCTCAAGCACGACAAACCCATCCTGGCAGCCTGCTTCAACCCTGGCAACCTCTTGCCTTGTATTTCACCCTTGCAGGTGGTGTGTACCCTCAAGCACGACAAACCCATCCTGGCAGCCTGCTTCAACCCTGACGGTCTCTTGCCTTGTATTTCACCCTTGCAGGTGGTGTGCACTCTCATCTTCAGCACGACAAACCCATCCTGGCAGCCTGCTTCAACCCTGACGGTCTCTTGCCTTGTATTCCACCCTTGCAGGTGGTGTGCACTCTCAAGCACGATAAACCCATCCTGGCAGCCTGCTTCAACCCTGGCAATCTCTTGCCTTGTATTTCACCCTTGCAGGTGGTGTGTACCCTCAAGCACGACAAACCCATCCTGGCAGCCTGCTTCAACCCTGACGGTCTCTTGCCTTGTATTTCATCCTTGCAGGTGGTGTGCACTCTCATCTTAAGCACGACAAACCCATCCTGGCAGCCTGCTTCAACCCTGACGGTCTCTTGCCTTTTATTTCACCCTTGCAGGTGGTGTGCACTCTCAAGCACGACAAACCCATCCTGGCAGCCTGCTTCAACCCTGCGGATGATACCCAGCTGGCACTGGCACACAGCAGTGGTGCCTTCCTTGTGAGGCTGGATGGAGAGTCCGGCAACTCACGGCCCGTTCCACTGCCAACAGCGGTAAGCAGCTGGGAACGCATGGAATGAATGGGAAGAGAAGGTTGGTCAGTCTGGACGCTGCTGGCATGCCTTCCTTGTGTGGCTTGATAGGGAGATAGGCAACTCATAAACCACTCCACTGCCAACAGTGGTAAGCAGCTGGGACTAACCACGTGGAATGAATGGGAAAAGAAGGTTGGTCAGTCTGGACGCTGCTGGCGTGCCTTCCTTGTTTGGCTTGATGCGGAGATAGGCAGCTCATGAACCACTCCACTGCGAACAGCGGTAAGCTGCTGGGCATGAACGGATGCCTACAGGTTTGATTTCCTTGCCGCGCTCTGCCACTGGCACATGGTATCAATGCCTCCCTCATGAGGATAGATGAGGAGACGCGTAACTTGTAACTGGGCTCATCTCACAGCTTAGGGTGGTGAGCAGCTGGCAATGAGTGCAGGGTGTACATATGAGGGGCACCACAGGAGGGAGGTGAACATACTTTTGGGAGGCGCACGAAGCATTTAAATAAAGGAAAAATAGAAAAAAGAAGAAAGAAAACACTTGTGCATCTGGCACTCTCAAAATCTTGTGTTGAAAAGATGTGAGGCCAGTCCATCATTTTTGCAGGTGCGGGTTCAGAACAGACTTGCAGCTTCATTGACCTAGCTGTGCTTGTCTTGCAGGCAATTTTTTTTCTTAAACGAGCCTCACCCCATCTCCTCACTCATGGGTTACCTTTGGCCTCAGGAGCAAACACGCAACACTATCACAAGCTTCACTTGGCTCGTTGGCAACGTCCTGGCATTCACATCCAGTAGGGGACGCATCCAGATCAACCAAGATACTGATATTAAGGTAATGTATGCATCCTTTGCTTTCAGGTCATCTAGGTATTGTGTTGAGATGATCAGAGCTATGATTCATTTGAGCAAGGTACATGCAGTAAGATGGTCTGCGTAATGCATGCATCCTTTGCATCCAAGTTACGTGTTATAGAACTAAGGTGAAAAATATGTCAAGGGACTAGGTCAAAAGAGGGAGTTCAAGGAATGGATGGGTGCCGCTGCAGTTATTTCAGTTTACAGGTAGCTGAAAAGGAAGGGAAATTTGGGAAAAATGTACTCTTGTAAAGGTTAAAGCGCTCAGCCTGAAGCAAGCTCCTGGTAGTGGTTCCTGAAGCAAGTCTCTCCCTCAGTTTGCTCAGGTGTGCATGCAAATAATGTTGGGTGCCTTTCAATATTGTGCTCAATGCAAGCGCCTAGAGATAGCTGCTGATTTCTGTATGATGTTGAAGCTTGTCATGCACACAAGTGTGTCCGTCGTGTGTGGGCGCAACAGGCAGTGCGGCTGTGTGCATGTGCTTGGCTGCAGGCAGTTTACAAACCTGATGTAGAGGACCACCTGACTTGCATTGTCACCAAAGGACGAGGCTTTGTGGCCGGGGGACACAAAGGGCTGCTGTACTTCTACGACCCACCAGAGCCGTCTGCTAAAAGGTGGGGTGGCCTGCAGTATGTAGTGGCTGAAGCATTGATTGCCAGTCCCTCCTGGCTGTGTGGCGGAGGGGCGTAAGGGGCTGCTGCATTTAGGCAACATGTTACCCTGATGTTGTGCTTCTTTAGCATCAATGTAAGATTGATGCTGTGCTTCCTTGGCTTTACAAAGCCTCCAGCAAATCATCAGGGGGGGCTGCATACAATCAGCAGAGGCTGCTCTGCTGAATCAAGCAACTTCTGGTGTCATACGCCTAAGACCCTTGTGTTACATCAAGCAAACCATCTGATGTCATTTGTGTTTGACTCGTATGCTACGTTGAGAGTCTCCATATATTGTGTGTCTATGACCCGCCAGAGCCAACAGCAAGCAGGTGGTGGGCTGCATATGATGAGTGGAGGCTGCTCTGATAAACAAAAAAAATGGGAAGCACAAGATGATCCGCATGAGCTGCTCATTGTCGTCCCCTGCTGCCTGCATTGCAATGCTGTGTTCCCAAGAAGATCCGCCAAAGGCTTGTGCACATGCAAGCAGACAGCACTTCAGCACATGCACTGCACTCCTGCCGAATGCAGGGCAGGCAACACTGACCTGTTTGTGCTGGTGCACGTGATCAGCTGCAACCTGCCCGGCCGTGCCATTGCCAGCCTTGCGATGAGTGGCAGCGAGGACTATGCGTGCGTGCTGTGTGGCTCAGGGTGAGGGCAATGCACAGGTTGCCTGTGCACGCATGTAAATAGATAGCTAGATGCATAAAAGGTACACACACATTACCGCCACTGCCATCATCATCAACTTTGCTTAAATTTTAAAACGCTGTCATGCACAAAATGACATGTCCTCAACAGAGCTTATTCTGCATTTTCTGTTGCAGTGCGTTATCCTCTGGCTCAGCCGAGATTCAGTGTGTTGCAGCTCATCTTGGCACGCTCATAGAGAATTTGCTGCACAGTTCAAAACTGACCACACACATCGTCAAAGGATCCTTTTGAGCCAAGACCTCACCCAGTGGCCCACAAGCACACCTGCCTGGTTGAACCAGAGCTTATTGAATGGTCACTTTTATGGGCATGCTGCCCAGGGTTGTGTGCTGTCTCTTCAAACAGAAGGCATTGATGCTGGTTGCCAAAGCTCACGTGAACGAGTGAGCTTCCGATGAAAAATCAATGTGCTGCCTAGGGCCATACTGTCTCTTGAGCATTGAGGCAATAACATGGCATACTGTTGCCAAAGGCTATGTGAACCAAAACGTTTTTGATGACACCATGCGTCACTGCCTAGGACCATTCTGTCTCTTGAGCAGGAGGCGGCATCAGGGCAATTCTGTTGCCTATGGCTACGTGAGCATATACATTTTCCAATGACATGGTGTCTCACTGCCCAGGGCCATACTGTCTTGAGCATGGAGGTGATGACAAAACAAAGCCGTTGCCAAAATCTTGTGAATGAGAAAGCTTCCAATCACGCGCTGCCTTGCTGTCCAGGGAGATGCTGTCCCTGAGTATGGAAACGATGAGGGAGCATGAGGAGAAGGAGCTGCAGCAGCTGCTGGGGAACACCCGGAGCGAGCAGGTTGTGCGGTGTGAGTGTGTGTTTTGAGGCAAGTGTTTGTCAATGCTCTGGGCATCCATACACCCTGACCTACGGAGTATCAGTAGTTCAAGGACCCCATCTGCTCCTGCAATTGAAGTGCAGTTCCTTTTGGCTCCAGTTGGTGGGGTGAAGGCTGCATCCCATTTTAAAAGGCTCACTGCATCTCATTTGAAAAGCCTTACTGCACCTCATCTGAAAAGGATCATTGCATCTCATTTGAAAAGGATCACTGGATCTCAACTGAAAAGGCTCTCTCCATTTCATTTGAAAAAGTTCACTGCATCTCAACTGAAAAGGTTACATCTCTTATAGAATGGTTGCATCTCATCTAAATAGGTCTCACTGTAAGCGTAATATATGTGCCCATGCTTGGGTGAGCATCCATCACCATGAATTGATTTTTGAAGGTACCAGTCCCTCCTTCCCAATTACCGCCAGCGGGGCATTGAACTGGATTATTTTATGTACAGCATCACAAGGACAGCTAGTGGCTGCCTGTGTACTATGATAGAGCGATATAATATGGCAGCATCATACAGCAGTATGAAAGGCGTGTAATAAGTGGTACCATAAGGCGTGCCCATCTTGCCTCCTGGAAGCTGATCTTTCTTCGGCAAGTCGACGTTGCCCTTTCTACAGGCAGCGCGATCATCAAGGAATCCTCACTTCAATTCAATATCGTTCTTCAAACTTCACCCCGGCTACGCTCTGGCTATAGCCTGACTACAGGTGGCATTTCTTTCTTCATGGCATGACATGATCCCGAGGTGAAACACAACTTTCACAGCGTTTGCTCTGCACCACCTCGCGCCTCTTGCAGGACACTGACCCCTTCTCCCTCATTACTGGCGGTGTGGGCAATCCCAACATTGTGAGCATGGATGCAATCGAGTATGTCCCGCTGATGGCTGTTGCCACAGGCGACAAATTTGTCCGCGTCGTGAACTATGAGTCCAGGTGTGCCACTATGAGAGCTGTGAGACCATGGCTGTGGCCACAGGCAACAAACTTGTACGTGTCGTGAACTGTGAGTCTATGTGTGCCACTATGAGAGCTGTGAGACCATGGCTGTGGCCACAGGCAACAAGTCCGCTTCATGAAATATGAGTTTAGCCACTATGAGACTGTGGCTGTGGCTAAGGCTGACAAGTTTGAGTACGTCGTGATGTATGAGTCCAGGTGGGCCACAACAAGAGAAATGAGACTATGGTGTGGCCATGGCTGACAAGCCGTATACTATGGTGTGGCCATGGTTGACAAAAGTCGTGTGCGTTGTGTGTGTTGTTAACAAGTGAGTCCAGGTGTGCAAGCTGCGCAAAGCGTGAGCCTATATAAAGTCAAGTATGCGTATTTTCAAGCATGAGTCGTACACTTTTTCACAAGCCAGGTGCGCAAGCTGCGTCGTTGTTGTGCAAGTGCTAAGCAGAAACATGTTGCTGCTGGAAGTCTGTAAGTCTGCGGGCGCAAATAAGTTGCATTTTGCTGCTGCTGATAGTCATTTCGTGGTGCGAGCTCACATACTTAATGAATCGGTATTAATTGTGGAAGAGCTGTATTTATCATGAAGACATGTGCTGTGCGCTGCAACCCTCTGAAAGTATGCCATGACTTTGATGATCAAGCTGGCTGTGCTGAAACACATGTGCGCAGGAGCTGCGTGGTTGCCAATAAAATGATTGACAGTATTATTTGCTGTGCGATCTGTCCTTTTAAAATCATGCCATGGTTTGGACGGTCACCAAGCTGGCTGTGCTGGAACGCATGTGCACAGGAGCTGCATGGTTGCCAATAAAATGATTGACAATATCATGTGCTGTGTAATCCATCCTTTTGAAATCATGCCATGGTGTGGATGGTCACCAAGCTGGCTGTGCTGACACGCGCGTGTGCAGGAGCTGCGTTGTTGCAAAGAATATGATTGACGACATCATGTGCTGTGCGCTGCATCCTTCTGGCGCTATGATAGCCGTGGGGCTGCATGAGAAGCTGCAGCTCTTCAGCATTGCCCAGGTACTGGTCGGGTGTGCAGCTCAACACGTAGATACATTTTTTTTATCTTTTATTAAAAATAACAAAGCTGGGCTGCATGAGAAGCTGCAGCTCTTCAGCATTGCCCAGGTACTGGTCGGGTGTGCAGCTCAACACGTAGATACATTCTTTTTATCTTTTAATAAAAAAAACAAAGCTGGGCTGCATGAGAAGCTGCAGCTCTTCAGCAATGCCCAGGTACTGGTCGGATGTGCAGCTCAACACGTAGATACATTTTTTTATCTTTTATTAAAAATAACAAAGCTGGACTGCATGAGAAGCTGCAGCTCTTCAGCATTGCCCAGGTACTGGTCGGGTGTGCAGCTCAACACGTAGATAAAAATAACTAAGCTGGACTGCATGAGAAGCTGCAGCTTAGCAGCATTGCCCTTGTCCATATTGATTGTCCAGCTCATGTAGATTAGTTTAAAAGGCTGGGCTGCAAGAGGCGCTGTAGCTCTTCAATGTTGCCCAGGTGCAGATCGGATGTGAAATTCATGATGGAGATTGAGGTGTAGATTATCATAGCCGTGGGGCTGCATGGGAAGGTGCAGCTCTTCAGCGTTGCCCAGGCAAGCGCTGGTCAGTTCTTCTTGTAGTGTGGTCTGGGCTGCGGTTCTCGTGTGTTGCCCAAATGTGCTTTTGCTGCTCATCTACAGTAACTATCCATGGTATGGTATGTGGTAATCATCCTAGTGTAACACTTGTGAAAAGGCAGAGCCCGGGATGTCACGGATGGCTATTGCTAGCCATATATACCCCGTTACACCTAGCTCCGGCTCCTTTGCAGCAAGTAACCAGGTGAGCTGTGCGCGCAGCTCTTGCAGTTGATTTGGTGTGCAGCTTGTCAGCACTGGTCAAGCCCAGGTGTGTGTTGCTTTTTCAATTTTAAATCTAAGCTGAGTAGTCCTCACTTGCTGCCCCGACTGCTGCTTCGATCCGTTAGCTGTGACTTCACTTTTCACTTGATTAGGGGGCTTTTGCTGTATCAATGCGTGCACTTGCTAAGCACAGTGTAATGGGGTGTGGATGGCTTATGATCTACTGCCAATAAAGTCTGCCCTTCTTGGGGACATCATCTACACCCAGCTACTGCCTGTGACACTTCCACACATGATATAAAACCCTCTTAACTGACCCTTGAATGGAACACTGCTTTTTGCCTTTTGAAAACAAACAGAGACTTTCACTTCAATTCCTCAACACAGCGCTCAGCCCACTGTCAAAGCATTTCGGTGCTCCAAGAATGTTTGCTTGCCCTATTGTGTAGGCTGCATGCGCTGGACTTGCTTGCTCCATTGTCCATCCACTCTGCTGGAAAACCTGGAAGGCTTGGTTAGCTTCAGCGTCATAAGGGGCTAGTCACTTCATGCCAGACACCCTATCCTTTCAAGGCGTCGTCCTTGTGCAGGGTGGAATGGGAGACCATGCAATAAATCTTGTTGTAAGGATGTCAGCTCCCTTGCTGGTTGTCCTTATGCAGGATGAATTGGGAGACCATGCGGTGATCTTGTTGTAAGGATGTCAGCTCCCTTGCTGGTTGTCCTTGTGCAGGATGAATTGGGAGACCATGCAATAAATCTTGTTGTAAGGATGTCAGCTCCCTTGCTGGTTGTCCTTGTGCAGGATGAATTGGGAGACCTGGCAGTGATCTTCTTTACGGATGTCAGCTCCCTTGCTGGTTGTCCTTGTGCAGGATGAATTGGGAGACCTGGCAGTGATCTTCTTTACGGATGTCAGCTCCCTTGCTGGTTGTCCTTGTGCAGGATGAATTGGGAGACCTGGCAAGCTTCAGCGTCAAAAAGTGCCATCTGGCGCGCTTCAGCTCAGGGGGTGGTATGCTGGCAGCTGTTGGGCGCAGGTAAATAGCGCCTCTTTTATTGGTTTCAGCTCAGGGGGTGGCATGCTGGTAGTCAAAAGGCGCAGGTGAGCAGCACTATTCTACTTGCCTTAATTTTGTTTTGGTGAGGTGGGGGAGGGGGTGTCGAAGCTGTAGGGGGCAGGTACTTCCTTATTTCATTTGAGGGGTTCATTTGGGGACCTAGGCATGCTGGCCGCCTTAACATGCAGATGAGGACCATTCTTTTGTATTGTTTTTGGGGAGGAGGGATGGGCATGCTGGCAGCCGTTAGGCAAAGCTTAGCTGCATTCTTCCTCGTGACTTTTCATGTGTCTTGTTTTTTATTTCAATGTCTATCCACTTGTGTTTTTTGGTTTGTCACATTCTTGAGGCGTGTAGCGCAGGTGAGTAGCACTCCAGTGTATTCCTTTCCTCCTCCAGCTGTAAGCATCCATTGTTTTCATAGCATCCTAGGAGCTACAGATGGAGGGCGCGGAGAGTGAGGTGTTGGGCGCAGGCTTTTGGTAGCATATTTGTGGCCCAGGGGGCACACAAACAAAGGGATGTGTGCAGATGGATGTATGGATGTGCATGGATGCATGCGTGCAGAGGGATGCGTAGCATGTTTGTAGCCTAAGGGGCATATGAGCAGGGATGAGCATAGGGATTCAGTAGTGGAGAGCTGCCCTGCGTGTCTGATGGAAGGGAGAATGCGATTCTTCCCATCAGATTTGCCAGGCGTCTCTGCTGAAAACTTGGGCACATAATGCACAGCCAGGTCTCTGCAGAGTTGCCCAGCATTTCTGACAGTGAGTGACATGCCCAGCATGTCTGGCTGTGAGTGACATTAAGTGAATGAAAAAGACATCGAGTGTCATTGGGAGAACTCTCCTAAGAGAAGCCTGGCATGTGTGACATTGAGTGCTTATTGCGCTAGCTGCAATGCCCCATGCTGTGCGGCATGGGTGGGCAGGTCTTTTCCGGAGATGCGTTACGTCGCATGATTCTTCATCAGGTTCACAGTGAGAAGGCAGTCGCAGCTGTGCAGACCAAGCCACTCCTTTTCCTCCCAACTGCTCCCCTCCCTGGGATTCTTGGACATGAACCTGCTGATGGAATATCCTGCCAAAATGCTTCCAAGTTTCACACGCCTTGAGTGCTTAATCAGCTGCTCAATAAACTGCATCAAGGACCTCCAAGCTTCAGCCAAATAAGGGACAATTGTTTTAATTGAATGGAAGACTGGTTTAAAGGATTGAAAAGAACAAAGTCCAAATGGGTTTCAAGACTATGGTCAACTAGGAGTGAAGTGTTTGTTTTGATTCCATCCACCTTTAACCATTCTAGCTTAGGCGCAGACCTTCGACTTTGTATCACCTGTGTGCTTCCACTGCCACTAGTAGCCAATTTCAATTAAGTGCCCATTCTCAGTATTTCTGTGCCACTTGTGCGCCAATTCCACTCTGGTGCCACTTTCCAGCATCTTTGTGCCACCGATGCCGATTCCACACTAGTGCCAATAATTGACATCTTTGTGCCACTAGTGCACCAATTCCACTCTAGCGCCACTTTCCAACATCTTTGTGCCACCAGTGCCACTACCTAGTCTGTGCCACTAGTTCCCCTAATGCCGATGCCCTCCTGCTGACACTGGCATTCAAACTAAGATGTTGTTGATCACCCGCTTATCATGTGGCTGCCTTGAGTACTGCAGCAACACCATTCACCCTAACCACGCCTTCACCCAGCTGGTGGTGCTGAAAGGCCATATGTCAGAGGTGACTTCCATGTTCTTCGGCCCTAATGTGCGCATCTTTATGTTTGTGGTTACCTTGGGTACTGCAGCAACACCATCTACGTTTACCATGCCTTCAACTTCACCCAGCTGGTGGTGCTGAAGGGCCATGTGTCAGTGGTGACCTCCTTTTGCTTCAGCCCTGATGAGCGCAACTTTGTGTCTGTGGGCGCCGGAGGCTCTGTGTGAGTGTGGAGTCCTTCTTCCAAGCTGATTGAGACGCTGGTTTGTGTCCACATTATGGTTGTATGCAATCATGCTACTAAGGACGTTACAGTCGAATTTATTTTGGGATGCATGTATGTACTTGTGTGTGTATGTGCCCACGCGCTTTTTCATTCTGCGTTGCCCTGCCTCGAGTGCTACCCATTAGTAAAGATGGAGCTGCACGCTGCCTGTGTGTGGGTTGACTGTTTTCTCCCTGGCTATTCTAATTATCATTCTTATTGTTATTATTATTATTATTATTATTATTATTATTATTATTATTATTATTATTGCTGTATGTGCCCCATCATGACGTCACAACATGATTAACATCAATGGGTTATATCAGCAACAAGTTATATCATGTGCATGCTGCAGGTACTTTAATGTTGTATGTGCCCCAACACGACATCACAACATGATTAACAGCAATGGGTTATATCAGCAACAAGTTATATCAGCAACAAGTTATATCATGTGCATGCTGCAGATACTTCTGGGACTTGAACACCTCGCGGCGCTTGGCAGACTCTGAGTATGTTGATAAGCGTGCGCTCTATGCAAGGTAAGAGCCTAGTTCCTCTGCTGTATGTTTTTTTCCTGCTTGTTTGTTTGTAGGCATGCAAATTGGCATCCAACCAGCTTGAACAGTCATCGACCGCTAGCATGCCCCATATGCTTCTGGTACTTGGCAACAGATAGATGGCACATGTAGCACATGCTAATGCAGGAATGGCTTCTTTGATCACGTACAGAATCCTTTCCATCCCCTTCTCTTTCAAACATATACATACACATACATGCTGCTGCTGCTTCTGCTGCTGCAATTCCCAGTGCTGCGTTTGGCGGCCATAATGGGCGCATCAGCGCAGTGGTGCGGGCAGCAGACGGGCGCATACAGCATGTGATGCAGGGCAAGGTGTGTGAATCAGGGCAAGGTGTACCGCATAATTATGCAGGTTCAGTGAAATGTGAAGCAATGCCACAGCATATTAATGCATTGTAATGCAGGGCAAGATGTATGGAGTAGGGCAAGGTGTGGTGCAAAAGGTGCAAGATGTGTGATCCAGGGCAAACTGCTTTTTTGTGTGCTATTCCAGCATTTGCATATTGATACTTGGATGGCTGCAAAATAAATGAAGCATGCTACTGGGAGGGAAGCGCAACTGATGGAATTGTTGGATGGCTTATGATATGGATTGATTCCAGCATTTCAGTTGGGTTGAGCCAGATATGCTTGGTCCTTTCGCCCTATTCATACTAAACTTGCAATGCAACGTGCATCACGTGTATTATGTGATAGTGTGAATGCAAAAATATGTTTCCTAGTTCATGGAAGAGGTACATCTAAGGATGGTGGTTTTTTAATTTCAAGGCCAGATAGGTAATTAATGCTGAAATTGTGCTAGTAAGTAGTAGCAGTAGCAGCAGTGGCTGGGGGTGCTCTGTGTTTCAGTTGCTCATACCAGCATGTAACTAGCCACAGTTGTCTCATGCAGGTTGACGCTGCTTCACAGCAATTATGAATTGTTTACTTGTCCAAACAGGCAGCTTTTTATGGGTAAGCACTTTGCTGAAGTTGCAAGCAAATTTTTTAATAGTATTGTGACTAGGTAAATTTATGAATAAGTCTCTGATTAAGTTGTCTGCAAGCCTTCTGGCTGAGAGAAGAAGGAGAAGCCTCCACATTCCAGACTGGTTTTAGGCCCACAATTCAATGTAATTTTGATTTTTGTGTTGTTTACCTGAAAGGAAAAGGAGATGCATCTGGAGCCCAGGCTCTCATCGCGGCAGGCATCTATAGCAATTTGGGATGGGCACCCTGAGCAATTAAGGATGAGCATCCATAGCAATAAAGGATGGACCGCCCTGCCTTTACTAAAGGCTTTACTGCAGCCTAAGGAGTAGGAGAAGCCCCTAGGTTTCAGTCTGGTAATTTGCCCACAATTCCATCCATTTCAATCCAGCTGAGAGAAAGAGGAAAAGCCTCTAGATAGTTTTGAATATGAGGAATCAATTAGCGTGATAGCTTGAGGATTGTTGGTTTGGGTGGAAAGAAAAATTTGGGTGGGAAAGCCCAGGCAGGTGCTCTGCCAACAAAGGCTTGCCAGCCAGCAGTGCCTCGGTAAGTGTCTGTCATGAAGCGGGAGTGATGGTCTTCAGAGGCAGCACCCAACGTGGACATGATACACGTGGACATGATACACAACATGGACATGGTACACAACGTGGACATGATACACAACGTGGACATCGTATTTGACGTCAAACTTGTGACAAAGGAAGTGCTCCTTTGTTCTTGGTCGACAATGGGTTATTGCTGGGCTGTGCACAGGTGGAGTACGAGGTTGCCGGCCCAAAATGTGCAGATCGTTCCTCCCTCTCGCTGCTGGGAGAGGACCGGGTGGTGCTCATCACGGATGACAAAGGTGTGGGGGTCCACAGGCATGCAATCATGCTTAGAACCACAAGATCATGCCTGGGCGGTGCTCGCCACAGGCGACGAAGGTGCAAGGGACCAGGGGTGTGCAATCATGCTTGCATGTGCGTGAATGCACTCGTGTCCGGGCAAAGTTTCTTGTGTTTTCTGCAATCAGGCAGCCAGGTGCTTTGGCCCACTGACATGCCATGTTGCCTTCATGTCATGTGCTTGTTTACTGCTGTGCGCTCGTAGCAGAAGACAAAGGTGTGTGGGATCACTATCGTGCACTCGTGCGTCCACTTGTGCAAATGTGGTTGGGCTTATGGGAGTGAATTTGTGTTCACGCAGTTATGCTTAACCACACACACAAGCAAGTGTGCTTGCTCACCTTACAGCTAAGGTGCATTTCAGTCTTAACAAGCCCACTAGCACAAGCAAGTGTGCTTGTTCAACTTATAAATCAGGTGCAATTTTGCTCTAAAACAGGCAAGCAACGGTGCTTCTTCAACTGACAAATAACGCGTACGGCTCCACAGGCTTTACAATTCTGTTTTTGGGAGGCCATTGCATCTTTGCTTTTGACATCGTGTTTTGTGAAGCCATGTGACGTGCGCTTGCGTATGTTCCTGCATGCTAGCATTTTGCTCGTGCTCACAACATATGCCAAGAGCTTGCAGTCTTGCACACCTTGCAATCCTGCTAGGGCATGCAATCTTGCATGTTGCTATGTGCTCACGACACACAACGAGGGCGTGCAATTGCTTGTGTTATGTTATGCACAAGTGCTTGCTTGTTGCTCTGTGCTCATGACACAACACAAGGGTGTGGGTGTTCATTTACGTGTGCTTGCGCCAGTATTAATGTGCATGTGCGTGTGCTCATGTAATGGTGCCTGGTTATACAATTTTGCTTGGATATGCTCGTGCATATGCACTTGTGCTTGCATGCTTTTGAGCAAAGGTGCACCCTTGTTTGTTCCAAAGAACAAGGACTGCGTGTTTGTGGACTTGTTAGTATCGGCATGCACAATAGCTTGACTTGTTAGCGTTCATGCCTGAAAGTAATCTTTTGCAATGGTATTGCACATGAATTGCATCTCTATGACATACAGAGGGACTTTTTCCTCTTACCATGTTGCGACATTATTGCAGAGAGTAAGAACATAGTGCAAAAAGTAAGAACACAGGTATAGATATGTACTTTGTCTCCATGCTTTCCGTCACATTCTAGCATATGTCTTCCACTCAGCCCCAATTTTATGTACCCATACTGTCTCCCAGTCCTGCCCAACAACAATCATTACAAACAAGTCGGGCATTCGTGTTGTTCCTATTCCTATCCAACACCTCTTCATGCCTGTTGCTTGTCCTCAGGCTCTTTTCTTGAACAAATCTTATCCAAAACATCCTCATGCCTGTTGTGTGCCCCCCAGGGTCCATCCTTTCGTACCCGTGGCCTGGATCTTTCCCTGCGCCGCCTGGAATGGCGCGGTTTGCTGAACCCCAGACCTACAGGCTGCATGCCCCCAGGGCAGGAGCCATCTCCACCATGGTTGTGCTGCCCAAGTGTGGCCTGGTGCTCACCTCTAGGTTGGTGGAAAAGAGAAGGTCAATGCCATGCCAGCCCCACCTGGTGTTCCTTATTTAGCCTTTTAGCCTGAACAAACACACCGCATGCCCCCAGGCCAGGAGCCATCTTTACCATGGTTGTGCTGCTCAAGTGCTGCTTGGTGTTAACCTCTGACTAGGAAAAGAGAAGGCCGGCACCGTGCCAGCCCCACCTGAATTTCCTGTTTTCCCCTAGCTTAAACAAACACGCCGCACGCCCCCAGGCCAGGAGCCATTTTCACCATGGTTGTGCTGCCCAAGTGCGGCCTATTCACCTTCAGTTCAGTGGGAACAAGGAAGGTTGTCGCAAAGCCCAGCTGGTGCTGCTTCCTCTCCTGCTTGAACTCAAGGGAATATTATTCTTGTGGGGCAGATGGCACCTCTATAAAGTGCATGCGCTGCGTAAAAGAGGCCGTTCTTTTTTATCTGAAACGGGCAACTCCTATCAGATGTAGCTGCTTTTAAATCCTTGTTCTGAGGCCGCATCTGCTGGTAGTCCTCGATTGTGCTTGCAACGCAATTTGGGCCTCGAATCAGTGTTCTGCGGCGTCGTGTCTGTGTCGTCATCAAGTGCCGAAGTACATGTGTGCAGCAAGTGATGCTCTTACCTCCCAGAAACGGGTGCAGCTCTGCAGGCTGTTGACTAAAATGCCCTGCAGGCTACACATTTCTGTAGGGCCATGCCCGCATCATGCTCTCTCCCTCTCTTGTTCCTTAGTACTTCCTGTGTCATTGATGCTTTTTTCTCCCCCTCATGAATGCCAGGTAGTGGTTGTCCATAAGTGTGCGTTTTGTTCTCTGCGATGGTTTGTACCTGGGAGGAAAGTCCAGGAAAACTCCTTGTTAGACCCCCCAAGCTTGCGCTCTTTGCCCAGACTTTCCTTTGTAGATCTGGACGTTGAGGTGCTTGAATAGCAAGTACAAATTGATCCATTTTTGTTAGGCTTCAGGAGCATGCAAGCAACTTTGCCACTACTGCTACGATTCCATGCTCTTCCCCTGCATACGTGCATGCGCGTTCCTGCATGTGTGCTCCAAATGGAAGGGCCCTATGCTTATTAGCTACTGTGATCATGGAAGGATTGAGCTGCCTCTTCCCCTCTGCATGCCTCAATGCCTCTGCATTGGACGGCATCGCCATCATCAGCCGTCTGGATATGGTGCTGAGGGGTCAGCTGATGGAGCATGCACACTAATCTGTCACTGCCATTCTATGCCTCTTCATTGTGCAGCTTGGACGGCATCGTTATCATGAGCCGCCTGGATATGGTGCTGAGGGGTCAGCTGATGGAGCCCCAGCCAGCGCCCTGGTCCCTCAGCCAAGGGGGAGCAGGGCCCATGGCTCTGACGCTGCCTGTACCCTTGGAACGACTGCACATATTCAAGGTGTGTGTGTGTTTGTGTGTGTGTGTGTGTGTGTGTGTGTGTGTGTGTGTGTGTGTGTGTGTGTGTGTGTGTGTGTGTGTGTGTGCGTGTGTGTGTGTGCGTGCGTGCGTGTGCGCGCATTTGGGCATGTGCATGTGTATGTATGAAATAATTAGTCTCCCATACATCTTTGTTTCTTATATTGTCGCTCTCCGATCAACCTCTGGCCATCTAGAAAATCTCATTCTTACAAATGCTGTCTGCCTTTGTCCTGCTTGCCCTCCTGCACGGGGCCAATGTAATGGAGCTGGCCACCCTCCTAGGAATGACCAAACCCACCTTTTATCCCCTTTTGAAACGCTGCCCTGCGTACTGCCTTTCCCTAACTTGGTGTGTCCCTGTTTGCTCTGCTTGCCTTCCTGTTCCAGGCCAAGATGGTGGAGCTGGCCACTCTTTTGGGGACAACAAAATCTGATGCAGAGTACCAAAGCTTCCGCCAGTCACAGGCACTGCGGGAGTCGCTGGCCAGGACAGAGGCAGAGCTTGCAGGTGCGCTGGGCTTCATAGCATATGTGCGTGTACATACACAAAAACGCAAGTTTACTTTTGTTTGCGCTTGCAGGTGCGCTGGGCTTCATAGCATATGTGTGTTGTATACACAAAAATGTACTTGTACTTTTTTTGTGCGTGCAGGTGCTCTTGGCTTCATAGTATATGTACACAAAAGTGCACTTCTTTTTTTTGCGCTGTGTTTCAGTGAAAGCAAGTGCCTTGGTATGTGTTCGTCCGTGCGGCGCCAACTTTTGCAAGCATTCCCAGGCATCAATGCAGAAGTGTCTGCACTTTTTTGGACACCGTACCTGAAAAGGTTGCTGTATTCAATGCTCTGTGGCTTGCATCGAATTCCCTTTGCATGAATTCTTGTGGCTAAGATAGGAGCACGTCTGCTGTATGCATGGCAAGTAAGGTTATGCATTTTGATCTTGTTTGCTGCTTGTGGTGCGAAGGCAATAGCTGCCTAAGCATCATGATTGGTGACCAAGAAAAGCCCCACCTTGAATTCAGTAAGCAGTGGCTCCCAGCAACACCCCCAGCCAAAAGCAGCCTGGATGTTATGATCCATGGCCAGTTCTGCAAAGCCAGGAAAACGCCATCTTGAAATTCAGTGAGTGATGGCCCCCAGAACTCAAGCAACAACGTCCTCCGTTGTTTTTGAAATGTGCAGATGTCCGGCGGCAGCTGGCTGACAAACAGGCAGAGCTTGATTTGGCGCATGCCTCCGTGTCTGACAGAGAGCAAGCAATTGTGAAGGTGTGTGTGTGTTCTTACTTTCTCAAGCATGCAAGTATGTTGTCACTTTTGTGCTTACGCGTTCCTCTATGCATCCTCCAGCCTCTTTCGCTTGTTTGTAATTATGGATAAATAGGGTGCCGCAGTTAATTCCAGAGGCTCTTGAGGCTAGAAGAACCTCAGCCTATGTGGGAAGGCCCAGGTTGGGAGGTTATGGTTAGAAATCTGGTGTTGCTCCATTTGATCCAAAACTTATCAGGTTGGTTCTAAACAGTGTAAATGGGTTTGGTTAATTGGAACAGTTTTTATTTAAGCTGGGCTGGCTTGAAACAAGTCACATCATCCTGTCCCCCCCTCCTATCCCCCTCACTGTAAAGGACCAATTATCCAACAAATTTAATCAATGCAAGAGGGGTGTCCTCTTCCAAAAAGTGAACTCAGCCTCCAAAGCACTTTCAGTGAAAGCAGCATTTAAAACTATCAGCACGCTTGCAGACTCCAGGGCTGTATGAGCGTCCTGCTTGGCGCTCAGCTAGCCTTAAGTCAACCACCTATACTCACTGGTTCATGTTGTAAAGAGCATGCTTGCTGGCATAAGTCAGCTCTAGCTAACATTCATGCACAGCCACAGCTCCTTCCCTGAGTCTTCTGCTGCTCAAGTGTTTTATGGACAGCTCATCTGCATGCCACCACACCGCCCCATACCAAAAGGTACTTCCCCCTGATCCCTATATACGTTACACAGCCAAAATGTACGCTTTCCTCAATCTCAACCCCAGAGCACTTATTTGTACATCATCTTATCCAGTTTCCCAAGGATCCCTGCGGTTTCATTGTGCATTTCAAGCAAGTCTCCCTGAAGTCCTGTTAACATTTATTGCCATTTAGCCCATCCTGCCAAAGAGCCTCCTCCAGCCTTGCCTCGCCTAGGCCTAGGCGAGGCTAGGTGTGTTGGCTACCCATCCCTGCTTATAAGCGTGTATGCTAAGTCATTTGTGCTAATGCATGTAAACCAGCCTGGTTAAGTTGGGCTTTCTCCAATGCAAATTTGAGTATTACAGTTCACTAGTGCGTGTTACATGTGCAGCAATGTAAGTGGTTGAAGTTGTAATTGCTTCAATGAAAATGCATTTGCCTTGGTCTTTATGCTTTCAAGGAGCTGGAAGCAGTGCACATGGCGGCAGCTGTGAGCCAAGGGCTCTGTTTGACTGCTTCTTGTAAAAGGAAATATCCAACAACAATGCCAAACAGCTTTATGCATGAAGCAGATAGAAATAGCACACACATGTCTGCCGCAGTTTGTTAGCTAGAGGATCTCTCTTGCTCTGCCCCCTTTCATAAGACACAACCAGCCACAAATACCTGTTTCTATATACCTTGCAGGATCTGGAAGCAGCACATATGGTGGCAGCTGATGAGTTAGGGGCCCTTATTCTTTGCCTCATTTCATGAAGAAAACCAACCACATAGGTGTGTTTCCCTTTCCTTGCAGGAACTGGAAGCAGCACACATGGCAGCAGCTGATGAATTAGAGGCCCTGTTTGATCGCCGCTTGGAGCTGGAGGTGCAGAAACTGGAACACATGACGGCAGAGCGAGATGACAAGCAATTCAAGGTGGAGGAGCAGATGAAGAGGATGGCCTCCAGGCATGAGGTGCGTTGGATTATGTAAAACAACAAAAGGGGACAATGGAATGGAAGGCTCGATCAAAGGATAATCTTCTGCCCAGTCTAAAAGAGTGCAGATGCTTTCCAGTGCTCAGTTGGTGAGCATAGCAAGCTGGGCAAGCAGATGAGGAGGAGCACAGCCAAGCCATGTGATATCTCCTGTTTTTGTGTTTTTGCGCTGCATACAAGGTCATTGCATGCTCATTGCATGTTGTATGCATCGTTTTCAGAGGGGGGTTGCAATTTGTGGCTGGCAACCACTGCGACCGTTGCTTGATCATTGCATGCTGTATGCATCAAGATCGACTGTTGTGCGCTGCACACATGTATGGTGCACCCGATTACCAAGCTCCTATGGTACACCCTTCAGCTCTAGCATCTACTGTTGTGCTCTGCACACACATATGGTGCACCTCATCATGGAGTCCGTATGGTACACCCTTCAGCTCCAGCATTAACTGTTGTGCAATGCACACATTTATGGTGCACCCTATTGTAGGGTCCTTTTGGTACACCCTTGAGCTCGAGTTGGCATGCAGGCTGAGTTTGCCAGACTGCGCGTCATCAACCATGATGCAATGAATCCATGCATCCTTACTATGGACCGCTGTGACTGTTGTGGGCTGTACAGGCGTGTGGTGCGCCCTTTGGCACACCCTTTGGTTGTACTTGCAGGCGGAGGTTGCCAGACTGCTTGTAACGTACCATGACGCAGCCAATCCATATATCCATCCATACTATGGATCATAATGCTCATAATGCTCATAAACTTGGTTGTGCACAGCACAGAAGTATGGTGCACTTTTTGGGACACCCTCTGCTTCTGCATGGAGGCTGAGGTTGCCAGACTGAGTGCCACGCACCATGATGCAACCAATCCATGTTTCCATGTACCATGCAGAGGTTGGTTGACTGGATGCCATGTAGCATGATGCAAGGAAACATTGTTCCTTGTTGCACTATGTATCTTTGGTTCTACACGCAGGCAGAGGCTTCCAGGTGCCAAGTACCAATGCAAAGAACCATGAAACTTGTATGCACCATGCCCATGCACCATGTATCATGTCCCTTTCGTCCTGCATGCAGGCTGAGGTTGCCAGACTGCGCGCCATGTACAATGATGCAAGAAACAGGACAAGAGAGATTGAAGAGGAGTTTGCACAGAAACAAGCTTTGGAGCAGGCACAGTTTGAAGAGTACATGTATCAGGTGTGCGAATGTGTGTGTATGTGTGTGTGTGCGCGCAACAAACATCTTATGTATGGTGGTGGATGTGGAATCTACACTTTTGGGTGAGTGCCATTGAGGTTGGTTATGTGCAAGTGGGCGGGTAAGTATGCCCTCTGAAACTTGACTGGGCACCTCAGGGGTAGGAAGAGTAAGAGCTCACGCTCTATACTAGCAAAGTCTTAACTGTCATCTTGGTTGCTCCAGTTCCCAGTTGTGTATCCGTACTTCTGGCTCTGCTCAGGACCCAAATCCCAGTTCTGTTTCTTCTACTCCTAGCTGGGACTTTGTTGCTCCATTTTCCAACTCTGTCTCAGTGCTTTTAGCTCTGCTCAGGACCTCAGTCATCAGATGTATGTACAGCTTGGACTTTTTGTGCTGCCTGGTAGATGTCCTACAATAACGTCATGCAAGTATCATGCTTTTCGGGCATTGGATTTCAATCTGCTGCTATGTGATCAGCAGAAGCATCGCGCGTGCATTGTATTGTTTTGCCGCGTGTCGTGCTGCTTTGTGATTGTCATGCAAACACACATTTTATGTATAATGCCTTCCACCATTGTGTCTTCCTGAAGTCGCATATGCTGTGCTGCTTGGTGGGTATCATATGCAGTGCTGCGTAGTGATCATCATGCAAACACGTTCTTTGTATATTATTGCGTCTTCCATTATTGCGTCTTCCTGAAGTCGCATATGCTGTGCTGCCTGGTGGATATCATGCAGCTGGTTGACCCTGCAGCTGGACCCCGCCTCACAGTATCGTTAAGCCATTCTTGCTTGTTGCATGCACCATGTGTGGGCCCTGACCAAACCAAGCCTCTTTGTATGTCCCTTGCGTTGAGGACTACTGAAAGTGGGCATCTGGAGGTGCTCTGTGTGGCTTTTTTGCTCCCATTTTGGCAGAACAAGGTGGATTTTTGAACTTGCACTAAAGACTGGCAATCTTGGACTTAAGCTGCTTTCAAATCGTCTTATCATGCTGAGCTATCAGATTTTGCGGGTAGGTATTGGGGGAGCATACTGTTTGGGGGTGGGGGACCCATTGGAGAGGTGCAGGCGCGGAAGGAAGGCACCCGCAGCTTGTCCACGCGGCAAGCTCCCCCTCTCAGGTTTGCAACAGAGGTTGGGCCAGCGGTAGTGCTTCTAACAGAATTTGAATGGGGTCAATCAATAGCCTGGCTGAAAACCGGCACACTGATTTGTGGGGTTCCTCCTACAATTTTTGCTCCTTTTGATCTCCAGCCCTGCAGTGCTCAAACCCGGCCAGCTTTGCACCATAGTTGCATGATGCACAGCAAATTTGTTTAGATTTGGCAGGGTTCAGATTGGCAAAGCAACAGAGGAATGCCACCTGTTTTGACATGGTCCTTTTCCTCCGGCTCCCTTATTTTCATTCCTGCTGGCCACACCCTGCACCCCACAGCAACCTTTTTGCACCCGCTTGCAGGGCTTATGATCGGCTACCCAAGACACTTTTAAAGTCCTGTGATGATGCAGTAATAGGCAATTTTTGTGGTTGCAAAGTTATTGAACAGCATTTGCCTAGGGATGGGGGGGGCAGCCGTGGAGACGACCAGCTGTGATCTTGATCTAGGGGCATCATGCTTTGCTCCCTGTCGGCAGCCTGTGCTCATGCTCTTTGCTTTTGCTAGCTTGCTAGTTAGGGAACCTTCCCTTCATGCATGCGGCCTTTTGGCTGGTGTCAACTTTTCTGTTTGTTTCTTTTTCTTGTTTACTCTGCATCGGCATGCATCCATGCATGCACCCTGCACTCCTGCTCTGCATCCTGTGCTCATGCTCTGTGCACGCATGCATCTATGCATGCACCCTGCATTCATGCTCTGCACCCTGCACTCTTGCTCTGCATCCTGTGCTCATGCTCTGTGCACGCATGCATCTATGCATGCACCCTGCATCCATGCTCTGCATCCTGAGCTCATGCTCTGCATCCTGTGCTCATGCTCTGTGCACGCATGCATCTATGCATGCACCCTGCATTCATGCTCTGCACCCTGCACTCTTGCTCTGCATCCTGTGCTCATGCTCTGTGCACGCATGCATCTATGCATGCACCCTGCATTCATGCTCTGCATCCTGAGCTCATGCTCTACATGCTGTGTTGACACTCTGTGCACGCATCGTGCAACACCATACACACATGATTTGAAGTGCTCATTGTTCTCTACTTTGGGCACAGGCAGAGGATGACTTTGATGAGGCCAGCGACCGAGCCAATGAGCGTATAGGTGAGGCCAAACACATATGAGCATAGTGGTGGGGGGACCACACAAATACGGTCAAGCAAATGAGTGGGTAGGTGGAATCAAACGCTCAATACCAGGCCTTGTGGTTTGGCGCATCAGTGAGGGTGGTATTTCAAGGCAGGGGAGGTAGGTAAACCGGTGGAGACGGATGTGTCTTGGGTATTAAGATCACTGTGTGACAGGGTGTCTTGCTCCGATGAGCATGTTCACAACGCAGTGCAAGGAATGTGAAAGCAGGATGCCTGGCACCAACAAACATATGCACAACACAGTAAAAGGGAGGTGAGAACAAAGCAGGGTGCCTGGCACCAGTCAGCATATACACAACAAAGTACAAAGAAGTGAAAGTCCACTGTGAAACAATACCATACTCTATTATGGCATAAAAGGCCTGGATGCTAGTCTGCCTAGCACACATGAGCTTATATGCAGGGAGGTGCACTTTTCTCAGACTAGTCATGGGCGTTTCAATGCAGTTGAGTGCAGAGATGGGCAGGTAAGACTACAGTTCATGGCTTTTGCACATGGCATGATCTTACATGCCATAAATTGTTGCACTGACTTCCCAGCCCTATGCCCATCTGCACTTGAACAGGCATGAGTAGGCGTTATCCTGGGCAGAAAATTGGCACAAGCCCCAAAAGTAGCACTCCCCTCTCTGCTCTGCGCTCAACTGCACTTGAACAGGCATGAGTAGGTATGGTCCTGAGCAGAGAATGGGCTCAGGCAGTTGTCTGCTTCTGATCTCCACTGCAAGGCTGCGGCATATGGCGGACAGAGCATATCTGCTCCTCCCCTTCATCTGCTCATTTCATGTAGAAGTGCGGTCGCAGCATCTTAGGCCAGGCAAACCTGTGGGTGCCTGATGACCAGGGCCCCCTTCCCATGAGGACCTCCTCGTATCTGAAATGTAATTAGAAGCTAGAATGAACACGCTCCTGCTTTTGCTCACCTCCTGTCAAAAAGCAGAGACATAATGAAAGGGTGTGTTGTATTGTTTAATCGTCTGTATGAGCAGGCAGACCTATTCCATGGTATCCTCCGCTCTTGCTATGTGTTTGTGTAAGTTTTATGTGTAGCCCTCTTTCCCTCCCAAGACATTTTAGTCTCATTTGTAAATATCTAATCTCACTCACACACGCGCGCGCACAGAAATTGTTTATCAGGACCTCACAGTCTGATTTTGCACAAGTTATGTTTCCTTCACAGAAATGGTCAACCAGTGAGCTTAAATCAAAGAATCCCTTCCTCTCAAAATCTTTAATCAGGGAGGCTTAGACTCTCTCAAAAATTGTTGACCAGGGATTTCTTTCTTTGTTGCAATTTCTGCTTCTCAGATCCTGTTTTTCCACAAACTTGCATGCTTTTCTGTACAGAAATAATCAACCAGGGAGCTCAAACAAAGGAGGCCCAGCTGAGGGCTGAAGTTAACATTTTGAAACGGACAAACCTGCGTTTCAAGGGTGACAAGGCACTTGAGCTGAAAAAGATGAGCAAGGTGCGCTGCTGGATGAAAACAGATACAGTAGACACAAACAAGCGGTGTGAATGAAAAGGATGTGTGTGTGCGTGTGTGTGTGTGCGTGCGTATGTGTGTGCATGTGTGTGTGTGCTGTGTGAATGTGTGTGTGTGCGTGTGTGTGTGTGTGCTATGTGTGTATGTGTGTGCGTGCGCGTGTGTGTGTGTGTGCGTGTGTGTGTGCGTGTGCGTGTGTGTGTTGTGTGTGTATGTGTGAGTGTGTGCGTGGAGTATTGCGCTGTGGAGCATCAGCAGAGCAGAGGCCCAACAGATGTGCCGAAGCCAAAAGGGCTGATGATCATTTCAGCAGTCATAGGCCACAAAATGCTGCATCATAGCAGACACCTGTCTCAAGCACATGGCTGACACCTCTGAAGCAACGTGCACAAGGCAACGCACAAGGCTAGCCATGTGTGAGAGGTTTGCCTAACGTGTCTGAAAAAAAAAACTTGCATCACCGGCTCAGGTGCTGGCAGACAACGGTGCAATGCTCGAGGCCTTACTGTGTGTCTGCGAGCAACCTTACATTAACCGCACAAGTGCTGGCTGACAACAATGCTATGCACGAGGCCCTACCAAGTGCTTGCAAAAATACTTGCATCAACCACGACCGCGCAGGTGCTGGCCGACAACAGTGCAATGCGCGAGGCAGTGGCGGACGGCCAGATCACCATTTCCAAGCTGGAGCGGGAGCTGCAAGGCCGCGAAGAGGTCATCTCCGACAACTTTGTGACAATCCAGGGCCTGAGGCGGCGTATCCAGGAGCTGGAGAAGCACAAGTTTGTGCTGACATACAAGGTGAATTGGTCTGCTGAGGTAAAAATTGGCTGAGGTTTTGGTTAAAAGGTAGAGTGTATCCCTGCCATAAGGTAGCTCTGGCAGGAATGGCCATGCTTGCCCTGGCGCCTGAAGAGAAGGAATTCTTGGTCATCAATGGGATGGCATTCTTTGGTTAAGCTAACAGTCAACTTTACACCTCACTACTTCATGTGCTAAACGTACCATGCAGGCTGATGCCTTCTCCAAAGAGCTGGACCCTGCAAGGGCTGCTGCTGAAGAGATGGGAAGAGATCTGATGCAGCACGAGGCTGAGCTGCTTAAAGAGCGCACAGAAAACGCACGCCTCATGCGCACGTGAGTTCCTTTATTGCATGTCAGGCGTATGGGCAAAGATCTGATGCAGAAGGAGGCTGAGGTGCTCAAGGAGCGCACAGGACATGCACGCATAGTTAGCGTGTGGGTTTTTTTGTAGCAATCCAGATGTGGGCATCAACCTTGTGCATTATGTGGCTGAGCTGCTCAAGGAGCACATGGGAAGCGCACACTTGATTCGTGCATGAATTCCTGTATCATAGTTCAGATGTAGGCACTTGCTGAACGAATGGAGCGAATTCTGACCTTCTGGATTGAATCAAGCACGCAAGACATGTTCCCATCGATAATATTACATTAATGTCAAATGATAATTTGGACAGCAACAGCTACAATAGTGATAGATCCAGGAGCACACAAAGGCAAATGTGTGTTTTAAAGCCTCCAAGTGCTTACGTGACGTAAGCAGGGATAAGTAGTGTCAGCATGCTTGCAAGTACTTTGATGCTGACTTTTCAGTGCAAACATGGGTGTAGATCGCCATTCATGTGTACTATTGCCCAAACAGGTTGCTCTCTATCACATCTGCCACATGTATGTACTTTTGTTGTCTATAGACATATTGTGCATGTCATCCGTCTGTGCTGATATTGCGATGCTTATCCATCACAAAACTGAGTATTTACACTTGGATTTAGGTGGCGCATTATAAAGTTTCTGACCTTGTTTTCTTCCATACCAAAAATTAAGGATGACATGAGACATCTTCTGCTCGTATTTCACGTAATCAAACGCAATGCACATCTTTCCAAGATATTTACATTGCAAAATCAGTGAGGTATGCCTGCTTTTTGCCTGTTGTGAACCTCTGGAGAGGTGGTTGGCAAGATGTGACTATTGATGGTCCAAATTTTGGGCAGGATGTATTGTGGTTAGCTTGGCGTGGTTGGTTGATGAAATTAATTAAGTTTTGGTTGTAGATTGGTTGTGTGGGTTTGGTCTTAGGGTGTCCTAATTGAATCGTCATAGGAAAGGGGAGCATTGCCTGCAAGAGTTTTCTCTTTGTGCTGTTTGTGGATCTTTTCCAGCCAATTTCAAAATTCCTGCTTGCACCTTTTGCAAGTACAGGTTGAAGGAAAGAGAAGCAGCAAGCCGAATCCTAAAGAGGGATCTCGACAACGCCAACATGCGCTGTACACAGCAGGTAATGGACATGCTTATGCTTGATGACCCTGAGCCTTCCCATTACCCGTGCATTTTATTAATGTGGGTATCATTAAGAGGAAAACTAGAGAATTTAGGTGGCTGTCAGTCCAAAGTACTTTCCATACAGCACACGCTGCTTCCAGTGAATTGCTGCCTGAGATGAGTGTAATCCCTTGCTCTTGTACTCGTGTGTTGAGCTAAGAGCGCATGTGCAAGTGCATTGAAACAAACACTAACACGGATGCATTCATGCATACATAGGAGAGCTTGCTAGGTCTCTTCAGTGTGGACGTCCAAGCCGTCATGGCAGCCAGTGATGCCAAGGGGAGTGCGGGGACCAAAAGTGCACGGGAGAGAGCCATTGAGGTGAGTTGTGATGAGGCTAAGATGGGATGAGGATTCAAATTGAATGTTAGGTTGTTAGGCTATGGTATGTCTACTGATGTTAAGGGGAGTGAAGCACCAGAGATACGCGAGAAAGAGCAATTGTGGTTGCTCCTTATAGGGGCTCGGACTGGCTCGGACTGTTGTGCTATTATGTTGTAAGGCTGTGGCTGTGGCTTACGTTAGCTGACATGAGATTTGATGTGTCCATTGCCCTTGCCAATTATCAGTGTCCTCTGTGCTCGTTGAGGCTTGTGTGGTTTTTTGCATGCTGTGTCTCTATAGCTTTTTGTGCTGCCATGTCCTGAGGCTTGATGTGTCCATTGCATGCGCCAATGTTCTGTTTCTTCTTCTGTCCATTGACACTTGGTGTGTGTCCTTTGTAAGCTGCGGCTTTAGCTTATTGTGCTGCCATCTCTCAAGCTTCATGTGTCCATTGCCTGTGCCCATGGCCTGTGTCCTCCATGTCCATTGAGGTCTGGTGCATCCGATAGTTGTGCTGGTATGTTGCGCTATTCTGTTGTGTGTGCTATCATGTTGAGCTTTGGCTTGTTGTGCTGCCATGTCCTGAGGCTCAATGTGCCCATTGCATGCGCCAATTTTTGGTGTCTTCTGTGCCCATTGAGGCGTGGTGTGCGACCTTTGTAAGCTGCGGCTTTGGCTTGTTTTGCTGCCATGTCCTGAGGCTCGGTGTGTCCATTGCATGTGCCGATTTCCGGTGTCTGCTGTACTCGTTGAGGCGTGGTGTGCGTCCTTTGTAAGCTGCGGCTTTAGCTTGTTGTGCTGCCATGTCCTGAGGCTCAATGTGTCCAGTACAGGGTTGTCAAACACAGGCATTTTCTATGTCATTATAATTCCAAGTGGGCACATGCACAATTAGCACCACAAGTGTTGAAGTGTGTGCCCAGGTGTGCCCCTGATTTTTTTGCATTTTTTGTTAGAATGGAGCAAGGACAGCAGAGGTCATTGGGCTGTAAAGCATGCGACATTGGTGAGCGACACTGCCACCAAGAGGTCACAGGCAAAGACAAGGTTGTCTCAAGATGAGTTGAAACATAATTCTTTGTTGCAGGGCCTGGACTGCGTGTGCTGCCTGGGCCAAAGAGGCTTATTCATGCCTACCTGAGGACCTGTCCTGTGCATGCTGTCGTGTACATGCTGCCCTGTGCATTTCCTGTGCATGCTCTGCCGAGGTACAGTCCTGTGTGCATTTCCTGTGCATGCTATGTTGAGGCACAGCACGCATGCACTGCATGCACTCTGCCGCACCTGTGCCGCAAGAGCGTGCCACCCAGAGGACTTGTGGCATGATACACAGCATGTGTTGTCTGTTAAACTCAGAAATGTCCATTCTTCTGGCATCTGTGTCTGTGGAACACGCTCCAAAATATGACAACAACAAAGGACCTATCGCATGTTTTGCCAATCCACAGCAAATGTGTACTAATGCTAAGTGCTCCGCAGGGACAGTACCGCAGGTATTGTCGAGAGGTGCATGCGCGTTTCAATCCCCTGGACCCTAATGCTGAACCCCAAGTCCTAGACTCGACCTTAAAAAATCTTATACCTCGCCAATGTACTTCTGCATGCACTCGGCAGGAACTTTACCGCAAGTATTGCCGAGAATGGCATGCGCGCGTCAAGACCAGCGACCAAGTGGAAGCAGAGCTCACACGGCATCTGCACATGGCTGAGATCCACAAGGAGCTGCTGCAGAGGCGGCTCACGGTGCGTTAGCTGAAACCCAATAGTTTCTTTCTCCTAGGTATAGCTCAAACAGCGTCTGCACTGCACATGGCTGAGGTCCACAGGGAGCTGCTGCAGAGGCGGCTCACGGTGTGTTTGTTCGGATTCACAAGAAGCTGCTGCAGAGGAAGCTTATGGCGGCTTTTATTGAAGGTGTCATAAGGTTGCAGCAGAGGTGACTCACGGTGCGTTAGTGAGACCCAATATTTTTTTTCCTCTCCTAGGTAGATCTCACACAGCATCTGCACATGGCTGACATGCACAAAGGAGCTGCAGCAAAGGTGGGTCCACGGTGTAATTGCATGGATTTACTAGAAGCTGCTGCAGAAAAAGCCTCTGGCGCTCTTGTCGGGGTTCATAAAGAGCTGCTACAGAGGCGGCTCATGGTGCGCTTGTTAAATCATGCCAGATGGCCAACTTCCCCCCAAAAAACAGGTGGCCCAAACTCGCAACTCTTAAATTTGTTGCAAAACGTAGCCCCTGAGCTTGGCCGTCCCAGATTTGGGGCAAACTGGCAAATCAGCCGTGGCGTGAACCCTTTCTTTTACCACCAAATCGCCATTCCCTCTGTCACCCACTGCACCAGATTGGGTGATTCTTAGTGGTTCAAGTTCCAAGGTTAGTGGTCCCTGTTCCAAAAAAACATCATCGCAAAAGCAATAGAGTGAAAAACCCAGTGGTTGGTAAGGTGCAGAAATTTCAGCCATTTTCCCTCAGGAATTCATGCTCAAGGGGTGCCAAGAAGGTCAACGTTTGACCTCCTCCTTTCCTTTTTTTGATTATACAGGATGTTAGCATAGTATAGGAGGTATCAAATACTTAGTCGTGGGAATGAAAAATGGTCCCAGGGTGGAGTTTGGGGCTGTTTTGGCGTAATCTGAGGCCATGAGAGTGAGCAGGTGCCCTACAATTTTCCTCATCTTTTGGTGGATGTAATATGAAAGATAGTTGTCGGCGTATTTAGGTTGGAGGAAGAGCATGTTCGGCAATACAGGCTGGTTGACCCCCGCTGGAATCTTATTGCAGGATGGCCACTTCAAAAATTGGATTTTGCAGGAATGTTCAAAGCAGGGTGAGGACTCAAAGTCTGCTCCCTGTTTCACTTTGCAGGAGGGCTCAAAGCAGGGCAAGGGCTCAAAGCATGCTGGCCTGCACCAGAACATGGCGCTGTTGAGGGAACTGCAGGTGAGTTGGTGCACATTGTGCACAAAAATATGAGCCTGCATCAGAGCATGGTGCTTTTGAAGGAGTCATAGGTAAGCTTGTGCATATGATGTGATAATTCATAGAACAGTGTGGGATGCGCATAAAATGGTGTGATGTATGCATGACAGGATGTACTGATGTGCAGGAGCAGCAGGTGGACTTGCGTATTCGCCCTTTAAAAAGCTGAATTTGATTGGGACCACAAGATATGCTCATGCAACCCATCGTTTTCAAGTCTGTCATGTTTGGCTGGTGAGCAAATTTGATTGGGAATTTTCAAGTTTTTTCCCTGCAAATTTGGATCTGTGAGTTACTCACAAATGCTGAGCATGGCTGGTGCCCTATAATGCACAATTTACAAATGGTGAGCGCACCTTCTGAGCGAGCACTGACCCTGCTTACACCAGCATGCCACTCTTGGCTGCCTCGAGGCTTACCATAATTTTAACTTTACATCTCATTGCATGGTATTGGTGAATTGGTTGCTAAAAGTTGTGCAAACAAATTATGTGGTTTTAACGCTATTGTTTATGCACGAACCCTTTTCCACGCAGGTTGCCACTCATGACGGTAAGGTACTGGCCCAATCCCTTGAGAAAGAGCACAACCAGCTCCGAGAGCTCTCCGTTAGATACAGGTAAGCATGGACATGAGATGCTTCTAGCTAAAGGTTGAGGTACGGAAGATGAAAAGACACAGGATCAATCAGGTCAAGAATACAAAGATCATCCAATCCAGCAATAAGGCACTTATCAGCCTTGAGTGCACACACACACACACACACACACACACACACACACACACACACACACACACACACACACACACACACACGTGTGTTCATGCAGGCTGCTAGAGGCGCGGCTGAAGGGCAACGAGCAAGCCAGCAGCCAGGCGCTACCACAGCAAGGTCCTGATGAGGCTGCCGCAGGGCTTGCATCGTATCTGGCCACCTCCGCTGCCCCATTGTCCTCCATCACACCATCTTTCCGGCCTGAAAGGGTGTCAGGGAGCCTCAGTGGCACTGAAGGGCTCCAGGGGGCCTCTGCCAAGAAGCGGCCCATGTCTGCGCACCCTGGAGGCAGGCAGCAAAGGTGGGTCTCAAGGCCCATGGTGCATTACAACAACAAAACAGGCTGTGCAGAGAGAGGTGGCCAACGTGTGCGAGCTGCAAAGAAGGTCCTGCAGCAAGAAGGTTGCAGGTCACTGAATCAAAAGGCACACAGTCAGGACTGGCTGCTAGCCTGTGTTGCAAGGGTGGGACCTGCGGCAAACAGTGGGCATAAAATGAGCTCTGTTGTAGAACTCCTGTGGCTTGCCTGCGCTTCATGGCAGCGCAGAACGAAGGGGAGACTGGTGACACGCGATGTGCCATTTAAAGCACTCCGCAAAGAGGCCCCCCCGTGTCCACGCACGCTTATGGTATGCCTGCGCTTCTCGGCAGTGCAGAGCACAGGTGGGACTAGCGTCCTGCCATGGCCGCAAACCAGTTGCTCACTGTCGCTGGTTGTCGGAGGATCTCTGATGTGGCACGCATGCGCTCCTTGGCAGCGCTGAGTACGGTTGGGACAGATCCCCCGCCATGCCCACAAATGAGGCATCGCCTCGCTGTTTCCCGTTGTCAAAGAGTCTCTCTTGTGGCATGCCCGGGTTTCCCAGTGCGTGCTCAGCCAGCGTGGGGCTGGTGGCCAGCCATGGCCAAATCATAGGTCTCACGATATGCAGCAGAGGTGAGTCTGGTGGCCTGGTTTGGGCATTGATGCGTCTGATGGCCAGCCATGGCCAAATCATAGGTCTCACGGTGTGCAGCAGAGGTGGTTCTGATGGCCTGGTATGGGCATTGATGCGTCTGATGGCCAGCCACGGCCAAATCATAGGTCTCACGATATGCAGCAGAGGTGAGTCTGGTGGCCTGGTTTGGGCATTGATGCGTCTGATGGCCAGCCATGGCCAAATCATAGGTCTCACGGTGTGCAGCAGAGGTGGGTCTGATGGCCTGGTATGGGCATTGATGCGTCTGATGGCCAGCCACGGCCAAATCATAGGTCTCACGGTGTGCAGCAGAGGTGGGTCTGGTGGCCTGGTATGGGCATTGATGCGTTTGATGGCCAGCCATGGCCAAATCATAGGGCTCACGATGTGCAGCAGAGGTGGGTCTGGTGGCCTGGTATGGGCATTGATGCGTTTGATGGCCAGCCATGGCCAAATCATAGGGCTCACGATGTGCAGCAGAGGTGAGTCTGACGGCATTGCGTGGGCAGCTATGGCTCTGGTGGTGCACAACAGAGGTGGGCCTGATGTCCTGGAACGGGCATTGATGGGTCTGATGGATTGGCTGGTACATTCATGAGTCCAATGATGCAAAGTAGACATGAGACTGATGGCCTGGTATGGGAATTGATGGGTCCAATGGTGCACAGCAGAGGTCGGTCTGATAGCGCACCATGTGCAGCAGACAGACCAGTACCAATACTAGACCAGGGCAAAACTGGTCTAATACTGTAGGAATTAGCCCAGTTGGACGCAACACGAGGCGGGAGCAGGCGTCCTCAGTGAAGACGGGTGATTTCAATGCTCTTCATTTGGGTCCTCCAGTGTGTTCGCCTGGGAAGTGCGCACTGCTTTCAGGTGGGCTTGGAAGCCCAGCCCGCAATATTATGTCCATATGATAAGTAACTTCAAGTGTGTGATCAGGCTTTTGCCCTTGACATTGCTCTGCTTTTCAGGCAGGCTATTTGGATTGTTTGTGGAAGCCCAGCCACAATATTTAGTACACATCAAAAGGAGTTTCTAGTGTGTTTACAGGTGTTTGCCCTTAACGTTACTCTGCTTTGCAGGCAGGCTGTTGGCATTGTCGTTGAATGCCAGCCTGCAATCTTACGCCCACATCAAGAATAGTCTCCGTGTGTTTACAGTGTGTATGCCCTTAACATTGCTCTGCTTTGCAGGCAGGCTGATGGGATTGTCCGTGGAAGCCCAGCTCGCAATCTGGCAGAGATGCTTGCCCAAGAGCAAGCAGCAATAATGTCACAGGTGTGCGTGAGGTTGTTTGCTGGCCTAGGAGCAAGTGTGTGTGTGTGTGCGTGTGAGAGAGAGATAGAGAGAGAGAGAGAGAGAGAGAGAGAGAGAGATGGAAATGTGTGTGCTGTCCTAAGAACAGCAGCTACAATGTCAAATGTGTGTGAGTAGATGGTCTTGTTATTGGATTGGGTTGGCAAGCTTTGCAACACGCGCATGCATGCTCCTTCATCCAACACATGTGAGTGGGACAGGCCTGAAACAAAGATCCTTTATTTGCAAACGTGAGCTTCCTTATGTTGTGGTGAGGTGCACTTAAATGAATGTGGACAAATGTTGAATGCACAGTAATATGTGTGGGGGGGGGGGCGTGGGAAAGAGGCACAATATACAACAAATACAGCTGGAAGGGTGCATGAAAAGATACTTGAGACTCAGAGCTGCTTGTGCGCTTGTGGAGCTGGGTAGGAGCAATGAGCCAATGGAGCAGCTGACTGGTGAGCTGATCTATCTACTTCTGCGCCATCACAACTATGTAGTACTGCATATCTGGTATGTTCGAAATGAAAACAATGCACCTATGGAATACTTCCAGGCATCTAAGCCTGCACATTAGCTGGATTTGTTTTCAAAGCAACAATAGGCAGCAGCGGTGGCAGGGATCAATAGTGGTTCACACAGCCACTGAGCATGAGCAAGTGGTTGTGTAAACTACTTAGCATGCATTTTTATGACTGCTTTCCTGCACACTTGAACCTTGCAACAAAAATTCCCCGAGAACACCAATTTACCATTCCCTCTGTCAACCTTCAGTTTCGCGGCCCAGTTCCGATTGTGGTCCCTGTGCCTGGCCACGCCGCCCTCAACCGTTGTGTTGATTCGTCTTCCCCTGTGGATACAATACAGCATGCATGTTTGGTTGCAACTCCCGTCTCTGGCCGCACTGCACTCAACTTTATTTCATATTATATTATTATATTATGTCATTTGTCTTCACAACGAACCCCTTATGTGTCCACAAACAAGCAGGAGTGCCTGATTGCTGACCCTCTGTGCCTGCCAACGCTACCCTGATGATCATCATCATCATCATCATCATCGCCAATGTGTTTTACTGTCCCATTGCTGCCCTCAATGCGCATGGATGTAGTTGATGCATTTTGTGTGTGAAGATCAAGAAGCTGCTGCCCTCAAGGTGCCCCAAACCCAGCACAAGTGTCTGGTTGCTGCCCTTGCACCTGGCTGAGTGTACGCTCTCATTATCTCACCCTGCTCCATCGAGGCACAACACCCTCAATGCTTGTTTCAGCCTGTGTCACCATGGCCACGTTGCCCTCTGTGTATGTGCCCCTTCTTATTGGGGTGCAATAATGATTATTGTGAGGGGCAAGACAATCCCCCTCATTGGTGGAGCCACCACTCATGTGTGTCCACCGCTCGAGTTTGGCCTCTACTTGGGCTCATGCTTGCCAGCCTACACCCACGCAAGGCCTTGCTTCAATCTGCTGAAGGGGCAAGCATTGCACTTCCCGGAGAGGGTGTGAAAAATACAAAGAACTCTTGTGGCCAGGTGCATGTTGATTGTATATGTATGAGCCCCACATCAGTTGCTGGTGCTAGCAAACAAGTGCGCTTGCATCCCTTGTGGCAAAAATTGCTTTGAACAACTCCTTTTCTGTTGCTTTGTTGTCCCTGCGTCCCACGTCTTTCACACCTGTCATTGCTTTGCATCGTTCACATCTGCCATGCTCAATTGCATTTCTGAGGAGTTGGATGGGAAAGAGTGCAAGTTCCGCCGTAGTAGATATGCTCTGTGTACATCTTCCATGGCTGCTTTGAACCTGATCCAGCCCAGCGGATTCAGCGCATCAGGCTGAATCTGAAAGGTTACCCTCACGCACAATTAGTTCTGCAAGCAGATTTGTTCAATTCAGTCAGGGATTCAGAACCTAAGGTGCAAGGTTACATGCACAGGGATTGAGTGCTGCGTCCGGCTGAAGGACAATGCTACGCAGCGTGTACATGCCTCTTTCCTGTCTCTGACACACTTTAGATGCACATGCACGCTGTTTTGGAGTGCATGCTGGATGCAGAGCCTTGCCCAGTTGGAGGCCAATTCAATGCAGCTTGTATGAGCCTTTCTTGTCACTGATACATTGCAGATGCATGCCGTCATGGAGCGCATGGTGGGTGCGCAGAGCCATGCCCGGTTGGAGGCCATCTCCAAGCAGCAGTCCATGTTGGAGCACCTGCAGAAGTCACTGAAGCAGCAGGTCGAGGTGGGTTCTTGCTGTTCTGTGCGGTGCCAATGGTTTTGAGCACAGGGACAACAACATGCATTCCTCCTTCAAATGAAAGTGAAAGGCTTACCTCCCCAGATGACAGTGACAGGCTTCAATTCACTGTAGTTACAGTATATGGCTGAAGGAGGCTATGCTGACTCCTGCCAGAAATTGCGAGCAATGCCGGGAAGATGTCATCTTCAGCTCAGGATGCTTTGCCATTTGGAAGGTACACCTCAACAGTGTGGCACATGGGCATTTGAAAATATGTGCACAAGTTCAAGGATGAGCAGAGGGAGGCTGATGAGCATAAATCACTCTGGATAAAGTCGGCACCTATGTAACGGTATAGCTTGCGCGAGCACATGCTCAGAAACGTGTGTTTTGAATGCTCTTGCTCTTTCCTCCATACTATTTGGTAGGTTACGTGCTTTGTTGGGGGACCATCAATGTTTCCAGTGAATTGAGCTGCTTTGAGCTGGCACAAGAGAGCAGCACGCCTTATGGGATTCTGCAGCTCAGGACACAGGACACAGGCGTCTCTCGGACCTTGTATGTTAAGGATGGTGGTGAAGGTGATGAGGACGATGATGGTGATGGTGACAATGCTCATATGCAGCGTGAGGCTGAGGTTTGTGGTGCAGTTTTTGCCTGGCATTGCGCGTGAAGTCTGTGGCTGGCGTAGTCTTGTCTATCTTTTCTTTTTTCTCGTGCCTGTCAAAGCCTGAATGGTTGTGGCTGGTGTGTCAACTTGCAGGTGGAGCAGACTGAGGCGCTTGCTAAAGAGCAATCAATCACTCCATCCATCTATATGTTCTTTATATTTGTCTATATAATCTATTTATCTATCTATCTATCTATCTATCTAATATTTAATCAATCAACCGATCAACCGATCAATCAATTTGCAGGCTGGGGCGGTTGTGGAAGATCCATCCATCTATCTATCCATCCATCCATCCATCTTTCCGCCCATGCATTCATGCATCAACTAATTTGCAAGCAGCACAGGCTGAGGCGGTTGGTGGAGATCGATCCACCCATACACCCATCCATCTGTCTGTTTATTTGTTTTATCAATCTTTACCTGCAGGCAGAACAGGCTGAGGCGGCTGGTGAAGAGCCGCAGCAGGGGAGGGCCTCGTTCCAAGCTAATTCCTCTGAAGCATTATCTAACCAGCAGCAGCAGCAACAGCAGCAGCAGCAGCAGAAACAACATCTGGGGCAAGGGGGAGCGGAAGCTAGCAGCCGCAGTCCTTACCTACCCCACAACGCTGTCAACCACAGGTGCGCTAAATACAAGGGCACACAAAGCTGCCACCAAATATTGTCATGAATGTATCTCTAATGATGGTCAGGTTCAGTGACGTGCTTTGTGATCCACAATCTCCTTGAGCTTCCCTTCATACACATTGGGACAAATTGCACTATTAATAAAGGTGAGCTAGCGATGAGCAACCCGCAGCGATATAGGCCACTGGACATGATCCAAGAATTGGCGATAATGATCCAGCAATGAAGACCCTTGTACTCCAGCCAGCAAAGAGCAAGCAACAGCGATGAAGAAAGACTCGGTCATCTTTATGCGGACACCCTGAGTGCCCATAACCTTTCTTTGCAGTGCCGAGACGGCTCATTTGCCATGAAAGTTCTTGTGAAGTGCCAAAATAGTCCCCAGTCTGTTGTGTTGCCTTGCGGCCTAAGCCTTGCACTGTTCTGGCCTACCATACGGATATTTTGTTAGCAGCACCTTCATTTTTGTTCGCTTGTTTACAGCTTGACAGGAATGTTTTGTCGCAGCACCTCCATTTTCACACGCACAAGCGAGTGCATGTTCCATCTGAAACAGCTATCGGAATCAACGTGGTTTGTAGACTACCCATTTGTGCCGCAATGCAAGGCCCATCTTGTCTTTTTTCCTGAGGCCTCCATGCTTGATGCAGCACTTTAATTGCCCTATCTCAGCTGTGCGTTTGCTGTACCGTTGCTCATGCATGCGCTTCGCCCAATCATGCCAAATTGCAAGCCCACCACGCTGGGCTTCCATGCGCCCATGACGCAGCATGTGGGTAGTGAGAATGAGAATGAGGATTCCACACCTACTGCCCCTCTGAGACGTATGCAGTGCACAGGGCCATCGGCTCTGGGGTGGATCGAGAAATACGCTGCCAGTACTCACGAGTCCATGCTTGAACCCCGACCTATGAGCTAGGGATGGAGACGCCGTGCGAGCACCATCTCCAACCTCCACATGTTACACCTGGGCAGCGCCTCATAATCCATTTGCCTGTGCTCATACACGCTGCTTTATCCCACGCATGCCAAACCTCAGGCCCGCCAGCTTAGGCCCCTAGGATTGCCATACCTCAGCAGTTGCATTTCCTCACCTTCGCTCGCACGTGCTGCTGTGCCCTACTTATGCCAACAAGCTTGCCTGATCTCAGCCATGCATTTCCTTCTCTTTCGCTCAAACATGCTGCTTTGCCCCACTTGTGCCATGTTGCCTGCAATCTTTTGTTGCAAAAAAGGACCATCCAGGGCCCTTGTCCCCGGCCCTTTCATCTGAGCCAGCAGCAATTACACTGCGCTGCTGAACTCCTTCAATCCTTGCTCGTACATGCTGCTTTGCCACACGTGTCATTGCGCAGGCCCACCGGCTTGGGCCCCTGTGCCTAGCCCACCTCAGCTGGGCCCGCTAGCAATTACACTGCGCGGCCGAACTCCTTCAATCCTTGCTCACACATGCTGCTTTGCCACACGTGTCATTGCGCAGGCCCACCGGCTTGGGCCCCTGTGCCTAGCCAACCCCAGCTACAATTACACTGCGCTGCGCAACTCCTCAGATCCTTGCTCAACTGTGCTGCTTTGCCACACTCGTGCCATTGCACAGGCCCACCGGCTTTGGCCCCCGCGCTCGGCCCACCTCAGCTGGGCCAAGCAGTAACTACACTGCGCTGCTGAATTCGTCCGGTGGCCCGACAGCATTCGCGAGCCCTGCCAGACGACGGCCTCAAAGTGCAGCTGGAGTGGGCATGCGTGCATTTGTGAATGGAAACACGCAGGCGTGGAGGAAGAAGCAGTGAGGGCGTTAGGGGATTGATGTTCGCCCAGAGGGGCCATTGCCTACACCTCCACATGAACAGTAACATGCAGGAAGATGCATACAAATAAGCATTGTGATAACCTCTCTCCTCTTCTTTATTCCTGTGTGCCAGGCCCGCACACGCCGAGGGTGAGCATGCTTGAGCAGCTTGAGTGCGCTTGCATGGTCTTCTTTCAAGGGTCTCCTTTTTTCCTGAGTCGGGGCCTGCAACTGCAGAGTGTGCTTACCTGGTCTTCTTCCTAGAGCCTCTTGGGTGGGGAGGGGTGACTTAATCATTTGGCTGGCGGGTGCTCGCTTGCCCCTCCACATGAACAGCAACATGCCGAAAGTGCAGACAAATGAGAATATTTTAATGCCTCTCATCTCTTTTTGTCCCGGGTACTAGGCCTGCACTGGCAGAGGGCCGCATGCTTGTGCGGTGCAAGTGTGCTTCCTTGCAATTTCGCTGTTCTGCCGCTGGCATGTGATTATGTAGGTATTGACAGGCAGGAAAGGCGAGGAATTGTAACTACTGGATATTTCGACTGCCTATGCCATGACCATAACAAGGTGTGTTAATCTGTTGTCATCTTATTTCTGTTCCCCTCACAGCTCTTTGATTTGTCCCAAGCTTGCTCTGACGCTTCATGCTCATCCTGTCTAGTACACCCATAAACTTGCTAGCACCAAACACGCTCTCGAGGAGACTTCTTGCAACTCCCATCAACAAGGTCAGGCCTAGGGTTCTGCTAGTATCCCTCCTAATCCCCGTTGACATTTTCTTTCTTCTCTTCATGGAGAGAGGTACACAGTGTTTCGGCCCTAGGTATCCACTTTTCCTTTACTGATGGGGGGCGTGTTTTCACTGCCAATGTAATGTTTTTCTTATGTGTCTTTTTTCCTTGATTCTTGGAGGGAATGTCATCACTGTCTACTTGTTTTCCCCTTGCCCCTGCTTTTGATGCCTCACAAACATGAAATTTTTCTTGGGCACTGTCATGTAGACTTCTACAGACATTCAAGCTTAATTTGACTTTTTATGTCAGCTAGAGAGCCCCTTGTGATGAGATTAAATAACAAGTTGCTACTCTGCCTTCCAGTCTCCTGAGCTAAAAAAAATCAATTGGGAATGATTCCTTATGAGGCAATGTATTCTTTCCATGGCTGGAAAAGCAAGAATGGAAGGGTGTGTGCGTTAAGGGTAGACACATTTCATTTTTTTGGTGTCCTTTTTGTCAGGAGCATGATCATGTGACAGAACAAAAAGTGATCTAAGGTGATATAAAGAAGCTCTAAAGCAAGGCTGCCTGCTTGGTATTTCTGGCTGATTGGGTGCTAGTGGTATGCACTCAAAGCGCATAACAAATATAACAAGCCTGGTGAAATTCCTAATAAAAGGACCAAGACATGATTCCAGAAACGATGTACCCCCTTCTTTGCCAACCTATAACAAGCAGCCAAGTTGAAGATAAAATTGTGCCTGCAGATGCATTGCAAAAGTGATCAAAACACATGATTAAATTCTGGAATAGGACAGGTGAGCTTTCCTTAATGCATGCGGTCAGACATGGACTGCGTAGTTTATCTTTCTTTCTTTCTCTCTAGAGGACATTAAGGATAGGATTACAGGTTACAGGAAGAAGAAGGCCTCCAGTCAAAACGATTGACTAATAGCCTGCTCATAAAAAAGCAATAATTCATGTTAGAAAAGAAAAAGCTCTTAAGCTGTACCTGCCTGCAAGGGCAGCTTGGCTGAAGCAAAAGGTGAATGTAATTAAACCAAGCCAACTCCAGTCTCATATGCATACAAAACACAGACTTGGATATGCCAACCCCAAAACAGGCTACTACTCTTACTATCAAAGCTTATTACCTCATGTTAACAAGAAAATCAGCAATACCTTTAGAAACATGCCTTGTATATCCTCACCTATGAAGCGCACCATTTTACAATATCGCACGGGTACCCTCTATAACCAAAAGCATGCGGTTCGCTTCAAGAGGTCCACTAACCCATTATGCCCTCTCCCAGGCTGTCATCAATTGGACAGCGCACTCCACATGCTTTCTGGCTGCCAAAATCATATCATCTCTAGCATGAAAACTGAACGCCACGATGCTGCTGGAAGAATGATCAGCAAAAGCTCTTAGCAAAAGCCTGCTGAATCACCGTCACTGCACATTTTCTGTTCTCAAAGCAGGTTATAAATACGACGTGGTGGCGCCATGAGATGGTTTAACGTCCAGGGTTGCCAATAACCATGCAACAAAGGACGGGTACACTCGAGCTGTTGGCTGTAGTTGCGAGTGCACCGCTTAGCGCTTCTTCATGTTGCTGCTAAACTGCTCTTGGTCTTGCTGAACAGTGCTGGGGCTTGGCTGCAGCACGCAGAGAATGTCTGGGGCAGACACAGCGTTTGGACCAGCTTCACCAGGTTAGGTTTACATCAGAGACAAGGCACCCCTGGCACAAGGCCAGGGATAACAGAAACAGCGTCAAAACCCAATGGAAGGTGGAACAGGAGGTTGAATAAGAGAGAGCATCCAATATAAGAACCCCACTTAAATACAGGTCAACCTCACACTCTAGTTTTTGCAACGATTCAGCAATAACCACGATTTAACGTGACAAGCCCTTGGGGGGCAGGCTTGGTGCCACCCCTTCAGTGAACATGGACATAGGGAGTGATGATGAGTACAACACAACCTCCAAATCCCTGCACATGCATCAAACAGAATTATACCCCCTTATCTTTTTCCTAGAAATTTTCCTAAGAGATCTAGATTCACATCCAGTCGTCCTGATGCTATACTGATTACTCCCTATAAAGCCAAACCCACTCCTTCTTCCCCTTCTTCCACTCGCTCACACCATGCGTTACGCAGCAGACACAACCCAACACAGAGGACCACACGAGCCAACCGCGTGAGACAGCCCCACCAACTTCATGTAAACCAGCGACATGTGCACTTGATTGAAATTAAGTACTGTGAAGACACGAGGCCTGG
>OU611765.1:595000-672500 GCA_914767535.2 Dunaliella primolecta
CCCACTTCCCCAAATACCACTGCCAATGCAGAAGCACGCAACCCACTCCCCCAACTTGCCAACAAAGATTTAGCAACTTTTCCTGGAGTGGTTCAAAAAGTGCCCTTAAGCATGATTTTAATGTATCAAAATCGCACAGGAAGAGTTTATACACAAAAACGTGCCATCAGGTTTAATAACTTCTTCCTTCCCTGCACGCTGCCCGTTATGTGACAAAATGGACAGCAAACTATCATCCCAACCCAAAAACGATTGGTATGCGCATCAACAGGCACCATGTTGGTCTTGGCCCTCAGTAAAGGCAGATATGGTTCATCCCTTATTGGTATGAATGCCTGCCAAAATGAGAGACTCCTGGACAAAATCACCCTTAAATAAATAGTCAACCTGCTTAATAGCGCACTGGCACAATTCACACCCCAAAATACTCTTTCAGATTCAATAAGATCTGGCTCCGCCAAATGCTGCTTACATGACAAATATGGATAGCATCAATCACATCGTCTTTAGTTGCTCACACCCAACATGCCAAGGTTCATACATGAGTAGACACAATACTGCCCTCAGCGTATGCTATATAGCTTAGTGTACACATTCTTAATTAGGTATAGCCTAAATAATGCATTATATTAGAGCACTCCCCTCATCCTATTCATTTCTACAAAGTCAAAGCCCACTCTGGCATCATTGGCAATGAAGGGGCTGATGCCTGCGCACGGTCTGCAGCCCTCACGGCCACCACAGATATTGAACTCCCATATGCCTGGGACCCATTCCACAATTTTTACTGGCTCTCATTGAAGACCTCACATGGACAAAATGATAGCCTGCACCGCTCCCAAGCTTTCCCAACTCATTACCTCAACAACCTGAACGACAAACTTAAAGCACATGTGCACAAGAAATACAAGCTAGGCTCTGCTGATATCTCTGGCTACCATTACAATAGCTGGCAGAAGCTTAACCATGCCATACAACCCACTTCCCCAATCACCACTGCCAATATAGATGCTAACCCAACCTGTCAACTTGCTAACAAGGAAATCAGCAACTCCTTCTGTTCTACTCCTAAGATTACTCTTAAACAACAGATGAATGTAGTCAAATACCGCACAGGGACAGTCTGCACACAAAAGCATGCCATCAGATTCAATAGGTCTTCCACCAATGGAAGATGCCCGCTGCGTAATGATATGGACAGCATCAATCATGTTGTCCTCAGATGTCCAAATCCAACTATGAGTGGTATGCACACCAACAGACACCATGTTGGCCTTAGCTTCTGTGTTAAAGCCCTTAGCAAAGGCAGGTTCATCCCTTATTGGTATGGATGCCTGCCGTAATGAGAGAATCTCGGATCAGGGAATACAAGTCCCAGAAAACATATCATGAGCCATTCCAGACTGGGTTTTTCCTAATGGTACTGACTCCTTTGCCCGGCACCAGAGCCGCCCTGATGTTATCTTTGTGAGATCTATCCCAGGCAGACAAGCTCACCTTGAACCTTTCAAGATCCCTCCTCAAGACAGAGACATTCACCTCGTTGAACTGAAATTTTGTCCAGACACCAACCCCTTCATCACTTTAGAAACCGCAGCAGCTCAACATGCTCACACTATAACCAGACTTAAAACACGCAGCTCAAGGAATCCAAACAGGAACAACAAAGTGACTCTGCACATCATCCTGATTGGTGTGGCTGGCACTATTTACAATGAGTACATGGTCAAACCTCTGTCAATTTGGGCCCAAATTGAATAGGCCCGGGCCTATCCAAACAAAAAGCAAAATCCCTAGCTTTCAAGCTGAACTGTCATGCCATGCAAAGACTAACCACTATCATTAACACCAGACATGCTCTTTGCTTACAGGGGGCTTGAAGGGGGGGGGGGGGGCGGGGGTCGCTGGGCGCGCGGAGGTGGATACAAGGAGAAGGAGAGTCTGGGCGTCTCGGGGCATGGCCGACACCCCGCCCGATCCTCATAAATCCAGTCTCTTTTTCTTTCCTAGGCTAGCTGTAGCTAGTGCAGTTTTGAGGGACCTCTGGTGAGGCCCTTGCTAGCTTGCTAGTAAAGGGACCTTTCCTTCATGCACGTGGCCTGTGGCCTGCGTAGACTTTTCTTTTTCTTTCCTTTTCTATGCATTATATGTAATAAAATAAAATACGCATACGTCTTGGTACAATAACCCCAAGAGGATAGGATAGCTATAAGGATGAGGACAAGATAGCCGTCTGGTGTCCCATCTGGTTTGGCCAAACTACAGTGGCTCACAGAAAAGAAAAGGGGGAAGCCTGTGAGATAGCTACGAGGATAAGGAAAGGGTAGCTCAGAGGACAAGAAGGGTTTGACCCATCTGGTGTCCTGTCTGGTTTGGCCAAATTGCAGTGGCTCACAGACAAGAAAGGTGGGAAGCCTGTGAGATAGCTACAAGGATAAGGAAGAGATAGCCTATCTGAGCTAACTAGCGTACTCCCAGGCTTATTGCCTAGCTCCGATGCCGAGGATATAACAATGCCGCCCCCACACCCGCGCGCACGGGCACACGCCCGCACGTCTGCCCGCGCATCATGCGCGAATGATCCGCCCGCGCACTTAGGTGTCAGTATGCTTTTTATGCCTAAAATGTAAGGATGCCCGTACCAAGAAACATCCGCAGGCGCTTAGAAACAGTACTACTGCTAGTAGCAGCTGGAACAAATGTACCATCAGGACGCAGATTTTTTGTCCATAAATACGCTATGCAATTACTCGATGATCTGTTTCCGCCCGCACACATGAATGCTCCTGCAGTCAGAGTGCGCAATCAAGGTGAGAGAGGCCGTGTGAGAGGCGGCGGCGGAGGTGGTGGGAGAGGAGGAGGTGGTGGAGGTGGTGGTGCAGGAAGCGGCGGCGGTGATGCAGGCGGTGGTGGCAATATGGGTGGCATTGGTAGAGTTGGAAGCAGCGGCAGAGGGAGTGGCAGCATAGATAGAGAGGGCAGAGGGGGCAGAGGAGGTATTGGTGGCCTTCCTCCGCTACCTAGTCCCAATCTTTCTCGTTTACCAGCTCCTTGTGGTGGCGGCGGTAGACCACTTCCACGCAGCCTGCTGATATCATCAGATGACCCCTCGATCAATCAAGCAGGGCTTAGGCTCAGGAGGTGGCTTAAACTCAGGGCGTGGATCAGGCAATCCAGGGGGCTATGCAGGGTTACGCTCGATAAGTGGATCAGACGCAGGAAATTTCTTCAGTCAAAACCAAGGTGGCATACCCGGTGGTTCAGGAGGTGGCGGAAGAGGTGGCATACCAAGGGGCTCAGGAAGCTCAGGAGGTGGCGTACCATCACAAGGGAGCTCAGTAAATTTACAACTTGCACAAGGAACCCCCCCAAGTCTTTCCGCTAATTGTTCGGTCAGTTTAATCAGGCAAGCAACACCTCCCGGCCCGAATGATACAAGTTCAGATCCGATCAAAGGATCCGGGGACTGGAGTCCTGTGGTGTACCCCGTTTGCCTCCAACTTCTAATAATGCCTTGCCAGATCGTGCTGCCGCTAGGCCAGAAGATAGCCAAACTTCTAACCTAGGCAACCAACCCCGACTCCATCTACCTCATCTTCACGTCCTCGAGGGTCTTCAGGTCCTGGTTTCCAGAACTCTGTGTCCTTGCAACCCAAGGCAGGCCCACCACCCATCCAACAACCAGCTCTTAACAATACAGCTGATTTCCAAACCCCTAGCCAGATCTCACTAAACAATACTCCCCCTTTTGGGCAAGGTCAAGTGCAAAACCTCAATTTTAATCAAAAGAGTTTGATTGGCCCGGCCAAGGAGGAGAGAGCGCTTACCACCCATGAACGCAAACGGCGCAGGACCCAACGGCGCGCCTCCTGGTGGATTCACCGGAGACGATGTCGCAAACGATGTTAGGACTGTGTATTCTATCCGTCCTGCTAAACCGAGGACAAATACACTAAGAAGTCCCGCCGGCGTACGAACACCAGCTGTATGCGTTACAAGCCTTGAAGGAGAGGAAGAGGAGGAGTACAGAGACGCCGGAGGAGGACTCCAGCTTTCAAGATTCTAAAGGGGACGCACCGTGATGAGTTCTTTTCAGGCGGTTGACTGATTGATTTTCTCTTCTGATTATTAAGTCTGGATCACCCTTACAGCATTTGTGGGATCATTATGCTGCGCATGATGCACAATGCATCCATGTGGAGGAGGCGTTACAATAGGTCAGTGTTAGCTATGGACCCTCTCCTTCTTCTAGATTTAACGCACCTGCCGCTATGTCTATGCCTCATATGACAGCTGCCAGGCGGACTAAGCGCACGACGAGCCTACCTAGGAACGTGCCGCGCTGGGGAAACCCAGGAACAGCAAGGCATGGCAACCAGAGACAACGCTATGGTGGTACAAGCAAATAAAGGATGTTTGCACCATTTTAACGCGCGTGCACAGTTATGTTTGGAGAGTCAAGGATTCACAAGGAGACATAAACAACAACAAGGCTGCCTAGCATAACTCCATAGCGTCCCCGGCTGTGTCATTCAAGCTGTTGATGAAGCCCCTGCTGCTGCTGCCGAGCTTTTCTGTAAGCTTGTGCACCCGGCTGTACACTGTCTTGCTGTCTCCGGATCCCCCCCTAGTCTGCACAGCCCTGGGGTCTCCCATGGTGCAGTAGATGCAGAAGCTGGTGCTGATGATGTCCTTAGTCGTGTAGTTGCAGAAGTGCTTGTCCTGCTCGAAGGCATTCCATGCTGTGTCTAATTCCAGGCCCTTGAAGCTGGTCTTTCTGCTCTCCTCAGGGGCACCAGCACCAGCAAGTCTGACAAGATCTCATAAGCAGGCGATTGCTTGAACAGCACCTCGTTCTTGAAGCGGACCACGTACTTGGTCAGGGCATCCTCTCCTAGGCCCTCTGGCTTGTGGAGCTTGTAGCCGTCCAGTAGCCAGTGCATGTGCTCCAGCTTGCACTCCTTGACACCCAGGTCTTTGTCCCGTCTGTAAACATGCTTGAGAGGATCTTCACGTGCACCAGAAATGAATTGAGACTTGTAAGGAATGGTCACAAAGCGGTCGGTCAAAGCAGTGTCAGTCAAAATGTCACAGCGTGGAAACTTGCAGTGATTGGGCCCGACATGAGACTTGCTCTTGATGTGAGCCATGTAAAACTTGGGGTATATCTTACGCACTTTGAGCTCAGCTTGAGCCCCATTGGTCAAGTGCTTGATCAATCCGCCATCTAGTTTGCAGCTTGATTCTAACTCTTCAGTCACAGCCACACGCTTGCCCAGCAAAATGTTGTAAGACAGGGTGGCAGAGTTGGCATTGCTGTCAGTCTGCTTGTGAAACATCTCACGCCGTGGTTTGCAAGCATAGTCACCCAAAGAAACATGGTGGAGGTCACTCATCAGTGTTTTGTCGTTGTTACCGGACATTCCCCCGCCCCCGTCCGTGTGGATGAAAAACTTTTTGCAAGGTTCCCCCGTCAGTGAAGCAGAAAAGGTCTTCTGCGCAAGCTTGCAAATCTCAGGGTCAGGGTAAATGCGTGACAGCGTCTTCTCATGCAAGGCCAGGCGCTCAGAGTCAAGAATCTGAGAGTACTCATATCCACTGGTCTGCATGTTCATGTCACCAGGAACAGTGTCACGGAAAGTCATGGTGCTCGAGTCCAAAACCCCAAGTGTAGCAACATATCATAGGCATCAAAATCAGAAGCCTTGGTCATCAGAGCCCCTTTCAAAGTGTCGATCACCCCAGTCATAGAGCTGTGCATCCCAGACTGACGCAATGGTTTTTGGATTGCCTTGGAAATCCCATCAATGTGTTCAGCCTTCTCATCCATTCCCAGCTCCTTGCAGCACTCTGCCCATAAGTCAACCTTTTGGCGCTCAGGCTCACCTATCTGGTGAGAGAAATAGTGCATGATGTTGTGGATCAGCTTCTCTGGCTGGATACCCTCCCACATGAAGCCTGTGGACTGATAAAACATGCCATTGCCGTCATGGAACTTGAGAGCGTCCTTGGAGTAACGCGCAAACTCGTCAGAGTACAACAGATGGACAGCCATGTCAGAATCAATGAGTATAGCAATGAATGGGTGAAAGAAACGCAGGTCAAAGAGGTCCAATGTCTCTCAGCGCTCTGAATAGTTTCCCACGTTGATACCCTCTTTGCGTTGAAGAAATAGCGATTGTGCTCATGGTCCAAGTGGCAAACAGGACAGTTGGTGTGGCTGTCACATTTGAAAGAGCAGTAGTACCTCTGTCCGTCATAAGATTCTGTGCCTGGCACAATCCGTGGGTTCACAAAGCCATTAGTATGGGTGATACACGGGTACCATGACTTCGAAAGCTCTGTCAAGACCCACTGTTTTGCATTTCTTGGCGGGTTGAATGCCAGAATTGTTTTTGATGACCTTCCCTGTGTCTTCGTCCACATTCTGCCATTCCCCAGTTTCTGGATCATGCTGGCACTTGTGCCAACCCTGCTTCCTGCCATCACGAGTCTTGCACAACAGCAAAGTGTCATCAACGAGCATGAGTGGCCATGAGCCTTCATAGTGTTGGATCACATAGTTCAGCCGCTTGTCCTCGTCATACTTGTCAGGCCCATAATATAGGCTACAGGAACAACATTATGATTTTAACAAGATAGAAACAAAACTACGCAGGCAGTGCAAACAATCCCACATCAATTAAGGAAAAGAGGATACACAGGGCCAAAGGCTTAGACTTTCAATTGCACGGCCCATGATATAGGCTACAAGAACAACATTATGATTTTAACAAGATAGAAAGAAAACTACGCAGGCAGTGCAAACAATCCCACATCAATTAAGGAAAAGAGGATACACAGGGCCAAAGGCTTAGACTTTCAATTGCACGTGCGCAAATTGCACAAAATGAGCATTGCAATTTTTGTGCAAATTGGATAGATCTTTATGAATCAATCCCTATTTTCTATGAAAGAAAGAAAAGAAAAACTACATAGGCAGAGAAACTCTCCCTACATCAATTAAGGAGAAGGAATGTTGTTCTAAATTGGTCAAGGGTATGGGCATCGTAGATAGTCCTACCCATAGCAATCAGAATTGGATGAAGAGTCTCTCTGCATCTTAGAGTCCTTTACATAATTCACTATGTTGTTGCTTTGAGGCCTCTAGTTGGGCAGTGATATGGCTTGACTTCATGCCGTTCTGCTGAGTATGCCCACAAGCTTGTTACTACTAGGCGCGCCATTGAGCACTAAAATTCCCACAGCCAAATTCCAGTGCCAGATGCTTCCGGCTTCCCTCCAGATCATCTGGATGATCCCCCCACAAGTTCTTGCTGTTCTTTAAATTCGTGGGCCCCATAGCTCTTTGGAGCCAAAAATGTATTCTGCCCTAAAAAGGAGAATGCAATGTCAGAATGATGCCACGCACCCTTTCGGTTCAGCTGCCCTCACAGGCAGGTACGGCTGTGCAACCCTTTCTTTTCTTTCCTTTTCAATGTCATGATGCTTTTCCTGAACACTCGTGGGTAAGGCTGTGTTTTGCTCTTACTTCACCCCAACTTGCATACAACACAAGGCCCATGTGTATCGTTGTCTTCACCAGCCACCAATCTAAGAAGTGGCATGACACATGCCTAGCTTACATCACATCACATAACGCACATCACATCAAAGCAAAGTGCTGATACAGACGTGGCAAAGGTGACATATGGAGTCACATCACCTTGAAGGCAAGTCACAAAACAGTGGTCGTAAATCAGACGTGCATGTTAAGCAAATTTCAGTTCAACAATAATGAGGGCATCATAACCTTGCATTGGCAAAAAAAAATGCTTGCCATCATGAACTCAGTGCTTCCTGTGACGACCTGGCCCCTTCGTCGCTTGGTAAATGTCATAGCAGCAACAAAGTTGACGTCCACCTCTGCGTTGCACTACATCACAGTACTGCTTTCCAGCAGTCTCTCTCTCTCTCTCACACACATACACACACAAACACCAATATCAATACCATATCCTCCAATCAATCAATGTTGAAAGACCTCCCAGCCTTTTGATGACGTCTCCCACCCAAAGACAGAGCAGACTACGCCAGCCGAAAAGCTTCTTGCATCAAGGGCAGGTTCCCAAGCTAGCAAGCTAGCAAGGGTCTCGCCAAACATCTTCACCAGGTGAGTGGCCGCTTCACTGCTTGGACCACCTCCGGAGCTCTTGCAGAGAGGGCAGATTCAATGCTCACCAACCTGCACCACAACCAGCAGCAGCATTAGCATTGAGAAGGTGAAGGGATACTTCAATGGTGCTTGTAAAGTGTACCAGTCATCATAATATGGGTTAAACCAGGTTGGTAGGGTTGGTCCTTTTATGCGGGCGAGTGCAAAGGTGGGAAGGCATACTGCATAATCACCTGACAATGATCAGGATGCTAGCAGACGCAAAGATGGGAATACCCACACAGCAAAATAATCTGCCAACTTCAAACAATGCCACACAGCATGAAACGAAAGCACACAGGATTTAGAGGTGCCACACATATGGAGACCATCTGGCTGACAGGTCAGGGCAATCAAGACAGGCATAAGGACCTGTCAATAGGAGTTGTCATAGGGGTGGGGCCTTTTAGGACAGGAGCTGTCAGGGCAGGAGCAATCTGGCTGGCTGCACTTGCTGTGAGTAGAATATAGAAGGGCTCTGGCCGCCCAAATTTCAGCATGCAAACTCACCACTTTTTTCCTCTCCTTTGAGACTTCCCTTGAACCTGGCTCTTTCAGATTTCATATTTTTGCCCTCATCTGGCTGCACTTGTTGTGAGTAAAATATAGAAGGGCTCTGGCCGCCAAAATTTCAGCATGCAAACTAATCATTCTTCTCCTCTCCTTTGAGCCTTCCTTTGAATCTGACTCTTTCGGACCTCACAACCTTGCCCTCATCTGGCTGCACCCTGCACCTGCTGTGAGTAAAATACAAGGGCTCTGGCCGCCCAAATTCCAACATGTAAACTCATCACTCTCCTCTCCTTTGAACCTCCCCTTAAATCTGACACTTTCGGATTCAATATTTCTGTCCTCATCTGGCTGCATCTGCTGTGAGTAGCATTACTGAACACAAACACAACACTGCAGCCCGCAAGGGCCTTCCTGACTCCAGTTGTGCAACACTTCTGGGCAGAGGCAACTCATGCTCCTGACGATCCAGGTCGTGGCTGATAACCTCTGACACCTCTTCAGAGATTGTGGGGCTTGAAAGCACAGGTGCAAGCCGGGCATTTTGTCTGTCCCTACCAAGGAAAGCAGGACACACACAGATCTAGCAAGGGTCTTTGTAATTAAGCCAACCAGCCCTGAGAGCAGCATAGTAGATCAGAACTTGCTGGAGCGTGATCAACCTCAAGCAACTCTGCAAGGATTCTGTTTTTTTCCCTCTTAAAACCCGATCAACCCCAAGCAACTCTGCCAGGGCTATTTCTTTTCTTCTTCTCATAATCTGATCAACCTGAAGGACCTCTGCCAGGATTCTGCTTTTTTTTCTTTCAGAACCTGATCAATTCCAAGCAACTCTGCCAGGACCCTCTGATGCCAGAGGAAAGCCTGAGTATGCCTCAATGGCTGGCATGGACAACATGTGGTCACTGCTGGTGGTTGACAGACAGCTGCTGGTTGCACTCTTTACGCACAGGCTTATTACGCGCAGAAAGTTGCTGGTGGCTGACAGAACAAGAAAGGAAAGACTGCGCCAGCTAAAACAGACTGCATGCATCAAGAAAAAGTGCATGAAAAGATTCTTTCTGACTGAGAATGATTGTTTTGGGAGACTGCGGATGTATTGGTGCCAGTCGGCTGGTGGTGATTGCTGCTAGGGCAAGCATTATGGCACTGCTGGGAAAAAAAGGATGCAATGTCTCAAAGTCAAGAAGGAAAGTAAAGACCTCAGAGTCACACTTACTGCTGGGGTTCCTGGATGCCATTGCCCAGGCTTCGAAGCAGGTCCATGAGCTTGTAGCACAAGGCCTGCGTAGGTTGTAAGCCCCGGGCAGAAATTGGAAGGAAAGGTGTAAGACCCGGGCAGCAGAGGAAAGATACGAGCCCCGGGCAGCAAAGGAAAGGAAAGTTGTGAGCAGTGTTGTTATTAGTGATTTTTGGGGTGTCGCACTTAGGCCCCCAAGTGAGACCCAGGGGGGTCTGAGCAGGATTTGGGTGTCGCACACCCCACAATTTTTTTTGCCACAATTTTGGCTGCGCCAAAATTGTGGCATGCTCACCAAAAGCGTTATTTAGAGCCCCAATGCCCTTAAACCCCTTTTTAATGGCCAAACATAACAACGGCAAAGTTTCCAACAAACGTATTAAGCTGGGGCATTGCGTGCCCAATCCCACGTCTGCTTGCGCAGATACAAAAAGAACTTAACTAGCCGTCTGAGTCAATTTCAATCACAACTGGCTGCCTTGGATGGTGAGGCTGCCTAGGCACTGCTGCAAGGCGGCGCGCTCTGGCTGCAAACCATTTCTGCATGGCTGAGATGAAGGGACACTGAGCGAAGGTGAAGATGCGCTGGGTTGCCAGGACTAAGCACACATTCAAATGCTCTGCTTCTAGGCGGTTGCGCTGCTCGTCCTTGATGAAGCCTTGAAGCCAACTTGCTAAACAGCCGCTCTTCCTCAAGTGAACCAGACACTTGCACACTGGCAATGGAAGCCAGGGCCAGCCATACACTCAGCTGCTCCCTCAGGTCCACGTTGCATGTCAAGCTGGCCCAAAACCCGGCTGTCTGCCTGCCTGCAAGCTGTGCTTCCCCCAAAATTTTGTAAGCTGCATCTGCCTGCTCCATGAGCAAAGGGCCATTGAGAGGGGGCTCCAGGGTCCTGTCAGCCACGAGGGGGGACAGAGTGTGGCCAAAGCACATTTGCTCCATGCCAGCAGCTTGCAGCTGAATGCGAATGCTGCCTTGCTCTGCTGGTGCCTCCTGCTGCTGCTGCAAGTGCTGCTCCCATCGTGCCTTATTCTGCTGATGCGGGTTGTTTGGCTTTGGCTTCCGCAGGGGCACCTTAGGGGCTGAGGGACCTGCTGCTGCTGATGCTGCTGCCTTGCCTTCACGACTCTTTGTGCCTATGTGAGAATTGATTGGATCTGCTCTGTGCACTTTCACGAGCTGCTCCTTGCCTGTGGCCCAGGTGCATGGCACGCACAAGCCATTGAGGCATGCTGGGGCCTACCCCCCAAAAGTTGCCTAGCTCTGACAGTGGAACAAAGGACATGGGAAGGTTCTTGGGCTTCTTTGCTGGGTGCTCCCCTTCACTGCTGCTGCTGCTGCTGCCCTCACTGCCCATGTCATTCCCCTCACTTGCATGCTGTGCCACGGTTGCACTGGAAACACCTGTTGATGCCACTGGCTGGACAGTGGCTGGGGGGGGGCCAGGCTGCTCCGGGGCAGGTTGTCCCGGGGGGGGGCTGTCCCGGAACAGGCTGAGGGCGCCCTAGTCCACGTCCGCATAAAGCGTGCAGTGTTCCACGGCCAGAGTTCATTTCAAATTTACCACTTTAATTTTCAAGCGACACAGGGTGCTCTAAACCGAAATCCTGTGTCGCTTGGCAGCGACACAGGGTGCCCCAGCGACGCCCGTCGGTCGCTCCTCAGTGTATGAAAAAAGCGACCCAAAGCGACGCGTCGCGCCTAATAACAACACTGGTTGTGAGCCAAGGGCAGCAGTGGAGGGGCTTCATGCATGAGGGTTGCAGTGCAGCTCAATGCGTGAGGGCAGCAGTGGAGGAGCTCCATGCATGAGGGCAGAGCACGAAAGAAGCGTTGCGAGCAGTAAGCACAGTGTGTGAGCTCAATGCATGACTTGCATGCTTTGTATGTATGCGTGTAGGGAGTCACTTGTTGCTCTAGCAGCAGTTGAAACAATAAATTGAACAAAGCAGCACAGATCATATGTTGTGCCATGGCTTGGCATGTGGTGTACTTTGCCTTGGCATGTGGTGTGCTTTGCCTTGGCATGTGGTGTGCCATGGCTTGGTATGCGGTGTACCATGGCTTGGCATGTGCTTTGCCTAGGCATGTGGTGTGCCATGGCCTGGCATGTGGTGTGCTTTGCCTTGGCATGTGGTGTGCCATGGCTTGGCATGCGGTGTACCATGGCTTGGCATGCGGTGTACCATGGCCTGGCAAGTGGTGTGCTTTGCCGTGGCATGTGGTGTGCTTTGCCGTGGCATGTGGTGTGCCATGGCTTGGCATGTGGTGTGCTTTGCCTAGGCATGTGGTGTACCATGGCTTGGCATGTGGTGCGCCATGCCTTGGCATGTGAGCATGTGCCCTTGATGTACAAAGACAAGGAAAAAGAAGAAAGCTGCGGAAACAGAAGCAAACTTCCTGCCTCTACCAAGGAAAGGAGGGCACCTAAGGCCCACACGCCGTGAACCCCCCTAACAGCAAACCCGGTCAGCAGGTCAGATCCTCATTCACTATATAAGAGCTCATCAAAGCAGTGGCGTTCTGCGCGCGCCTTCTTTCAAACCAACCAAATCAATGAAGTCCTAAAGACAAGTAAGTATGCATGCATTCCTCTCTCCCTTGAACAACCTGGGAACAGACCCCTGCAGGCTTACTATCTTGTCAAAGGGATCAACTTCTGCATAGAAGTGCAGTGTGGCCATGTAGGCATACAACTCTTCCCTTTACCATGACGAGAACAAGCATATTCACCTTGTCAAAAGGATCGGCTGCATTTTTGAAGTGCAGTGTGGCCATGTAGGCATACAGCTCTTCCCTTTACCATGGCGAGAACAAGCATATTCACCTTGTCAAAAGGATCGGCTGCGTTTTTGAAGTGCGGCGTGGCCATGTAGGCATACAGCTCTTCCCTTTACCATGACAAGAACAAGCATATTCACCTTGTCAAAGGGATTGGCTGCGTTTTTGAAGTGCGGCGTGGCCATGTAGGCATACAGCTCTTCCCTTTACCATGGCGAGAACAAGCACATTCACCTTGTCAAAAGGATCGGCTGCGTTTTTGAAGTGCGGCGTGGCCATGTAAGCACGCAACTCGGCACGTGCAGGCCCAGGCTCTCCGCTGTGCAGCAAGATGATGGCCAGGTCACGTCTGCATTACACAGTAATGTGTAAACCGATGAGTGCCATTTGATGGGACAGCTCATCAAGCAGCTCCTGCAATGCTGACAAAGGGGGCTGTGGGCTCCCCACGCTGCAACAGAGGCACAGTGTGTGCTGATTGGTCGTGTTTGCTGATCGGCCACCTGGTGAGATGTCCTGGGCTGTCACAACCACCCATTTGTCATAAACATGGGCATGGAGGTTATCTCCACGCCGCAGCAGGATGATAACCGGGTTTCACCTGCCCCGTTTTGAGGACCAAAGAATGTCATTTCGATTCGTCACGCAATGAGCTTTTGGCTGTTTGACTGTCAGAACTACCCATTTGGCACGTAGGGGCAAAAGATCACCCCCCCGCAATAAAGCAACCATGAGATTATAATGTGCAAAGCAACAGGGGGCCGCCATGCTGCAAACCTCATTGGCTTTTGCACATCACTGCTCCACACAAGTTAAATCTGGAGCAGGTGGCTGTTTCCTTCAATTCAAGTCTGGCGAAGCAGCTGCTTGAAGAAAAGCGTGCATTCTAGCACGCTGGATGTATTCATACCTCCTTTTGCATGCCTTTGTTGATGCCCATTTCAGACTTGCATGCTTTTATGCATGCTTTTCCCCCTGGTTTGTTGATGCCCTTTTCAGACTAGCATGTTTTCATGCATACTTTAATGCCCTCTTATGTAATACCTTGTTAATACCCCACGGGTTCGCAAGCTTTCATGCCCTTTCACAGGCTTGCATCATGCAAAAAAAATGATGTTTTTAAGCCCCTTCATGGTCCTAAACACTTTTTTGCCCTTTTGCAGGTTTCCAAGCGTGCTCCAAAGCAAAGAAGGCCGCATTCCTTTTTAAAAGACTGAAATTATGAAGTTTTGATTTGGATAATTTGGCTGCAGCCCAATCTATGTAATTGAATTCCATCCTGCAACCAAAAACACACATTCCATTATATGCAACAGCCAATCAGACGGTGTATATCCATCAATTCCTGCTTCGTTGAAAATGGGCATTTCATTGGCCGTTGCATGACTGCGCTCCTCTAAGCACACACACGCATGCACACACACATGCATACATTTCATTGGCCATTGCATGGCATGACTGCTCCTCTGAGCACACACACATGCACATGAGTGCGTGCACACACACACACACACACAAACGCACAAGCACACACAAATGCAGATACACACACATGGACGCCACGCTTGTGTGCACGCATGCACACATGCTTGCACAGCCCCACCTTTCATCAGGGTGCTCATCCCCTGCGAGCATGACCAGCCGCTCACAGGCTCCCTTGCAACGCATAATGTCACCTGCACACACGATTTGAGGAGGCGAGCCTTCTGCCTGTGTAAAGGTGATCAGCACGAACAGCCGCTCACAGGCTCCCTTGCAGCGCATGATGTCTCCTTTCAATTAGAGGAAGTGAGCCTTCTGCATGTGTAAAGGTGATTTACATGAACAACCTCTCTCAGGCCCCCTAACAACGCATGATGTCACCCGCAAATTTTGTGAGTAGGCGAGCCTTTTGCTTGTGTAAAGGTGATCAGCATGAATGGTCGCTCACAACTTTCTAACACCGCATGATGTCCCCTTTCAATTAGAGGAAGCGGGCCTTCTGCATCTGTAAAGTTGACAAGCATGACAAGCCTCTCAAAGGCTCTCCTTCAATGCATGATGTCAGCTGCACACAATTTGAGGAAACGAGCCTTATAAAAATGGAGTCCTAATCTGTACTACCCTCAGCCCTTCATAGGTGGGGCTCCAACACCGCATATTTTATAGTCTCAAAGGGTGAGACTGAGCACACACAAACGAAAAAAATTCAAGCACATACGAATGAGGAAAGCAAGCTCAAGCATAGCCAGCCTTTACAATGCTCTTCAAACCATGTTAAGCAGGCTGAATGTGTATGCTAGGAAGAAGCATCTCGTTATCAACACCTTAGAGTCAGAGGTTGTGCACTTCAACTCAAAAGGAATCAATATCCCTGTTTTTACGATTGGCAGTGACACTCTTGCTCATAAGGACTCGTTTAAATATCTTGGCATGATGTTTTACAGGACCTTGAACATGGCTAAATCGGCAGAAAATGCAGCTCGTGCTATGCTTACATCTGCTTATAGGATTCGTCGTTTTGTACGTGAGCACACACTTGCAGATAGGCCGCATGCTTCCTTGTGGCTTGCTAAGACGTATGTTATTCCAGCTGGTATGTACGCAAGTCAGGTGTGGGGTACAGGTTTCATGCAGGCAGGCAAAGAGTTCTCTAGTGCTCTGCAAACTTTGCATCTGAATTCCTTGAAAGGTACCTTGGGTGTGAAGCGAACTACCACTAACTGGGCTGTTTTGAGAGAATGTGGGCATCAACCACTGCAGTACTATTGGTTTAGAGCTGCAGTCAAGCTGTACAACAGCATGCTTGGTACAAATAGTAGTACTTTACGCCGTGTTATGCAAGCCAATTTGAAGTTACAACCTAAGGATGACAAGTGCTGGACAGCGCAGTTAATTCAAGCCTTCCAAGGTTTGCGTGGTTCTGAAATTTTTGAGCAGGTTGTGAAGTCAGGAGGTGCCATTTCCATGAATGATTTTAGTGCAGACTTGAGGTACAGATTGCAAGGAGTTTGGAGAGAAGCCGAGTCAGTGGATCCAAGGGAAAACAACAACAAACTAGCTACTTACCAAGCTTGGTTTGCTACTCCTTTTGCTTGCAACGCTCGCCAAACCTATGCACCCCTGCCTTGGTATCTTTTTTTGGATTTGCCTAAGCAAGTTATGCGTAATGTGAGCAGGTTACGGCTTCGTGCTCATACTTTGAAAGTTGAATCGGCTGTTTGGCAGGATGATGGTACCTCTGTGTGTGACAGGTGTCCTTGCAACCAAACTCAAGATGAAGCACATGTCCTTTTTAATTGTACTGATGAACACGTTTGTTCTCTGCGCCGCAAGTATCAAATGCTTTTTGAACCTTACTTCCAGGATATTGTTGAGATGCAACCTTTTTTACTGCATCAAGTGAGCTCTCAATTTGTTCATCAGTTCCTTTATCAGCGAAATGCAAAGCTTTTCTTTTTTATGTCTGAGCTTATGGATTTATTTTTGGCTGGCAGAGACCAGCCACAAGCCGATCAGCCAAACGACCTGGCTGAAGGTCACCCCCCATTGTAACCATTGTAACCATTTACAATGCATACCTAGAGCACTAAATTGCAAGAGCAACACAGAAACACACACACCTGCTCCCGGTGAGGTCCAGATGCCCCTGTCCAGCCTATAAGCAGCGGCACGGCTCATCACGCGCAGCGCAGCATTCATCTCCTCCCCCAGGCCTGCTTTGGCAGCTGCTCTGTGTGTGTGTGTGTGTGTGTGTGTGTGTGTGTGTGTGTGTGTGTGTGCGCGTGTGTGTGCATTTGTGTGTGAAGTGGTTGGAAAACATGCCGTTCATTCTGGGCAAATACAAAAACAAGAAAGTAAGAGGAAATAGCTACTTTTTTTATGTTACATGCACATCATGGCACGATGTAACATGGAAACTTCTGTCTTTGTACGGGGCACAGATACACTTTGGCACAAAAAGAGTTGGTAATCAGTGGCTTGTTCAGTGTCCTACCAACAGTTCTTGGCCTTCACAGGGTTACAATGCAGTGGCTTGGTTGGCAGGGATACGCGTGTTTTATTTATGTTTCATCTGTAGAGCTTGCGTGGATGTTGTTGCCTCAGATCTCATGGTACTGTGGCACGTTGCCTTCAATATAATCACCTTGTGGTGGCACAGCAGAGGGTTTTAACTTGGCCATTTGGGGGGATCTGTCACAGGAAACTTTTCCAAGCCTCCCTGGCCTCGCCCCTCCCGAAACCTATCATGCAGTCCTATTTTGTGGTTATAAAGGCACAGATCTGCATGTTAAAGGTCTTGGGAGCTCGGTGTTTGTGCTATGGTGCTCAAATGGGGAAAAGGGGGCATTGTGGTGAAATGGGAATTTCCCATCCTACCCCATTTTGTCAAAATTACCCTCAGGTGTGTAGCAGTGATATAGCAGACACCATTGCAGAAACAATGGGGTCAATTGGTGGTCTGGCTGGGTCAGGGTGGGCGAAAACTTTCAGGGGGGGTAGGTGAACATCTCAGAGTCTGAGCCCGCATCTGTCTTCCCTCAGGGAGCACTTCCCATGAGCCTTTTTCCCACACTTTTAGCATTGAACCATCTTTTCTGCCATAATTAGGCCTGATTCAAAGCTTAGGGTCGAAATTATGAGGTTTGCTCATATTTCCAGCCAAGCTTTGACCAGGCATAGATCAACACAAGTCACTGTTGCTGATGACAACAGGTGCTAATGAAAGCTTTTTAAGCACTAATTTTCGTCTTGTCACCAGTGACCAGTGCAAAGCTATAGCAATTCAAAGTAATGCGCATGAGTTGGGACCCTGTGGTGGCACATCCTTAAACCACAAAAGCATAATCTGAAGCCCCCATGGCTGCTGCTGCCTCCGACCTCGCTGTCCTTGCCATACATCTCAGCCCTCATAGCGACATATTGCATAGGCTCATCCTTACAACACAAATGCATCACCTGAAGCCCCCATGGCTGTTGCTGCCTCCAATTTCATAGTTGTCATTGCCGCTGTTAGGGCTGCAGATAACAAGTGAAGGGGCAGAAAGATGATGTACAGGCAAATGATGTAGGCAAGGAGTAAGGGAGGAGTACAAACAGGTGATGCAGGCAAAGGTTGAGGGAGGAGCATAAGCAGATGCTGCAAGCATGGGTGAGTGAGTCGCACAAGCAGATGGTGCAGGCAAATAGTGAGTGAAAAGCACAGGCAGATGTTGCAGGCAAGGAGTGAGGGAGGAGCACAGGCAGATAATGCAGGCAAGGAGTGAGGGCGGAGCACAGGCAGATGATGCAGGCAAGGAGTGAGTGAGGAGCACAGGCAGAAGAAGCTATCAGCGAACATCTAGAAACAAGGGAGGAACAAAACATATGATGCTGAGAGCTTATGCCAATCCGTTCATAGTGCTTGCCACTTTGGGGACAGAGTTGCACAAGGCGGACACGAGGAACGTTTTGGAACAATTGCCAGGCAGGAAATCAAACAGAACACTGAGTGTGAGCCCAAGCCTGGCATTGCCCACCAAGGATGGAGCCAAGCCCGGCCCAAGCCTGATGTAGCAACCGTCCATATCTGTGATGAAAAATTAATGTAGCGTATTCCTAGGCAAGATGCTAGGCCAAACAGCATGCATGTGAGCATACTTGTGAAGTTTTTTGCTCTTGCACAACCAGGAGTCTAAGATGATTCCACCACAAAGGAACGGTTCCAAAAAATAGTTCTGACCTGGACTGTGTTGTGTGTGTGCTACACCTTAGCCTGAGTCCCTCTACACCTCAGACCGAGTCCCTTTCAGGTCGGCAAGACCCAACACCACGAAGACCCCAGCTCACAAGGTGCACTTGTTTCTGACTTCCAATGCATGTCCTGGCTTCTAGAGGAACATTGTGCATGAAGATGGCTGCTATGCGCCAATGCGCATCACCATGAGCATGCCAATATGCCCGAAGATGAAATGATGACTCAACCAAACCATACACGCACATGTGAACATAGACAGGCAAATGCGCATATGTAGAGTGCACGCACACGCGCACACGCGCACACACACACCTGCACTCCCACGAAAATGGCCAGAACGCACGTTTGAGCGTGCGGAGGAGCTCAGCCAGGGCATCGCTGCTGCAGGTGTTTAACAGAACAGGGCTGCTGCTGCTGCTGCTGCTGCCGCCGCCTCTGCTGCCATTTGTAGAGGAGGCACCAGAGTTGATAGCAGAGTGAGTTGCACTGTCATGGCCACCAGATGGTGCCGTTGACCTTAGCAGCATGTCCCTTGTGATGTTGGGGATAGGCGTTCCTATAGGCGTGCCTGTTATGGTGTATAGCAAAGCAGTGAAGCAGTTTTGAAGTTTGTGCTGTCAGCTTCAGCAGCGTGTCCCTTGTGGTGTTGGGGACAGGCGTTCCTGTTGGCGTGCCTGTGATAGTGTATGGCAAAGCAGTGATGATGTTTTGATGCTGGCACTGTCAGCTTCAGCAGCATGTCCCTCGTGGTGTTGGGGACAGGCGTTCCTGTTGGCGTGCCTGCAATGTTTGGGACAAGCGTGCCTGTGATAGTGTTTGGCAAAGCAGTAACACAGTTTCAATTTGCGCTGTCAGCTTCAGCAGCATGTGCCTCGTGGTGTTAGGGACAGGTGTGCCCGTGGGCGTGCCTGTGATGGAATCATGTTTGGAATGGACCTAGGACAGGGATGGTGTGTTTGGAACAGGCGTTTAACGGCGTGGAGTATTTGAGGGCATAGCATGTTTCAGGCAGGCGTGCCTGTGATGGAATCAACATGTTTGGAATGGACCCTAGGACAGGGATGGTGTGTTTGGGACAGGCGTTCCACGGCGTGGAGTATTTAAGGGCATAGCATGTTTCAGACAGGCGTGCCTGTCGGAGTGCCCGTATTGGTATTGGACAAGACAGTGACATTATTTGTAAAGCTTGTCCAGGGATCACTATAGCTTTCAGAGGGGCACCTCTGGAGGCATCCTTCCCCACTTGCAACAGTTCTCCAACAGGTGGAAAAAAACAAAGCTGTCACTGACAATGTCAGTCATGATGCGGGGCAACGTTGTCTCTGACTCACAGTGTGAGATCATTACACAGATATTTTTGTGGGTGCCCCCGCAGCACAGTATGCATACGTCTCTGCAACGGATGTGGCCTGCTGAGGTGACTCCAGCGTTTGTAAGGTTGCAAGATTGCATGGGTAGACCCACTGGGCAAGTGTGAAACCTGATGCAGCCCTTGATTCTAACACGGAGGGTTCCATTGGCGTCCATTTTGACTGTGGATAACACTCCCATGCTGCTCCCTTCTTAAGTACAGTGATCCCCAAGTTCACCTGCTGCTACCAAGATAAGAGCACAAGCTGCTGGGGTGATGTGCATGCACATGTGCAGCCCTCATACCCACAGATACAGCAAAGATCATTCTTACTCCTCCAAAATCACAACACAGGCTGACAGGGTACTGTGTGCGCGCAATGAGAAGCCCCTCACATCTAAATTGATGGCAAGGTCTGTGCACGCGCACCTGAGAAGCCCCTCACGTCTACAGTGATTGCAAAGTTAACAGCACCCCAAGCCAGCAGCTTGGACATGACCTGCAAGGAGATGCATGAGATGCTCGCAATGAAATGCCTACAGCATTCCATGCCTGCAGCTCAGACACAAGACTGAGAAAAGCATTCAATTTGTACATAGGTACCTTTCTTGTGTTCTTTTCCTTGTCTACCTTTGTTTTCTGCCCTCCTAATATCATGAGAGCAAGGCCATGTTAATGCAAGTCTTGAAACAGAGATGCATCTTTCTCTTCCTTTTCTATGAATAAGCCAGCAGCCTGTTATTTTGACTGGAGGCCTAATATTTCAGTATCCCATCGCCATAGGGCCAGGGTCATGCCTGTGCAGGTCATGGAACAGTAATATAATTGTGTTACAATATCGTTTGCAAGTATCTCACGGCAAAATTGTATTTTATTCATATTCTGTGTTCATTCTAAGCAGCAACATACCGTATTGACACATACTCATTCCGCACCCCTTTAACAAACAATTAGTTTAGCACTTTCGCAGTGAATCCGCACCCCCTTCAGTAAATAATAATGTGCAATCCGCAGAACTTTGCAGGGCAAGCAGCTTCTGCCCTGCCTATATACTTTGACTTCTGAGGGAGCAATGGTGCTTGCTGTGCAATTCCATGCATGAGCTCTTACGTTTCCAGGTAAGTCGACTTCTGACAGTAGCAAGCCTGCTGTAACCAAGGAAGCCATGCACACCAATTGTTTATTCTCTGGACCAGAAGAATCCTTATCACTCCCAACCTCAAACATAAAAAAATTTATTTAATGTACCGCACTTCCAAAAATAGTTATTTTTCGAGGTGCAAAATGTGTCCGTACCCGCCAAAAACATTGCGGCGTGAAGTAATGGCAGTACGGTATCTCCAATTCATGTATTTTTCTGGGCGGGATCCTTTATGGTGAAGCAGCATTAAATTTGTACTTTGTACTTGCATTCCATGCATGTCTTGACACAGCAGCTACAGCAAGGACCGTCGCATCCCTAACAGTTCCTTCAATGATCCATTTCTGACCACATGTCCTCGCATTTTTACACAACATTGACACGTGCTCAGCGTCATATGCACTGCATCAAGCATCACAGCCCTGCTGCTGCTCAGCATCATAAGCATCACATACCAAGCATCACAAAGCAGCCTTGCAGCTGCTCAGCATCACAAAGCAGCCCTGCAGCTGCTCAGCATCATAAGCAGCATCATAAGTATCACACATCACCAAGCACCACAAAGCAGCCCTGCAGTTGCTTCAGCATCATGGTGTTTGTCTGGTTTTATGGTTTTTCGGCACACCATGGCGCTGGGCTTGATGGATTTTGCTTGGCCAGCATGGCCTTTCACAGCCTTTGCATCATGCACACCATCGGGCTTACCGATCTTAGCTAGGCCATCATGGCATTTTATGGCCTTTGCATCATGCACGCCATGACGCACTGTTGTGCCTGACAATCTTTGCTTGCCCATCATGGCCTTTCATGGCCTTTGCGTCATGCACACCATGGTGTTTGGCTTGATGGCCCTTGCCTGGCCTTTCATGGCCTTTGCGTCATGCACACCATGGTGTTTAACTTGATGGCCCTTGCTTGGCCTTTCATGGCCTTTCATGGCCTTTGCGTCATGCACACCACCGGGCTTAACGATCTTAGCTAGGCATCATGGCCTTTCATGGCCTCTGCATCATGCACACCATGGCGTTGGGCTTGATGGCCTGTGCTGCACACCATTGTGTACAGCACACCCAGGGTGCCGGAGCGGCCCCTCTTCCTGTATGGTTGCGATAAATATTTACCTTGCATACCCTATGAAGATGTGGCTCCATTATAATGACCTTGCTGCACGCCTCTGCGTACAGCTCAGCCAGGGTGCTGGGGTGCATTGCCCAAGACAGCCACAAGAAAACATGTTCAGAGGATGAAGCGCGGGGAAAGTTTGTGTCAGGTGGCCATTGTAGCACACCTCAGCGTACAATACAGCCAGGCTGCTGGGGTGGCCCTTCCTTATGTATGGTCACAAGAATGCAATGACATGGCACACCCTAAAAACAAATGGCTCCAATTTCACGGCCAAAGCAAATGCACACCTCAGCGTACAGCACAGCCAGGGTGCTGGGGTGGCCCCTCCTCCGGATCAAGGCTTCGTGCATGTAGCCATCCCGAGAGTCCTCCCACACGCCCGGATGGTCAACGATTGCCCTGCATCATTGACACACAGGCACGCATCAACGATACAAAAGTATGCATCCATGTCTCAGGATCAGGGCATTGTGCATGTAGCCATCTCGAGAGTCCTCCCACACGCCCGGATGGTCGACGATTGCTCTGTGCCAATAACGCAAAGGCACGCATCATTTATAAATAAGCCAAACCGGTCAACATAGCTCAGCATTAATGACACACAAGCATGCATCAATGAGACAGATAAGCACGCATCCGTGGTACGAGCAAATATGGCTAACAATTGCCTAGCACCAATGACATTCAAGCGCAGGTAGTGGCCCTGCTTTGAAGGCACAAAGGAATGCATCAATGGTACGCAAACAGACGGCCGAGTGCCACCTTGTATTGACGAATGACAAGCAGCCAGTATCCAATAACATCATCAAGGTTGCCATGATGGCCCCATGCATAAAAAGAAAGGAAGGACAAACGAAAACGACATAGGCAGTGCTCTACCCCTACACCTGGCGTGACAAAGGATGGGCACACTCTTCACTTACTCAACCCAGCACACCCAGGACCAGCAATGGTAGGTTGTTCCCACCAGCAAGCGATTATCATGACACCTGCATGCATGCCTCCCTCCTTTCCTTGAGACACGTATTTCCCTGATCACACACACACACACACTCCTTGCAATCACCACATGCATGCCTCCCCCCTTGCCTTGGCAAGCATATTTTCATGTCCACGATCAAGCTCTTTGCGATCATAGCATGCACGCCTTTCCCCTTTGCCTTGGCGGGCACGCTTGCATGATCCAGGCATGGCCACATGCATGCCTCCCCCCTTGCCTCACACCAGTGCTCCAGGAGTGCAGATCACATGGCAAAAGGAATGCACGCAGCCAGACGTGACCTGTGCATGCCTTCTCTTTGTGCACGTATGATGCGCGTATCCTATGGGGGAGTGCTGTGGCGAGTTGGTGTGGTAGCTGCTCGGTGGGATGGCCATTTGGTGCAGCGCAGGCAGACACCGCACAACCACTCTTCCTGAGATCTCTGCGCTTGCTGAAACTCTGCACTCACATCGTTTTCTTATGAACCCGCTCCTAACTTCATCATGCTACTCATCCATCCATCCATGCATCCATCCATCCATCATTTCATTGATCCATTGATTGATGTATTCCTTTGCACACCTATTGATATATCCATCTGTCCATTTATTCTTTCATTCATCCATCATCACTCCCAATGGTTCATTCGATCATGCTTGCTTCTTTCTTCTTATTACTTGCTACTCGCTTGTTCTCTCATGATGAACTTACCCAGGGGGCAGAGCAGTTCGACCGTATGGAGGAGTACGGAAGCCCAAGCTCACCACACCCCTACCACTGCTGCTTGCTTCTTGATGGCTGTCCTGCCGACTCGCAGGCTCTGCAAAAATTGCACGCTCAGCCACCTGCATGCCCACGAGCGCGCGAGTACAGTGTGTGTGTATGTTAACAAGTCTTCTGCCAACGCGCAGGCTCCGCAGAAATTGCATGCTCAGCCACCTCTGTGAGTGTGTGTGTGTGTGTGCGCGTGTGCGCGCGCGCGTGTGTGAGTGTGGGTGTGTGACGCTCCTGATCACCATGCATTGCTTGTGGCCACTCCACGCTCACACTCAAGGCTGGCTCCACCTGCAAATCTGCCATCAGTAATGCACCATGCCTTGGATTGTATTGAATTGCAGATGCTGCAGATACTGTGCCTGTGGTACAGCATGGCAGCTGTGGTCCGGCATGGCAGATACTGTGCCTGTGATCCGGCAGGGCAGATACTGTGCCTGTGGTCCGGCATGGTATATACTGTGCCTTTGGTCCGGCATGGTACATAATGTGCCTGTGGTCTGGCATGGAGCACGAAGTGCATGTGGCAAACACTTCTTGTGGCATGCCATCAAGTAATCTACAGATCTTTTGCCTGCTATGCTGGTGGCACACCCTGCGTAACGTGGCAGGTGTTGTCAACATCGCCCGCCCAACTGCCTGTGAAAAGATGGGTGGGGGTGCAGTTCCCTGGGTGGCGCGCATTGTCAATGAGAAAGAGCCGAGGGGCACTGTGCTCAGCGAAAGCGAGCGTATGTACACAGCCATTAGCAATGGGTAGGGATCACGGCAGAGCTAGACAAACAGGGGGGGGCAAATTACCTATGGCAATTTGAGGGTCAGGTTGTTCCTTCAACTGTACTTTCTGCACGAACACCTCCTGTGCAGCCAGGTTTGCACGCACTTGTGGGCTGCAAGCAACAAGCCCAAGCACAGGTGGGCAGTAACCCACACAGGTAATGTGAAGCGTAAAACAGCAAGCCTGCAATCACCTGCAGCACTTTTTGGGGGTCAGGCTGGGCACCTCCGTCGGGTAGGAGGCCTTGCGCGCCCAAGTTTGCCCGGACATGTTGAGCAATCCCATCAATGCGGCGGAGGTAGGAGTCCACGGGGAAAGGCACTGTGGAAAGTGTAGCTGCATGTGTGAGGCCAACAACAAAGTGTGAGAGCCAAGCTTGTGCAGACATGTCGAGTCATCCCATCAATGCGGCGGAGGTAGGAGTCCATGGGGAAAGGAACTGTGGAATGTGTGCGCGTTTGAGGCCAAGGACAGACTGTGAGAGCTTAGTTTGCGCGGACATGTTGGGCAATGCCATCAATACCAGAGAGGCAACAGTCCAAGTGGAAGGGCACTGTGGATAGCGTGGCTGTGCGCATGTGGGTGAGGTGGACAGCACGCGAGAAAGCGCACTGAGAGAGACAAGTGATGGCAGGGATGAGGAAACAGGGCGCTGTGGAAAAAGTGTAGCAGCATGTATGGGGCCAAAGGGCAGGATGTGAGAGATGGCATAGAGAGAGCTGCGTCCTCTCGATGACAGGGAAGAGAAAACAGGGTGTGCTTTAGGGCATACACAAAACTGGGTGCACATGAGGGCATGAGGGCAGGGAGGACAAAAGTGCCTTTGCATCCCCCCCCCCCCCCCCACGTACACACAGAAGCGTGCGCACAAATGCACACACACATCCTTGTACACACCTACTGCATCATCTTCGGCACTGATCTGCAAGGCTGCCTCTGCCAAGCGCATGTTCGGTTCGCCCCCCATAATGCAACGCGCAAAGCTGGTACGCGCTTGGTAGATGTGCAAGGCGCTCGAGTCCGTGCTGTGTGTGTGTGTGTGTGTGTGTGTGTGTGTGTGTGTGTGTGCGTGCGCGCGCGCGTGTGCGTGCTCGCGCTTGCCTGTGCACTAGTGCCTGGGAGCAGGTATGGAAATAAGCCACAATCCACTTTTTGCACCGGCAGGGCATTGAAAATCCAAGTCTAGCCTTAACCCCCATTCTCATCTCTCAGGTGCAGAATGCAGCCTGTCAGCTTCATTTCAATGTGTGCATTTCACTTTTTTACCTTTGCAGCCTCCTCTCGTCAATTTATATGCAGTACAACACCCCTGCACCACCAACGCAGCCAACAACCAGCTGCGCGTCCATGTGTGGAGTGTTCACTTTGCCATGCTTTGATGCGGTGCAACGCCTCGTGCAAGGTTCTCTCTTGGATGGTGATGGATGGAAATTAAGGATGGAATGAAGGATGGAAATGATCGCATGAGCATGGATTCCTGGCAAGCTCTCAGGCAGGCAAGAAGGATCCTCTGCTTCATATGTTCAGTATTTCAGAATTCTGTTTTGGAGCGGCAGGATACTGAGCCAAGCGGACGTCAATAACAGGGGCCCACTCACCGTGCATATCTGCCATCAGCTTCAATATCAGGCCGGTTAATGACCCTGCTGCCTGAAGGTGGCCTTTCCGTTGCTGAGTCATCGTTGGCGTGGGATGCAGAAGCTGGTGCACACAGCCATGGACGAGTGTGGCGCTGCTCCTTAAGACCTCTTGTGGTTGATGCGGCCTGCGCAAGTGTAACTGTGAGGAGGTTTTAGTGCTTGCAGGAGTCAGTGCTGGCGCATTGTTACCTAGTGCAAATCAAATGAAACCTAAAAGCAGGGAATTTAAGTGGAGGGTACATGTGCAAAACAACATAGCCCCCTCGTGTAGTGCAGTATATCATTTACCGTAAACTTGAGGGGACCAAATCCAAGAAATTGGAAAGGCTAGCCGGGAATGTACGATTTGGTTTAACACTTGCACAGGCAAAAGATTGTGTCCAAATCCATGTGCCTCTAGGTGTGTGTGCACGTGTATGTACGTGTGTGTGTGTGTGTGCGCGTGTGTGTGTGAGTGTGTGTGTGCATGTGTGTGTGCGTGTGTGCGTGTGTGTGCGTGCGTGCATGCGTGTATGAGTGTGTGGGTGCGTGAGTGCGTGCGTGTGTGTATGTGTGAGTGTGTGCGTGCGTGTGTGCGTGTGCGTGTGCGTGTGCGTGTATGTGTATGTGTATGTATGTGTGTGTGTGTGTGTGTGTGTGTGTGTGTGTGTGTGTGCGTGCGTGCGTGCGTGCGTGCGCGTGTGCGTGTGCGTGTGCGTGTGCGTGCGTGTGCGTGTGCGTGTGTGTGTGTGTGTGTGTGTGTGTGTGTGTGTGTGTGTGTTCGTGCACGCATGCATAAATGCATGAGTCCACTAGCCACAACTTCCATCACAAGGAAGGCCAGATGTCATGATATCTGGAACTTGCAAATAATACCCACCTGAGGCAAATTTGCGCGCTTTGGACACAGGCTGTGTGGGGGATATGACTGCAAGCCCCAGCTGCAGCTCTGAGACTTGCCGCACATTGCTGAGGGATGGCTATGCAGCAGCATTGCTCGTTCAAGGGGGATGTGAACTCAAGCGTGAAGTAGTCCTGGCTATATTGAATACAATCTTCATGTAACAAATATAAAAATTATATGTATCACTGTATTGTTTATTAGCTTTCTGGTATCGGAGACCGAAATATCTGGTCACAAAGCTCAGATTGATTTAAACAAGCATCTTTGGAGGCATGGCCTTTAGGCAGCTCCTCGTGAGCGCCAAGCCCGCCATATGTGGAGCGATGGGCGTCGGAGCGGGTATGGCCTTTCCCCAGGCTGTGCTGGCTGACAAAAAGGGCGACAAGGATCCCGGGAGGCCTATGTTCGATCCGGAGGCCCTGGAGCGAGGAGCTGCCGCGCTCCGGGAAATCAACAAGTCACCCTACGCCAAACAGGTGTGTGTGTGTGTGTGCCCTGCAAGGTGGTGGTCTGGTGAGGTCCTTACGCAAGAGCAAGGTCCTGCTAGTTTGCATGGTTGATTGGATGCATGCATGTTTGGTCAGGGTGTCTGTGTGCCTCATGAGGCTTGAATGGATCGGATTCTGCTTGCAAGCAGCCACTTGATTTTTCCCCATGCATGCGCACCCTTCTTGCGCAGTGAGGCAAATTTACCCACGACTGTGCTCCACCTTCCCCTCCATGCACAATCGTGCATATATGCATCAATGTGCGTGCCAAGATCCATGTTGCTCATGCCAGTTCACGCCTGCACAATCATTTTCTTCTGTTGCCTAAATTTTGCTCTCGGTTACCCTCTGCACCACCTGCCATGCCCGCCCATTGGTGCTGACTAATTACAAGAACAAATGTGCTATTAGGCCTAGCCGGGTTCAATGCATTGTTGGGCATGCTTGGCAACAAGGAATTTGATGGTGAAATTGATGAATGTCATTCCATTGAAACTGATGAATATCATTCCATGCAAGAATGCATCTAAGTTAAAGCCCGCAAGGCATGCTCAAGCATGCAGCTGATGTACTCGCGAAGATGGTATATTATCAGCATATGAAGTTGCTGTGCGCTGGGTTGCTTGCCTAAGGAGCTGCAAGTGCTCGAAGTGTGTTCGAGGAAACGACTTCCAATGTTTCAGTGCATTCATTGATTTCTGCTTTCTGAAGAGCCTCAAATCTATGGTTGGCATTGCAGAATTATTCTGGTGTTCTGCATGCCTGTTATGAATTCTGCCTGCCCAATGAGAGCATGCCCCTTTTTAAGGGGGCAGTTGGCAGGGGCATCTGGCGCTCTTACAAACGAGCGGCTCTCTTGTCAGCTGCAGTATTCCAGTTGAATTGGAGCCACCATTTTTGAGACTGGTCTTGTTTGTTCACGCATCGGAATATGACGCAGTGTGCATCTTTGCTCCGTGTCATATTTCTGCTTAAGTGTTGTGGTTTTTGCTGCCGTCTTCTTTCACATTTCAGACAGGTGTGACAAGTGTGCTTCAGCAGCTCGCACTATCCTTGCAGCTATCCTCAAGTCATCATGCTGCACACACCTCTGCACAATCCAACCCAATTGGTGATCAGAAGCTTCACTGAACTTTACCCCTAAAATCCTCCACCTGCTCCGTCTGCCCATCAAAATCAGTCAAATATGAGCGTGAAAGAATGTGCCCTTCCAGTGAGAATGCAACCATTGAAGTTTGTTATTTGATACTCGTTTTGAGATCGTCCCAACTAGGTCAGGGTAGAGGGATCTCATGTGACATTTGATTGAGTATTTGCATGCTTGCATTGGGAATTGCAGCAGCAAAATGTCCACAAAAAGGCCTTTTCTTACAGCTTATCTGCACTCGTTTGGATTACTGCAGGTTATTGAGCTGACCAGGGAACAGGAGCGTACGAAGCAGTCAGAGATGCGGGAGAAAGAAGCACAGATGATGGCGCATGCTGCCCAGATGAACAAGGTGTGTTGATGCAAGGGAAAGAATTACAGGTGATGATAGTTGCAAGAAGGAAGCACAGAGTGGTTGTGCAAGGAAGAGGAGCACAGATGATGGGGCATGATGCCCCAATGAACTGCGTGTTTTACAGCGCTCTGCTTGGATGCTGGCTGGTTTGAGGTGGTGTGTGGGAGTGAGGGCTGCAGATAACAGGGCAAGCCATGCACACGTGCCGGTGGAAATGTAATTGGCAGTACTGTGTGAGGTACATAGCAGGTGTAGGGGCATGGGATTGGAGTGCCGTGCAGAAGCAGTTGGGGCAGTTTGTACTGCTTCTGCGTGTTGGCCTTGGCCTTGGCCTTGAGGATTCCTTGTTGGAGACCAATTAACAACCAGAGTCAAATGGACCTGCATCTGGCTCTATAATGCAGGAGCGTGAGCAAGTGCGGTATCAGGAGGAGCGACAACTAGAGGAGCAGCGAGCACAGGTGAGTGCCCAGACATGTATCGACTTGATACAATCAAAATAGAGGTTCAAGAAGGAAGAACAAGAAAGTGGTATCAGCAGTGTGCACCATCTCTGTTTTGTCTCCAAGCTGTTTTTCAAAGTCGTTTGTTTGGCTTTCAGCTGCTCTGTGGGGTCTCCAAGCTGTTTGGTAAATGCGTTATGTGTCTGTTCGGTAAATGTGTTATGTGTGTGTCCAGGCAGTCTGGCATACAGCCATTCAGTCTGCGAGAGCACCAGCTATAAGCAGCTGGCAGCCGAAATTCATTAAAGCTTGGCACTTGCTTCTGGCTGGTGCATGTGCTGCTCATGTGGCATAATTAGCAAGTATTAGTTTGGGGGTGCGCAGTCCACTAGCTCATGCCCTCAGTTTTTTGTGAGTTCTAGCAGCTCCAGTGGTAGTTGCTGGGTTCTGAGCGCACTGAGGTGTGGTCTCCGCCCATCTGCACTGTTCTTCTACGCAACCTATGTTTTGGTCAGCCTGTGGATGCGCATGTGGTGCGGGTCAACAGGTCAGCAGCTTTAATAAAGCCTGTATTTTTATATGCTACATTTTGTGCAGGTCAGTGGGCATAAGAAGCAGAACGAGGATGAGCCTGCGCAAAAGCGCTACTATCGACTATCAGGATTCTGTTCATCGCAACCCTGACCTGCAGTATGTGCTCTGTATTGTAGAGGTTGGGGCACGCGCATGAAGCGGTATGAGGATGAGCTGGCGCTTGATTATGAAAATCCTGTATATCGCAACTCTGACTTGCTGTGTATCTTGGTCTGCCATGTTCTGTACAGGTTGGCGCGCGTATGAAGCAGTACGAGGATGAGCTGGCACGCAAGCGCTTGATGTCTGACCATGAGCTGCAGCGGCAGGTAAGCGAGGAATGCAGAGGCTGGAACGTTAGTTTGAAATCAATGCGCAGGGTATTGAAGGACGGTAATGTCAGCACTGCACCAGAGAGGGGCAGTGCTGACATGGGACAGGGATGTGCTCACAGGATCCCCGTGCTTGATGTGGGACTATAAGTTGCATGACCAATAGGCAAAGGCTTGACCGTTCGAGCAAGGGATTGAGAAAAGAGGAGGAGTCATGGAGAAAAGGGTGAAGCTGCAGAGTCAAGAGGGTGGATGTACCATAGAAAGGGTTTGGCCAAATCCATAGATATACACCAACACATTATATTTTCCCTGCCAATTAACTGGTATATATACGCCGTTTTTATGAGAAATTGGCCGACCTTTGTAATAAATCATAGAGGGTTCTGTGCATAAGGGCCTACTTCTTGGTCATGAGCTGCAGCAGAAGGCACGCAGGTGTGAAGCATTTCAGCAGTTAGGCGTGCATGTATGTAAAGCTCGTCGCATAATCTCCCCAACGCCCACCTCAGCATTTGGTAATAGTGGCGTCTGACGTTGTTTGCTTAAAACTTAGGTGTCTCACAACATCCCCTCCTGCTGCGCAAAGCCTCTCATGCTTCAGCAATTATGCCCTGTAGGCGGGCACAGCTACGTAACTCCCTCCTTTCCTTTCTTGCAGCACACAGCTGAGCAGATGAAGCTGCAGTGAAGTGCCTCAGCATCTGGTCAATTCACAGATTTTCAAGTCATGCCGCTTGAATTTGGTGATTTCTGTTTACATGTGTTGGACATGATGGTGCCCTCGTTGCACATGTTGCAGACAGTCTGTCTTGACCTCCACCAGCGCAGTGCAGAACTGGAAAAGCTTTGTGCTCATACTCCAGCATCTGAGCATGATGACATCCTCTGCTCATGTTGCTGATCTTCCCTTTTCACTTGCCCTCCTGCAGCGCAACGCAGAGCTGGTGAAGCTGCAGGAAGATGCCCATGCGCGACAAGAGGCGGAGCGCTTGAGAGTGGAGCAACAAATTCAAGCAGAGAGAAGAGCAGCCGAGCAGTACGCGGTGTGTGTGCCTCCATATTTGTTGCCTGTTCTTTGAGCGCTTGTCCTTAGAGCGCAAAGCAGTCTAGCACACTTGGGGAGGGAAAAGCTGGTAGGTGGCATGTGCAGTAAATGTGCCCATTTGAGGAGGGAAAAGCTGCTAGGTAGCGTGTGGAGCCCTGACGACGCCTATTGGTCTTATGAATGAAACGCCAGCGTCCAGAATGGTGACGGCATTGCAATTGATTAGGTTGGCCAAGCAGGTACCAAAACCAAGGAGCATCGAGTCTACATCGCCCTGTCTGCAACTCTGGTGGTCTTGTGGCTGCTTCATTTTTTCTGATGCGTGCAAGCGACCCTGACTCTGACTTCTTCTGCTGGCTGCATCTTTGTTTGCGTTTTCATGCTGTTTGGCCTTCAATGGGATCAAATGTGGTGACAGAAATCGATCCGGCTTGTGTGAGAATGTGACCTGAGGCAACCTCAGTGTGAATGAAGCCTCTCTAGTTTATGAGTGAGAGAATAGAGTGAGGACCTGGTGTGAGAAAGTGACCTGAGGCAAATCCAGTGTGTATAAAGCCTCAAGTTTATGAAAGTGAGAACATAGAGTGTTAATCTAGTGTGAGAAATTGACCCGATGCAAGTCATCCGGTGCTCTGTATGATGCGCTGGAGGACTTGTGCCACTAAAATTTGCTCACTGACATTTGCGATTGATAATTTCCCCCTATGTATGTACACGCACACGCTCTTGCAGGCAAAGCTTAGGGGCCAGATCAAGGGGAACACTGTGCTGAATAAAGCTGAAGGTGGAACCAAAGAGGCGTGCATAGGCATCAAATCCCTATGCATCTTGCCTCTCCCTCGCAGGCAAACTTGAGGGGCCAGATCGAGAGGGAGAAAGCACTGGGTGAGGCTGAAGGCAGGGCAAAGGAGGCGCGTGAGAATGAGGACATCAACCGCCGTGCAGCGCTGCTGCGCTACCAGGAAGAGGTGGGCTTATGGGGTTTCTGTGTCTTTCTTCAAGCCAAGATGAGTGCTGTGAACAAAAAATACACGCCTCAATGAGGACAGCAAAAAGGACTACCCAGGGTTCTCATGCTCTGCGTCTTGAAGTAGTTTTTGGATTATCTCTTTGCACGCCTCATGTTGTTTCTTGCCGTAGCCCTGTAGCTGCCTTGTACATTATACAGCCCTTCATCATTTTTTAGGGCTTCTCTTTGGATTTACGCTCTTCCTAGCCGTAGCCCTGTGAGTGCTACCTTGGGTGCCACCTCCGCAAAATGGCTGCCATTTTATGCTAACTCCACAAGACCCAATTCTCAGTTCCCTCCCTGCAACTCTTGTTTTTATCCACTGCAGATCTACCCAGCACACATCTCACATTGGTATGAGCATGCACAACACACCCACTCACACATACACACATACGTCCCTGTGCAGGCACGCAAGGCCGTGGATGTGATCAACTCCGTCATGGGCCACCTTGGTGAGGCTGATTGTTGGCCTGCGAGGATGTTTGTTATGCTTTGCTGTGCATCTTTGTGTTTTTGATGAAGCTGTTCCTGTTTTGTTCCAAGGGTAGGGCGCTTGGGACGTTTTTTTAACAGTGTCCTGGGCTGGTACGGCATTACCATCCTTGATGTAGGGTTTGCCAACTCGGTGTTAACATCCAGGTGAACAATCAAAGACACATGCAAGAAACGTGTCTTTCTGCCGACCATGCATATTTGTCCTGCAGCCATGCCTCGCTTGTCTGTAAGCGCATGAAGCTGCTCACCTCCAGCCTTTCTTCCAAAAGCATCATCGTCCTGTGAATCAGACAATCTGTTGACAAAAGAGGAGCTCATGACCTTTTGTGTATTACCTTAACGGACATGATTTCAAGGGGACTACGTTGCCAAGGTTGTTCTTTTCATTGCGTGATGTTGCCAGCTCTGCTTTTGTTGCCCCTCGATTGACACCCCCCCCCCCCTTTCCCTCTTGCACATGCATCTCTTGCTGCTCAGTCTCCTTTTGGGTCCAGGAAGCTACCATGGTTGCATAACGTGCAATTCTTTTAATCCCTTATCCACCCTTTCTTTATGGTAATAGTCCATCATGGACTTCCATTTCCTTTAGTTTCCTCAAACTTTGCAATGTGGTGCTCTGCCTTGGAGCCTCTGTTGTGAAATTGGTCAAATGTCCCTCAATAATGAATGGCTTTGACCATCACTTTGTGTTGAGTGATCACACACACGCACACACACATCCTCATGCTCACACATACAGGCACTGCCACCTTGGAGCTTCTCACGGACCGCAATAAACTGCTCACAGCAGTAGGGGGTGTCACTGCACTCTTTTTGGGCATTTATGGCGCACGCGAAAGCTCGCGTGTGGTGGGGAGTACTGTCGAGAGGTGGCTGGGAACACCGAGTCTGGTGAGTTTGCACCGCACCTGTGTGTAAGCCTGCAGTTGTGCGTGCGCGCACATGTTACATTGTGTGTGTGTGTGTGCGCGTGCGTGTGCGCGTGATTTCGCATATAGGCGTCTGATGGTTCAATATGGTTAGAAAAGGGTATGAGCACTAAGTTGTACCAAGCCACTGCTAGGGTTTGCAGGCCCAGGTCCTTTTGAAGAGCTTCTTTAGTAGGACTGGACATGTCACAGACCCCCCTGAACTTCCCTGGTATGAGCACTAAGTTGTGCCTAGCCACTGCTAGGGTTCGCAGGCCCAAGAGCCACCCCAAGCTGACCAGCCTTGCAAGGTAAGAATGTAGCTGTACAAGGAAGTGAGCGCTGGCTTATACCTGCATTGCGCTGCCACGTGCAGGTCCGTGAGACCTCGCGGTTCAGCTTGTGGAAGCCAAAGACATGGTCGCAAGGGGGGGGCGCAGCTGCCAAGGGCCAGGAGGAGATCAAGAAGGACTTCAGGTGAGAGTCCTAGAGGTTGTGAAGGTGGAGTTTAGGTTAAGGGTATGCTTTCCGCTGAGGACCAGGAGGAGATCAGGAAGGACTCCAGGAGCATCCTGACAGTTGCAAAAGAGGGGAAATATACGGGAACAGCATCAAGAGCGTCAAAAAGGGTGCTTTTTGTGCCAGGAACCAGAAGTCACGTTGGGGAGAATTTTAAGTAGGAACAACTGAAGGAGATGCTTAGAACACCTAGAGCCCCCCTTAAAAGGCTTCAGTCTTTGGCCAAAAGCCAAAAGGGAGTAAGTTAGGTGTGTACTTTTTAGATTCAGGATTGCAAATGCAGACAGGCCCATGAGAGACAGGAAGGACGTGATTGCTGAGGGCCAGGAAGATTTTTCATCAGGCGTGCAGTGTCTATTTGTCATTATGCCCTTGTTACGTGAGCACCCTGTAGTGTGTGTGTGTGTGTGTGTGTGTGTGTGTGTGTGTGTGTGTGTGTGTGTGTGTGCAATCTAGTCTGCCAGGCACTGCACACGAGTGTGCCATTGTGCAAGCAAGATGTAGATGCTGCCTGCAATCTTCTCGTATCTTGTGCTTGCTTTTGAGTGCTTACGATGTACTTGTGTGTGTCCTTGCAGTGACATCATTCTGCCAGGCACTCTACACGACAACGTGCGCATGATGGCAGCAGCATCTGCAAACACCAAGAAGCACGGGGCTCCCTTCCGGCACATGCTCTTCTACGGTGGGTGCCATGGTCTCATTAGCACATTGGCTCGTGCTCTTCTACCGTGGGCAGTGCCCACTGGGCACCATGCTTGGGGTATCGATTTGCACATGCTCTCTTCTATGGTGCGTGCCATGGTCTCATCAGCACATTGGCACATACTCTTCTATGGTGCGTGCCATGGTCTCATCAGCACATTGGCACGTGCTCTTTCACACTGGGCACAATGCTTAGGGTATCAGCACGTTTGCACATGCTCTTCTATGGTGGGATCCAGCAACCACATTGCCTGGTTTGACTCCTTTGTCGAAAGGCTTTGGTCTGTCGGTGCAAGCATACGCAAAGGGGGAGTGTGTACACGCACCAAGTTGTTGGAGCCACCGCCCTGCTGTGTTTCTCTGCTTGCCTTTGTTTCTTTGTGGGCGAGCGTGGAGGGAAAGGGAGGGATTGAAGCGTTTGAGCCGCTGTCAGAGGGCTGTAACGTTTCAATCCCTCCCTTTGCTTTCATGTCTCCCCACAAATTGAAGCGTAAGCAGTTGCGTGCATTTGCTGAAGCGCTACAGCAGGAGCATTGAAGGTAATGTGTACATGTACCTTGTACCTTTTACACTGACCTATTACAAGGTACCTAGGTGAAATGCATAAAAAGCGTAGAGGTAGTATTAAAGGCAGGTGTAATGCGTAATGAGTACAATGAGCGTGAAGGTGGTATCAATGGTATGTGTGTGTCGCTCCTTGCACTTTGTCTTGCCCCTCTGCACTTAACAGACTCATTATAAAGCACTCATTCTAAGGTTACAGCTCGTGCTCTTTTAGAGATTCTGCTTGAGCACTCTTAAGCATATTCACTTGCCTGCATGTTTTCCCATTGTGGGTGCAAAAGCACCGACTACAACAAGCATGAGTGTGATACAAATGACCCCTTTCATCGCATGCACATGCCTGAGATGCATAGCCAAGCTCCTAAACAAACTTGAAAGATCCTATCTTTCTGAGGGTGTGCTCATCATCACATGTGTCAAAAAAGGCAAGGCAGGTAAGGTAAGGTTACATCGCTATATCCGCCTACAAGGCAAGGCAGGACAGCTGTTGCGGACGCTTTTGGCTAAGGTTGGCTGATTGCATGTAATAATTGTATGTAATGATACAGAGTATGCGGCGCTTGCACAGGCTTCCGTAGCACAGGAAAAAGGGCCAATTACAGGTATATTTACAATGAACAGCCAATGTCAGGTGCAGCTACGTAAGTGGCCACCATTTCTTATGGCTGACAGCGATGGCCCGCTCAAAAGCTTTGAGAATGAGAACGGCATTCCTGCACCCTAGCCATGCACCTTCAAGCTTCTCTTGAAATTCAAAAGACACTAACTTGGACTTGAATGTTCATGCTCTTCTTGGGTTATACAGAACAAGGCCTGCTGCCTTTCTTTGATTCCAAAGCGCTGATGAGGCAACACACTGCATGGCCATCCGCAGCGCCCCATGGGAATTAGGCAGTCCATGAGAGTGCCTGACAATTTTGCATTTTGCACACAGCTTCACGGTCGGGGCTGTACTGTGCTGTGACGGGCAATAACAAACACTCCGCATACATTGCTCCGCTGTGGTGGAAATGGTATCTCATGCAGTAACATTGACCATGTAACATATTGTGGCATGGTCCATAGTGTAAGTACAACATTACATGGGTTTTACATTACATGGGTTTTACATTGGTTAACCTACAGCCCGAATATCTGGCTGATCAGTCGCTGGTGAAACATTCTCAACCAGCTATCACAAGGTTAACAAGTAAACAAGCTTCTACAAGAAGTTTAAAAAGAAAGACTGCTGTATGCCATGCTGTGCTTGTTTCCGTTTGTTCAAGTGCTGTGTTTTGCATATGCAAGATACGTGTGGCTTTGCTCATTATAAGTGCTCAACGTAACGTTCCACACACAAATACAATACGAAATGGGCAAGGTCAAGCTGGAGAACCATGAAGTACATTTTGGCCTACACTCAAAACACTCTGGAACCACAAAGTCTGCGTTGGCATTAACATGCAGCTGCAGACGTACAACCATGAGCCAACCGGTACAAGGCACCTGATAGAGCACGTTCATGACAGCACACAGCAGCCATGACAGGCACATGCATGCCCGGAGCCAGAATTCGAGCCTGCCAAAGACCTACATGGCAAGCCCGCAGCCAACCTAGTCCATGCCCGGCCTAGAGACTGCTATAATGGATGTGTGTGCCTCATCTTCTCATTTTCCAGGCGCCAAGCCTTCAATTCGGACAAAGTGTCATCCAACTTGGATCTGATAGTATCAGCCAAAGCACACTCATCCTTTACAGGGGTCAGGGGCACAGGGGGGCACAGCTCTTCTCTTGTCTCCTGCTCCACAAGCTTGGGAAACGCGCCGTAATCTTCTAACTGGAGCTTGTTTTGTGGCTCTGCTCGTGCACCCCCCCACGCCCCTTCACCCACTTGTATTGGTGGCTGCTGCTTCTTCTTCTTCTTGGCGTTTGCTCGCTTGCGCTGCCGCGGCGTGGGCTGGCGTGGCAGGGCACCCTCGTAGGAGAGCCAGCTGATGAGCACCGTCGCGTACTCCAGTTGCATGTCTTCATCAAAGTCTGTGGGGGGTCGCTTGAGCATCGCTGTGATGTTGTCGGACCCGTGCTTGAGGAGGTACCCGTGCCATGCTTCAGGGGTCATCACGGCCAGCAGTCCTGGGCTCGGGCTGGCACTACCCATCGCCCTCGAAAAGCAAAATCACATCTTCCCTATTTTCTTACTCCTGTGTAAGTACAACACAGCTTCATGGTGACGGTGACAAATCATGACGTCCATGATTGACATTACAGAACTGCTTCATGGTGACGGTAGCAGTAATCATGACGTTCATGATTAACATTTTGCGTTCATGCACAGCTTCATGGCATGAACGCCTATGGCATACAACGTGCAAGGCACCTCCATGGCATAGACCATTCATCATGACAGGCAACAACATGCCCATGCACCACTTATTGCGCTCTCGTGAAGGAAACCTTGTTGTTGGCCTGCTGTTGGTCAGAGGGGTTGGTTTCTTACATCAGCTTTTTTAAGGTTACATGCCACTCTTTTAGATCCCAAGGTCCCCCTCAATCTACAAAAAACAGTGTTGTAGTCGGGCACTTGGCCACACCAGTGGCCCATACTCCGCGGACCTGAACTAAGTTGTTAAAACGCATGCCGCCATTTGCCTCGCAGGCTCTCTGGAACGGGAAAGTCTGTGCTTGGTAGCCTGTCTGTGAGCTGTTTCCAAGGGGCTCCTTCCCATGCATCATGCTTATTTTGTTTGCCATGCTCTTGAACCCATCATGCTTATTTTGTTTGCCATGCTCCTGAACCCATCATGTTCATTTTGTTTGCCATGCTCCTGAACCCATCACGCTCATTTTGTTTGCCACGCTCTTTGGACCCCCCAGGTCCCCCTGGAACTGGAAAGACAATGGCGGCCAAGCGCTTGGCGCGTACCAGCGGCCTGGACTACGCTATCATGACCGGTGGAGATGTCACTCCCCTGGGGGGCAAGGCTGTCACACAGTTACACCAGGTACGTGGTACGAATGATAAGCTTACAGATGAACTAACTTGGGGGCCAAGGGTATCAAGCAATTAGGTGTGTGTGTGCGCGTGTGTGTGCGTGCGTGCGTGCGTGTACGTGTGTGTGTGTGTGTGTGCCATTTTGACAGACGTCGCTCCCTTGGGGTCGAGGCTGTCGCGCAGTTGACCAAGTAGGTAATGATGATTATGATTAGGGGGGTCACCAACGTTTGGGACTTAAAAGGTGAATAAGCACGGCGTCCTTCAGTGTCATGCATGCATTAGTCAACACAGAAGGTGTGGCATGGGCAAGAGTATATTGAGTGTTAGTTCCACAGGGCACTCTGTTTAATTCGCCTGCCATTGTGCATGCGCGCGCGCGCGCACGCACACACACACACACACACACACACACACACACACACACACACATGCAAGCACACAGCTCATGTGCCCCTCACTTTGTTACTTGATTCCTTGCAGACCTTTGACTGGGCTGAGCGCTCTCGACGCGGCCTACTGCTGTTCATCGATGAGGCAGATGCATTCTTGGGGCGCCGCAGGTGAGGGGATTGATTGGTGGTAGAACGGAATCACAGGGTGGATAACCGACCAGCTGGTTGGTTTTTGTCAGAGGCTTGCTGCTATTCCTCCACAAGGCAGATGCATTCTTGGGGCGCCACAGGTGAGGCGTAGGGAGGTTGGGACTGGAAACGTTGTGCGCCTACATTCAAAATGGTTGATTGGTGTCACCATGATTGCTTGTTATGAAAGGCTGATGCATTTTTGGGGTGCCGCAGGTGAGGCGTCGGGAGGTTGGAAACCGGAACCAGTTGTGTGCCTTCTCATTCTCAGGATGCGAGGCAGGGGAGGCGATTACTTGTTTGCTTGTTGTAGGCGGCCTGCTTGGTGCAAATGCTTGCACTGCTTGATTGACACCTTCACAATACACACACAATACACACAAAATTTGCAAAAGCCCTATTTCTTTCTCTCTCTGTCTCTCTCTCTCTCTCTCTCTCTCTCTCTCTCTCTCTCTCTCACACACACACACACACCATCATCACCAATGTCATTGTCAACAAGGACAACAGCAGCAAAATCTCAGCCGTGCAGTATACACACACAGCTATCTTTTTCCAACCATCATCACGTGCATCACATGCAGTGACGAGATGAGTGAGGGCCTGCGCGGTGCCTTGAACGCCCTCCTGTACCGAACAGGAGACCAAAGCAAGGACTTCATGGTTGTGCTGGCCACCAACCGACCTGGTAGGGAGACTTGAAGTAAAATGGAAAGGCTACATTCTGTATAATCGGGGGCACTCTATTGTGGTGCTCAGAACACGGACTTGATGGTTGTGCTGGCCACCAACCTGTTATGGCATGAAATGAAATGGAAAGGCTACATCCTGTATAATCAGGGGTGTTCTTTGTTGCGGTGATCAGAGTAAGGGCTTCACAGTTGTGATGGACAGCAACTGTCCTGGAATGGAGTGACAGGGCTGCATGAAGTTCACATTGAGCTCTAGCGCTTCTCATCAAAGCCGACCAGATGAAAACAGATGAAGAGTTTGCAATGCAAAACACTCCTTGAAGAAATGTTATGCAGGACGTTGCTTTGCCAGCCACTGATGAGACCGAAAAATGAAGAAAGATGAAGAGGTGTGGTGTGGGGTAATGACAGGACTCTGTGCAGGGTGGAAAGGTGTCTGCAGATTGCAGAGGTGTGGTGCAGGGTGGAGAGGTGTCTGCAGATTGCAGAGGTGTGGTGCAGGGTGGAGAGGTGTCTGCAGATTGCAGAGGTGTGGTGTAGGATGGTGTCTGCAGATCGCAGAGGTGAGGTGCAGGGTGGTGTGCAGGTCGCAGAGGTGTGGTGCAAGATGGTTTCTGCAAATCGCAGAGGTGTGGTGCAGGGTGGTATTTGCAGATTGCAGAGGTGTGGTGCAGGGTGGTGTCTGCAGATCACAGAGGTGTGGTGCAGGGCCATTTCAAGACTCTGTGCACCCTTCACTACTTCCCTTACAAAAAGGACCTGCAGAGCCATGAAAATTTGATGTTTACCCAAGAGCTGCTCTGCAGCGTCTAAAAAATGGATTGCATCAGTGCTGGATTTTGTGTATGGAACATGGCGGATCCATTCTTTGTGTGAGTCCTCTTGCATTTCCCTAACCCCTCGTGGCTGTTCCGCACGTGACCTGGATGATACTGCACTTGGATGAGCAGTATGGCTCATCTCCTCTGTGTGTCCATTCCTAAGGCACTGCTTCTGTGGTTTGCATGGCTGTGCCTATCAGGTGACCTGGATGATGCTCTGCTGGATCGTATGGATGAGGCCCTCCTGTGTGTAGATCCCTAACGCACTGCTTCTCTGGTTCCCTGGCTGTGTGTCTCAGGTGACCTGGATGATGCTGTGCTGGATCGTATGGATGAGGCCCTCGAGTTTGGGCTGCCCTCTGCAAGCGAACGCAAGCGCATGCTGGAGCTGTACATGGAAAGGTGTGTGTGCGTATGTGTGTGTTTTCATGAGTGGCTTCTTTTCCTAGCCAGGGGTACAAGCTTTCACTTGCTGATGGCAGACTTCCATGGGAGTGGAGGGCCTGCTGCCAGCAAAGGAAAGCATATGCATCTGCAGGCAGGCGCACGGTGCTGCTGCCCGCTGCTTTCACGTGCGCCTCCATGCCAGCCTGTTTTGATGTCCTAGTGCAGCTCAGGTATTGTTGTTTCAGCAAATACCAAGTGTGTGTCAGGCCACCCCTGAGTATGTCAGGCTGCCCCTGGGTATGTCAGGCCGCCCCTGAGTATGTCAGGCTGCCCCTGAGTACGTCAGGCCGCCCCTGAGTATGTCGAGCCACCCCTGAGTAGGTCAGGCTGCCCCTGAGTATGTCAGGCTGCCCCTGAGTACGTCAGGCCACCCCTGAGTATGTCAAGCCGCCCCTGAGTATGTCAGGCCGCCCCTGAGTATGTCAGGCTGCCCCTGAGTACGTCAGGCCACCCCTGAGGCCACTCAGACACTGCGCAGCAGCATGAAGTACAAGCTTCCCACTGCAGGCACAGAGGTGGCATGACACAGTAATGGGGAGCATCACAATTTGCACGGAAGCATCATATGAGGAGCATCACAACTAGCATAGATGGCATCATATGGTGATTCATACAGGCGCTACAGAGGGTGCCATTGTTTTGTTTGCCTCGTCCCACGCATAACAATTGCCAAGAGCCCAGCTTACAGTTGCCCTGTAGGTGTTGATGCAGGTGCATCGGCTCACAGGCACTGCAGGGGGTGCCTCAGCTCGTCCCCTCCACACTAGGAAGCATGCCTTGCTGCGTCCAATGCGTGTAGAAGTGGCCTCGCATGTGCTGGCGCTCCTCCACAGTCTTGACTTTGCTGCAAACATTTTGGATGGTCCTCACATGTGCTGACGCTCCTTTGCCGCTCACAAATTTGCTCTGAATTTGATGCTTTTGTGACACTCATCCTGATTGCAGGCACCTCACTCACTCCTGACTGCACCTCATTCTGATTGCAGGGACCTCACGCTAACTGCTGGCACCTCACTCTGACTGCACCTCACGCTGACTGCTGGCACCTCACTCTGACTGCACCTCACGCTAACTGCTGGCACCTCACTCTGACTGCACTTCACGCTGACTGCACCTCACGCTAACTGTTGGCACCTCACGCTGACTGCTGGCACCTCACGCTGACTGCTGGCACCTCCCGCAACTGTGCAGGTACATCGCACAAGCAGGCACCGCTGAGGGAGGCGCGCAACCTGTTGGCTTGAGCGGGAAGCTGCAGGTAGGTAGTGAGGTGTGCTTGCCAGACTGACTAATTGGGATGCAGCTGCATGAGAGCGACAATGAGTCATGCATGTGCAGGCAACCTTGTCATGTATGACACACATACACACATTTCTGTATGGGCATGCAGAAGCTGAGTCAAATGTATGGGGGTGCTGCATCTTTGACTGAGGGCCACAAACACATGCATGAAGAGAAGAGCGAACACACACACACACACACACATGCGCACAGAGGCACGCTCTTACAGGCACACACACAAACAGCATACGCGCACGCACACACACACACACACACACACACACACACACACACACACACACACACACACACACACACACACACACACACACACACACACAGGCGCGCACACACACAGCATACGCGCAAACACACACAGCATACGCGCACACACACACACACACACACACACACACACACACACACACAGGCGCGCACACACACACAGCATACGCGCACACACACACACAGGCGCGCACACACACAGCATACGCGCACACACACACACATACACACACGCGCACACACACACACACACACACACACGCACGCACGCACGCACACACGCACGTACGCGTGCACACACACGCACACGCACAGGCCATGCTGCGCGGGCGTAAGGAGGAGGCGGACAAGATCACGATCGAAGGCATCACAGAGGCCACATTGCAGCAGGCCGCCCAAGCAATGGAGGGCTTCTCAGGTCAGTCTCTGCAATGTTTTGAAGCCCTGCCTACTACCTGACTTCTTTTTTTTATTTTCAAGGTACCTATTATTGATGCCACACAGGCCAAGTTGCAGCAGGCTGCCCGGTCGTCATCCCAGGTGCATAAGATAACAAAGCATGTCGGAATGGCAACCCTGCATTTCCCTTGGTCTGCATAGGAGAGGTGATAGGGTGGTGGAGCATTTGGCCCACTTACAACAGGCAGCCTGGTGATAGGGTGGTGGGGGCATTAGGCCCACTTACAACAGGCAGCCTGGTGGTAGGGTGGTGGAGCATTCGGCCCACTACAACAGGCAGCCTGCCTTAGCAATGCAGGGCTTCTGGAGAGGAGAGGAGGGGAGCCATTGAGCACTGATTCCTGCTCCTTGCCTGTGCTGATGAGCCAAGGAACACGAACAAGTTGCACAGCCGTGCACCCTTGAGCTGCACTTCCCCTGTAGCCCATGAGACTCGGGAAGCACCATATGTGTTATGGTGCACGGCCAGGCTTGGACTGCGCAACATTTCTTTCTGTCTTTCATGGTGCACCTGCAGGCAGAAGACTTCCGAGAGCACCTCCAAACTGAAATAACAATCCATGAACCTCAATCTGTGCAGGCATGTGCAACTTCCAGGCAGCCTGGTAATCAAGTTGCATTTGACATCTTGAAAGCGTACAATTTGATCTGAACACAAGAATCCGCAAGTGAGCGCAAGTGCTTCCTTTGTTTGCAGAATGCAGGTCACAAGAACACCAGATTTATGGTCACCGCGCGCTGGCAGCCTTTTGAGAACTCCTACATTACAACTCATACTTGTACGCACTGATATGTACTGCAGGTTGAGAGGTTGCTCAGACATGGCATCCGTGCAGGCAGCCATCCTTTGGTCACCTTCCAATTGAAACAAATCAAAGCCTTGAAACCCATACAAAGTAATCTGCATGTATCCACAATGCAGGTCGTGAGATCGCAAAGTTCATGGCAGCTGTGCAAGCAGCTGTCTACGGGTCTGCCCAGCCAGTACTGACTCCCCAAGTGTGGGACACAGTGCTCTCACGCAAGCTGTTTGAGCACAAAGAGCGCGAGGCATTCAGGTGCGTGAGAGCTGTTTGTGCACACATAGAGTGCGAGGCTTTCAAACACTGACTCCTCAAGTGTGGGACCCAGTGCTCTCACACAAGCTGTTTGGGCACAAAGAACGCAAAGCATTCAGGCGTGTGAAGTCCTTAAGAATGAGATGCAGTGCACTTGCACAAAAGCTGTTTGAGCACAAAAGCGTGAGGCCTTTCAGTGCAAGTATAGAGTGAGGGATGAAAGGGTACCTTTGTCAGCAATTTGAAAGAACAGTTGGTGGTGAGAGTGTGGGCGAGGAAAGGCGTGAGTAGAGAGTGTATGCATGCACAAGCAAGCATGTGTCGGTTCTTAAGCACAAATTAAATATCACAGGACTGGCACAATAATTGCATGACTGATGCTATCGACATTGCTCTGTCAAAAAAACTTCATACTACGTCTCCACTCAAGTCAGGCTGCCCTAAGGAGGAGGCGCTAAACAAATTTCTGTAGAAAGAGGTACAAATTTTCCTCTTTCTGCTTCGCAAGGAAACCAACAAGCTGAGCAATGCTTGCCTTATTTAGTTGCTCACTGTCAGTGACGGTTTGCCCGGTTGGTTGCACTGTTAATGGCATGCCACTGAAGGCTCATCAATGGCTGCTTTGTTGGGTTAGAACAGGGTTCTCAAACAGCGTCTCTAAGCATTCATTCTTGGGGCAGCCAGGGTTTTGCATTTGCAGTTCAGCAATTTTGGAACCTGGTTTATATTTAATGTATGTAATGAGAATGGAATTAGGCCACCAAAAACCTTTTTATTCCAGCAGCAGGTTGCCGGATCCAATGCTTTACCAAACCGTCTCCCACTGTTTAGGCGGTCCAGGATTTTAAGAAGACAGGGGGGAAACGTGAAACGGTACCGTCCTGTATTATTGTACACCAAACCGTCGAGTATCTGACCCTGGTTAGATAGTATGGATTAATCCTGGTCAGATAGTATCATTGTTGTCTTGTTGGACTGGGCCAGTTGCACTGTTAGTTGCATGTCTTGACACGTTCATATGGTTGCAGGAACACGCGCACACACACACACACACACACACACACACACACACACACACACACACACACACACACACACACACACACACACACACACATGCACCACAGGCTGGGACACCACGGCATCGGTGAGAAGCGCTTGGGTAAGCCCGAGCTGGAGAGCCCCCATGAGACCAAGGTCCATCCCAAGCCTGCCATGTAATGTGGAAGACACGCGTTGTGTGCAAGGCATGTGTCGTGCGAGACGTGATGCATATGTGTGAAACGCGTGTGATGTGGATGAGGCACGTCCAACCACCCATGGTCTGCAAAGGCTGTGTCCCCCTTCATGCTGCTTGCAAATTGGGCAGGTTTCCGGACTGTCTGCTCAGTGGATCCAGGTATTAATTATGCGTGCAGGAGTGAGTGTGGGCAGAGAGAGGGATGGTAGGGTCCCCACCATGCATGGGTAATGCACAGCTTGCATGCCCTCCGGCTGTGTGTGCTTGCCTCTGCTTTGCTGTGTCCAATTTTGTATGAAGCTACACATTTTTTGCTCTCATGCATGCCATGATTAAGCAACATGGGACTTGTGAGGAAGCAAGGTGTCCATGTGAGCGAGATGCTCCCTCCCAGAGTAAGACCAACCGCTGGAATGTTTCCACGAAGCTAGAGCCATGCCCGCTGCAGCCAAGAAAAGGGGGAGCCTGGAACAGTAGCGCAATGATGCTGGATCGGGTAGGTGAGCACTGCAGCCTGTGCAGGACATCCTTGAAACGGGCCCTTTTTTTGAGCCTGAGAAGGGAGCTTGGGTAAGACGCTGTGCTTTTCTATGTGAGAGCCTTGACATGTGGTCCCGGAAAGCATTATGAGGTGTAAGATGAGGGTGAAAGCTATGGAGCCGTAAATGGTTGGAATCGTAAACTTCTTTCATGAGAGCATGAACCAAAGTAGAAGAGTGCATATGAGAGAGGCAGTTGCCCAGTTGTGTTTGGGGCCCTGGGCGGGGCATGTAAGGACTGCTGAACCAGACATCATTAAAAGTAAGTGCCAACACCACAACGTGTGCCCTACGGGCTTGTGCAACCTCATAAAAGAAGATCTTGTTCAGCAAAGTCACCATAGACGCCTTTAAAAGTAGGTGCCAACACCACGACGTGTGCCCTAAGGTTTTGTGCAACCTCATGAAAGAAGATCTTCAGCAAGGTCACCATAGTTGTAACAATTCAGTAAAAGAAAAGAGAAGATGGAAAAGAGGATAGGATAGGATAGAGTTATATAGCTGTACCTGCCTACAAGGGCAGCTTAGCTGAAGCAAACAGCTGATTGAAAAGAGGGATTGAAGCCATTAGGTCGTGTAAAAGACCCGTCAACTGCGTGCATGAACCTTTCCTTAAGTCATAGACAGCACTGCAGGTTGGCAACCATTTTAACCATTTATGCATAGACTGCAAAACCACTCCCTACACTAATGTCGTCATGCAGAATGGACTGCCTCTCATTAGGATAGGATTACATAGCTGCACCTGCCTACTAGGGCAGCTTAGCTGAAGCAAAAGGTGCCTGTAACCAAACTTGTGTACATGTCTACTGAGAGCCTTGAGCTGAGTTCAGAAGTGTCAACTGTAAATACCACACATACTGTCACTCTAAATGAAACAAGGTTTACAAGGATAAGGCCTCCAGTCAGGAATGCGACTGCTAGCCTGCTCATAAAAGGCAATCAATTCATGAAGGAAATAAGGAAGTTTGTTGTTGTTCTGGTTTAAAAAAGCGGACACATCATGAGATCTTGCCTGTGAGAACACGGGAGCATATTTCCTGCGGAGAGAGACCACCTGGGGATGTGTGCAATGAAAGAGGACTCTAAATGAAACAAGCATGCAAAGTCATGCACAAATACTCCATAAGGCTGTAGTGTAGGAAAATTATACTCTCATGTTCCACAAGAAGCGCAGAAAGCTTGAGATAAGCATCACTCTGAAAAATGGTCCGAGAGGCCATGATAAATGTCACATTTAAAGTGTCTTCATGGTATGCTTTGTACTGCAGTTATCAGCTTCCACTGTTGTAGATGCATTGCAATGCTTCAAGAAGGGAAACCGCCGCTCTGGAGAGAGAGAGAGAGAGAGAGAGAGAGAGAGAGAGAGAGAGAGAGAGAGAGAGAGAGAGAGAGAGAGAGAGGTCTAAGCCTTCAGCCAAAAAAAGGTAAACGCCGTTCTGTAGTCTCTCCCAAACATGGCACGGGTTTTGAACGGCCCTAAAGGACCCCCGTACACTCCCCCATACCTCCTATTAGGGACCCACGTTGCTTTTATTGCCTGTGCAGTCTTGTGTGCTGGACAGGGTTAGTTTCTTGGCTGGTGCGTTTCCGCTTGGTGGGAGTGACTGGGTCTCCTCTTGCTGCTGACGCTCCTACCGCTGTCGTTCCAGCTACTCATTAGAACTTCTAACCCACGTTGAACCCACACTATTATTATTGAAAAGAGGATAGGGTGGGACTGAGGCACAGCGTATCCCCTTTATTAAGAAAAGACAGAAATCAATGATCAGGGATCAGGTAACTAGCAGTACTCCGTGCCTGCTCTTGGTGACAAGAGTTTTAGGAGCCTTCTCAAGAGCGCATCTGGTGCTAGCTAGTTTGTAAACGTACCAGACAGAATGAGCACGAAGCTTCAGACCAAGCTTGATAAGTGCCAAGACCACGTCTGGAGCACAGCTGCAGGGGTCCATCTAACAATATATTTAAGAAGGAGGAGGTAGGTACACATAAGGGTTACAAGGGGTTACAAGGGAAAAAGGCCTCAGTCAAGACGTTTGACTGCTAGCCTAACGTATCATAAGTGGTGTGGGAATTCTGAGAGTGGTCCCAGAGGTGCTCCTTTTTGTATCCCCTCGTATCTGTTCAAGGATTTGGACAAGCATGTTTAGAGAAACATTAGCAGATTTAGATTGCGTGCTCATCACTTGAGAGTGGAGTCTTGTAAATGGCTTGGGGTTTTAAGTATCTGTGATAAGTGTGAGTGTGGGGAAGTCCAGGATGAAAAACATGTGCTTTTCTTTTGCAAATGTACTGAGGTGCGTGAGCTACGCACGAGATACAAGGACCTTTTTGAGGAGATGTTTAAGACTTTGCGTGTGTTTGCTCCGCCCTCAAACGCTGACTTTATTCCATTCTTGGCTTGCCATCATACTATCACTGATTCTGAGATCAATGCTTTCCTAAATCAAGACTCATACAGACTTCTTAGATTTGTGTCAGATTTAGTCTCAATCTTTGATACTGGTTGAGCTTGTTTCACCAGTTGCCATCAGCCAGAGCTAAGTCTGAGGTGGTGCACTTCAACAGTACGTCTGTCTCTCCTCTGCAGAATCCTTTTACGTATGATGGAGTGGTCCTTCCAGAGAAGGACAGGTTCAAATATTTGGGAGTGATGTTGGATAAAAAGATGGATTTTAAGGTAGCTGAGGAGCATGCGGTGCGGCCTTATATGGCTGCACAGAGAAGGATTTCGGAGTTTGCCAAGGGTCATGACCTGAAAAACAGGCCTCATGCTATGCTCTGGTTGTCTAAGGTGTATGGCATTCCTGCTGGGATGTATGCGTGCCAGGTGTGGGGAACTCATTACTTGAGAGAAGGCAGTGAGTTTGATAGTCAATTGCAGAAAAGACATCTGTGTTCCTTGAGGCGCATTCTTGGAGTAAAGAACAGTACTACAAATTGGCCGGTGTTGAGAGAGTGTGGCCAGGAGCCTCTGCAGTTCTTCTGGTTCCGTGCCTCCATCAAGTTTTTTAATAGCATGCTTGACTCCAATAGTGAAGTCTTGCGTCGTGTGCTGAGGGCTGATTTAAGTCTGGCTTCTTTTGATTCCTCTTGCTGGGCTGCTGAAGTCTCTAATGCTTTTGGTGGGATGCGGAATGGTGATTCGTTCAAACAGAACATGCTGAGAGCTGAGAAAATCCCCATGCAAGAGTTCATTGGTGATTTGCGATACAGACAGCAGAAAGTGTGGAGAGGGGCCGATGTTTTTTGTCCTCGTGCAGTTAACAAGAAGGTAGTGACGTACCATAAGTGGTGTGGGAATTCTGAGAGTGGTCCCAGAGGTGCTCCTTTTTGTATCCCCTCGTATCTGTTCAAGGATTTGGACAAGCATGTTTTGAGAAACATTAGCAGATTTAGATTGCGTGCTCATCACTTGAGAGTGGAGTCTGGTAAATGGCTTGGGGGCTCAAGTATCTGTGATAAGTGTGAGTGTGGGGAAGTCCAGGATGAAAAACATGTGCTTTTCTTTTGCAAATGTACTGAGGTGCGTGAGCTACGCACGAGATACAAGGACCTTTTTGAGGAGATGTTTTAAGACTTTGCGTGTGTTTGCTCCGCCCTCAAACGCTGACTTTATTCCATTCTTGGCTTGCCATCATACTATCACTGATTCTGAGATCAATGCTTTCCTAAACCAAGACTCATACAGACTTCTTAGATTTGTGTCAGACTTGGTCTCAATTTTTGATACTGGTTGAGCTTGTTTCACCAGCTGCCATCAGCCAGAGTCTCGGGCTGTAGGCCACCATTGTAAACCCTTGTAAACCCTTGTAAACCATCAGCCAGAGTCTCGGGCTGTAGGCCACCATTGTAAACCCCTTGTAAACCCCTTGACTGCTAGCCTGTTCATAAGAAATACACATGAGGTCATGAAGGAAAAAAGGAAGTTTGTTGTTATCCTGGTTCAGAAAAAGATTGATATCCTGGGAATTCACATGGTGAATGGTGCCTTGACAGGGCATCCTGTGGGAGACGTGGAGGTGTAGGAAAGAGAAGTTTTGCTCAAAAGTGAGGCATACTTTTAACGGAGAGAGCAGACCTGACAATGTTTCACCAACAGCTGATCAGCCAGAGATTTGGGCTGCAAGCTACCAATTTAAACCCATGTAGTGTAGCCTTAAAATGAAATTTTCCTGACATTACAACCTTGTGCATTCTTGTTTCATTTAGAATGACAGCGCGTGATTTTAGTTGACACGTCTGAACGTAGCTCAAGGCTTTCAGTTGACATATACACAAGTTTGGTTTGGTTACAAGCACCTTTTTGCTTCAGCTAAGCTGCCATTGTGAAAGCATGCCGTGTTCCTTTGTTCTTGTGCTTCTGTGTGTTCTCTTCGAAGGACTCATGCACAGTTATTTTCTGACTTCCCCTCTTCGCATATATTTTTTCTGGATGGTTCAGGCACTTTCTATTATCCTCGAGCTAGCTCTGAGGATGTTTTTCATTTCTTGCAGAAGCAAACTAATGAGACTTATCATTTTATTTCCGATCTCATGGATATTTTTTGTGCAGTTGGAACAGTTGAGCAGGCCGAGCAGCCAAACTACCTGGCTGAAGGTCAAACCCCATTGCAACTTGTGAGCTGCCATTGTAGGCAGGTACAGCTATGTAACCCTTCCCTTCAGCCTAGCAGTCACACTTTTTGACTGATGGCTTAATTTGTAAAACCTGTAACCCTTCCCTAATGTAGCCTCCGCTTGGCTGGCAGTGCCCAGCAGACTGAGCAGCAATGCTTTCTGGCGAAAGCTCCTGTAGGCAGATACAGCTATGTAACCCTTTCCTTCCTCAAGAGCTCTACACCCATATTTTACCTACATCATAAGCTTTTCATGTCGGGGGTGACAGTTACCCTTGCTGGTTCAGCCAAGCTGCCCTTATTGGCAGGTACAGCTATGCAACCATTCCCTTCCCTCTGCCACCTACGTAGCAGTTCTTTGGCTCTTAGTTGAAGCTGAGCGACAAAACTTCCAGGTGAAAGGCTCAATCCCCATATTAAGCATGTGAACACGTCCCCCCATTCCATGTGGTCCTTCAGGCTTGCCGCACACTTACCAGGCTGACACGCGGATAACTGGCGTAGGTAGTTTACACCTTTAAGGTTGCCTTTTTAAAAATGCATACATGAGAGCACTAACCTAAATTGGAAATAGGAGCATACAAAAGCCGCCCACACTCACTGTAACACGCCACTATCCCTGACACACACAAGATAGAGAGCGAAAGAGTACAAAGTAATAGTACAGAGGTCACGTGAAAGCAGGCATGTCCCAAAATACACTACACCTACACCCTGCAAGCACAGCATGTCCAAGATCACTGGCATCCGAGGGCAAAGGGAATCTCGAGTATACAGAGGCTCAAGTCACGGGGTGATGGGCATGCAACCATGCTGAGCTGAAAGAAAACAAATGAAACTGAGCAGCAACACGATCTGTTGCAAGGGAAAAAGAGAGCCACAAGCGAACAGAAAGCGAGGGTGCTGGACGGAAGCATGCACAGCACATGCCCCTGCGCTGTCATGGTGTATCGATCCATGGTGGTGGCAAGGGGGTGAGGGCTGAAGCTCAAGCATTGCAAGCACATCTGAGTGTACATGTGTCGGGTTTCGGGAAGGCTCACCCTCTTACCAAACCCAAGCCACCCCTTCAAAATCTGAAGAGCTGCGCCTGAGTTCCAGAGCGAGCTTTGCAATCCCTTCTGTGCCTAACATACACTAATACACGTCTCATTGTTGGTCGCTCACGCTCAACCATTGCAAAATAAAAAACAAGGCTGAGCTTAAACCTTCAAAATTGGCTATGCACACCGGCAGCACGAGCTGTTGGCACTGCCGGTGCACAGCCTTGAATCTATAACATGACCAGAGCCAGGTCAGCAGCAAGCAGGCAGTGCGTTGGGAGCAAGGTGGCAGACTTGCAAGTGGTTTGATGGAACATTGAGCCAGCTTTTTCACCACTGACACAACGGAGACATCACATACCCCTGGCAAAACGGACCCCATGTTGACCTCAGGCACAATGGAGTCTCGAGACATCGACGGCACCACTAACCATGCCGGTCCTCCTTACTGCTGCCGCTGCCGGTGTGGCTCCAAGGCACCCAGCGTGGCCAGTGGCAGCGACGTGCGCTGACCACCTCGAGGCCAGTAGCAGCCGGGCAGCTCACCACTGGCCGCGCCTGTCCTTCTTACCGCTGCCGCTGCCGGCGTGGCTCCAAGGCACCCAGCGTGGCCAGTGGCGGGTGGCAGGGATCTTGGTAAGCCAGGGCTGGGTCGCGCCATTGGCCTCCCCAGTGCCGCAGCGGCCGGACTCGGTGTCGCACACCGGCAACTCAGGGGTGCAGCAGTGCTCGTGGTCATCGCAGCACACTGCGTCCATGACGGGGCAGCATCCCCACTCGAGGCACATGCCCAGGAAGTCGGTCACACAGCAGCAGGTCGTCTCAGGTGGGCAGGAGGTGGCGGAGTCGCACTGCACAGGCTCAGGCTGGGGGGGCTTAGGGCTGGGGCCTGGTGTGGGGCCTGGTGTGGGTCTGGGATCTGGGCCCCCCTGCGAGAGAGAGAGAGAGAAAGAGAGAGTGTGTGTGTGTGTGCGCGCGCGTAAGCTTTCTAGTGGGATAAAAGCAGGGTCAAGAGCCTCGATGCTGCACGCTGCCATGCAGTACTGAAGATGCACAGGAGATCCAGACAGTTCAAAACACCCCCGTTGCAACTGCTTCATGCGGGAGGGAGCCATGTCCTACTGCAGAGCACCGCCGGTTTGCTTTCCCAGCAGACACACAAACTCAGCTTGTGTCAGCCGAGTGCACCAACTCCCCCTCTTGAGTGTTGAGCCGGCTTCCATAAAATATTGACATGCTTGGCTCTGCAGACACATTGCTCTCTGTGTGCCAAGGGCACTCCCTTGTATGCTCTCTGGGCGTCTGCCAAGTGTGTTTGCCATGCACGCTCTGTTTATCTGCCAAGTGCACTGCCTTCACTTTCCTTATGTTCCAGACAACTTTTGAATGATCCACTGAAGTCCACAGCCTGCACCTTCGCAACAAACTGGAGCTTGACACCAGACCTTTCTTTGGCCGACAACTGACAAGAGCCTCAGCGTATTTGCAAAGTTGCTGGACCTCAGCAGAGCACATACCACAAGACTGTTGGTCAATCAACACTGTCACCATTGAATTCCGATTCTGATGCAGCCACTCCACGACACTCATGCGACCGTTTCTGGCGGCGGCATTCATGGCTTTGGTGGTGCATCCATCAAGGCGTCAGCACCAGCAGGCTTATTGGCAATGACAGCACATCCATGGCGATGCTGCACAGACCCTCCCATCTCAGCCAAGCAAGCTAAGAGGTAGAAGTACCCTTGTGACTAATGTGCTTGCGCACTCCCCCTCTGAAAAGCACTCTTACCTCCTTGGTGGGGTAGCTAGCTGCCATAGCAATGCCACACAGACCCTCCTGCGCCGTCACACCCTGCTGCAGGCGGATGTAGCCCTGCTCGCCCCACTCTGCATAGTATCGTGTATGTGCATGGACAGGGGTTTAATAAGTGAGCATCAAGCTCATGATGTTGGAGTTTGGTTGCTGCAGGCATGCTTTTTGCCCGACTTACCCAACTCTGCACAAGGTCAACTGCAAATGACAGGAAATGAACGCACATACTCAATGAGGAGGCTTGACAGACTCATAGGAGAACCGACACCCTTGAGAAGTTTGCAAGGACTTCAGTTGTGGGGCAGGTGCTGAACATCAATCATCAGTTGAAATGTCGAACCTTGGCTGGGCTGCTTTGCATCAACCAGCGAGGGCGCAAAGGAGGCCACAGTGCACTGCGTGAGTCTACTGAGCTGATCTGGGATATCTAGATACTCCATAGTGTAAGTCCAACAAAGGACCAGAGGGGACTAACAGTGCACAAGTCAATTACACAGATTTTGCCTACACGCTATAGCCCAGCGGCCACGTGTTTTATCAAGACTGATGAGGCTCATTGTTAATAAGTACACATGCTTTTTGCCAGAATACCCAGGCCCTAGATCAATAAACAGTGTAATACACACACACCTGGGCCCCAGGAGTTCTTCACGATCCAGTAGCCCATGTTGGTCTCAGGGTCTGTGCCATAGCCCACCACCAGCACACCATGGTCCAGCTCAGTGCCGCAGGTCTCATCAGCAAACACGCCGCCCATGTACAGCTGGAAGGCCTGCTGGTCAGCCTCGATGGCCACGCTCACGGGCTGATGCGCCACGGCCGCCTTGAGGGCAGCCTGCATGTGTGTGTGTGTGTGTGTGTGTGTGTACGCGTGTGTGTGTACGCGTGTGTGTATGTGTGCGCGCGCGTGTGTATGTGTGCGCGCGTGAGTGCACGTGTCCCCTCTGGCATTAATCATCCTCTTCAGCTAGAAGGGTCCCATTGCTGAGCTCAAAATTCTTTGGCCCCTCAAGTGGGCCATTCGACCATCGCTCCTGACTTCACCCAGACAGGCCTCCGCTCACCTCATCACTCTTGGGCATGTCCTCAAAACCATGTATGGCGAGGGCATGCTTGTTCAGCTTGGCAATGACTCCATGTAAAGGCACCACTTGTGCAAGCCTCCGCTCACCTCATTGTTCTCTGGCACATCCTCAAAGCCATCAATGGTGAGGGCATGCTTGTTCAGCTTGATGGCCTCGCACTCGCCTTCCGTGGCGGTGTAGGGGTAGTCCTCCTCTGTGTCAATGCCCTGCAGGTGGTCGCCATGATCACTTGAAAGTGCTCAGGCTTGTGATCTTAGGTGTTGTGCCCAAGGGCCTTACAGGGTCATGTACTTGAGCAATCAGAGGTTATCATTGATGAGAAAGTCAGGCCCAAACCCCTGCTGTCTGCACAGATATAGGCAGCACGTGCGCTTCCAGTCCAACCTGACGTGAGGTCCGTGTCCACCACACATCCAAGAGCGTCACTTGAGAATGCTCAATGCATACACCAGGCTCACCCCGTTCTCCATGATGAATTGGTAGGCGTAGTCCATGAGGCCACCCCCGCATCCCTTGTCTTCCTCCGTGTCGCAGTCCACCAGCTCCTGCGCACCAAAGACACCACAGTGCTGTCTGTTAGAAACAGCTCTGTGCCTGCACAAGATTGTTCAGGAGGGTGTTCAAGGTTTGTTCAAGATGGATGGGCTTGTGCACATGCTAAGTGGCAGTCATAGAGGCACAGGGCTGACATGCACACAACCTGCTTGCTGCAGCGATTGATTGAGCATTGTCAGTGAGACTACATGGCAGTGATCAGCTCCAGTGCTTTCATCCCTATGTCCATTGGACAGCCTAGATCTTGTGGTCTACACTCCAGAGAGCGCCTGAGTACCACAATCGCCCCAGCACGTCCACCAGGGATTCGGCCAGGCTGTCAATGATAGCGAGGGATCTTGGTTCCTCCCCCTTGCTCTTGCAGCCTGAGCTGCCCATCAAGCAGTGAAGGGAGCTCTTCCTCAATGTACATTTCCAGCAAAGACAGGGAGAGGTCGATACAGTGATGACAGGGAGAGGGCGCTCCACAGTCGGTGCGCAGCACTCCTGTGCAGCTCACCTGCTCGGGGGCTAACTGCAGCTACTCAGCTCGCGGCAACTCGTTGGTCACCATACTGCTGGAGCGTGACACCCTTCTGCTGCTCACCTGCTCAGATGCTGACAGCAGCTTCTTGGTTACAATGGCATTGATGCCCTCCACAGAGCCGGTGGTGGAGAAGGCCCAGCATGAGCCGCATTGGGCCTGGTTCTTGACCTGCGCGCATGCATGATTTTCCATGCTTGGGCAACGAAGGGAAGCGCCTGTGTGATTTCTGAGAGCAGAGGCTACAGCGGGCTCGACGCAATAACCTTTCTTGAAAGCCTGCTGGGGTCTGAGCCTATGAGGGCCTCCGCAGTGGGGCTCTCTGAGCCCTGACTTCTTGCACACAAGCGATCCTGTTTCTCCTAACTTCCTAGACCATAGCTTTGGAGCAAGCGCTGGTTGCCAGTCAGTATGTGTTGCTCTTTGTGTCTTGGCTCCACAAGAGTACCAACAACACTCTAACAAACTGGCAAGAGATTAGGGCTTCCTGGCATGTGAAGCTCCAGATATCTGTCTGAAATCGACCAGCTGGAAGGTACTGGATGTATCCACATTAATAATTACACATCCGTCAACTCTGCCGGTCAAGCTTGACTGCAAAACCGACGCACCTCAGACACGGCATTCAGCTCCCTCCAGTCGATGGAGGCAGGTAGGCTGGACTGTGGCACATCGGCGTAGCGGAAGGGATTGGGCATGGCATTAGAGGCACGGTGCTGGGCTTTGAGCTGCTTCTTGGATGCGTGGTTGTAGCCCAGGTAGCGCTGTGCATATTCCTCCTGCAGTGTGGAGCATGGTGAATAAGGGGTTCAGCGAGGCCGGTACAAAATTTGAAGGCATGCATGCATGGCACCTCCGACCTGTAAATTAAAGTGCATATTGCACTTCACGTTCCTTCTGTCCTGGACTTCCTAAGATGCTGAGGCTCTCAGGGAGAATGCATAGCATTAATTCATTGAGCTAAGCTGCTTCATTGAAGCACAAGGCCCTTCCACAAGCGCTTGTAAAGAAGCAGGCTTGCATGCCTGCAGATTTGCAGAAGACCACAACAGCAAACTCAGTGTCAAAGATCAGGCAGTGCATGCTTGTGTAGAAGGGTTCACAAGGTAGGCGTGAGAGGGGCAAACTGGTGGCATAAGCGCCGAGGACTCACGCACGGAGCCTCCTGCAAGCTCCATGCAAGCTGAGCCAAACTCAACTTCTCGCAACATTCGCTTGCAGCAAAACGCATGTCTTTCTCCACGGGTCCACTGTGCTTGGCACAACCAGGGTTGTTTCAGATGTGTGTCCATCACAACCTTGGCAACGCAAGCTTTCCCGTCCCCCTTCCTTTCACATGCCTTCTTGTACATATGCACACTCAGACAGCGTACATCCTCGTCCTCCGCACCTTGGTGAGGTCGGCAAGGCTGTTCAGGCCCAGCCAGTGCGTCGTGGTCTTGGCGTTGTACTCGAGGATGTACTCGAGGTTCTGCAGCCAGATGGCGAAGCGCTTCTCCATCTCCTTCAGGTCATTCTTGTACGCCTTGCCGTGCCTCTCTAGCCAGGAGGCGAAGCTCTCCCGTGGCCGCTCCTTGGCTGAAGAAAGCAGCTGGTGGTGGGCATCGCGGGCGTGCAGGCTGTGCTGCTGGCGCTGCGGTTGTGCGCAATCAGACAGGCCAGCCAGCAGCACCACACACAGCAGGGTGCCCGCTGCTACGAGACGAGACATCCTTACGGTGCAAACAGAGTGAAGTGCAGGCAGTGAGAGTGTATGCAATCAGTCGAATAATAATGGAATTAAATTGGATTGTTGCGTGCTGAAAGCGGGCCCTCCACATTCGTAATTTCGTTCAAAATTTGCGCAACAGGTTTTTCCGGTATGACACGGTATATTTAGGAAGAAGCTATTTGTTATTTTCTACGAGTGCCTTTCCTCTCACAATGCGAGGTGCGCTCCCTGCGGAACAGCAAACCTTTTGTGGTCATTGCCTCTGTCCATCCATGGCACAGCAGGGCATGTCAACAAAGTGCACAGATTAATCCATCAAAACCAGATTGTATCTTCCAACCACACTCATCAGCATACCAGCCCAAATTAAGCACTTCATTATACACTTCACACTTGCAATCAATGCGCAAACTGCTTCGTGCAGGCTGCACACGACAGCTGGTGTCCGCTGCAGTTCATGCAGCAAGTGGAGGAGGCGCCATGGCATGGGGATCAGCTGCTGGACCCACACTGCAGCAGCTGGGCCTGCGCTGTGCAGAACGCCAAACCTTGCAGCAACTGGCCCAACACCGATGGCAAGCATGCGGGGGCAGCCTTGCTGTGAGGGGGCTCACTGGCTCAAGAAGCTGCTGCGATGCTACAGATGGTGGGTCACTGACATCGAGCGGATCTTGCATATTTCCTGTAGAAACTGCCTTGTGCATGTGTCCATGTCTAATGCCATCACACAACATTTCTTCCAAACATGGCCCTGCGGAATGTAACCCAACCCCTAGAAAAAGAGGCCCTGGCAGCTTGCTGTGCTTGTAAAATATCAAAAGCTCTGCCGTTACAGCTTCTGTTCGATCGGACCCTAAATGAAAGTGGTTTGAAACTGTGTTACCTGACTGTGATGGTGCTCAAACCAAAAGCAAGGGGATGCCATGGGTTGTCTTGGCTACACAGGTCCCATTCACGCTGCATTATCATGTATATCCTTGAAAGATATGCTTCGCTCCTTGCTCCTTAGAGTTTATTTTTCTTTTATAGGGGCTTCGACGATAGCGGTTGCACTAATAATGCCTTTACGATAATTGAACAAAGAAACATGTACACACACATGAATACGCACACGCACACACTGGACAACACAGAACCACACTTGAGCGCAATGCAACCATGGAGAGGCAAGCTGTTGCATTAGAAATCTGGGCAGATCTAAGCATAACAAACGAGAGAGGGTTTCACCACAGGCCTTGTGGTCTTGCTGCGCAAATGTTGAAACATCCTATACCTTCATGCGCAACCAACATATTTCTCAAGAGTGCATGTTTTCCCTTTGTATTGTGAAAATTGAGCAGGTAGCGGCGACGCAGCAGCCAAGCTGACTGGAGATGAGGAGCCATCTGCAGAAGAGGTGCAGGCTTTCAGGCGTGAACACAAGTGAGTGACGGCAAGCTCAGGTTGCAAAGCACAATTTCCTGCAGAACATGCTGTGACACTACGGGGGGAGGGCAGTGGCCAAGGTGCTGGTAGTGATTCTTTCTTGCTTGTCAGGGGGATAAAAAAAAAGTTACAGGACGTCATGTCAAGTTTTCGGGTGGGACCCCCTGACCCACCCACCACCCCCAAAACCCTCCTTCCAGTGCCCCTATTCAAACAATAAGGGCACCAGTCTGCTCCTCTCTTAATTCCCCATCCATCTGCATATTCAGCACAATGAAAAACTGATTTGCGGCAAAGTTATGGGGCAGAAACTGAGCAGCGGACGCCCATGCATACCTGCCCTTCCAGGCACTCACAACTGGCTTGCATGTCCACAAACTCCCCTCTTGGCTTCACCATGCAAGAGCACATCGTACATTGTCACTATCCTGAAAGTTTGGATTGGTTGCTGCATGTTTGCTTCCACACACCCCGTGGCCCATACCCATGCGCATGTGGCACTGGCTCTGAATCATGTTCACAGGCCCCCCCTTTCACCCAATTTGCACTAAGAGGGTGCCAATCGACAGTTCTTGATTTTGGGAATCCGGTGATATATTTAGAATACTGTAGAAGTGGCCCAGAAATTTTCTGGAAGGGGGGTCCCAAAAAGTCAAAACCCCCCCGACCCCCCCCCCCCCCCCCTCCAACTTACATACATACCATCTTATAGCTTTTGAGCTCAAGATTCCGAATATAAAGATTTTAATGGGATTTGCACACGACGTCCAAAAGTTATGCTTCCTGTGTCTTCCTGTGCTTATTAAAAGCTTCTTGCTGGCTGGTCTCAGCTATGAGGCACTGGACGTTCTTAACTTTGAAGCATTCATGAAAGGATTGATGACGACGTCAACCCTCTCATGAGTGCCTCAAACGCGACCTTAACACCACAGTGCCTCGTGACTGTGTAAGGTGACTATGTCAAGCGGTGCCCCATGATCCATTGAGTGCCTCGTGATCCATTAAGATGATGGTCTAATGGTGCCACGTGATTGGTGCCTCATGAATCAGGCGTCATGATTGTGTCGGTGATAACAGTGCCCCATGATCAGTGCCTCATGACTCATTAAGATGGTGGTCTAATGGTGCCACGTGATCGGTGCCCCATGATTGTGCTGGTGATGACGGTGCCTTATGACCGTGGTACGGGGTTGTCCGTCTTACATAGCAGCCCAGTCTCTATGCAGACAAGGTGGGCATGAGGCATGCCTTGCAAGCCCAGTCTTTCTGCAGACAAAGTGGGCATGAGGCATGCTTTGCAAGCCCAGTCTTTTTGCAGACAAAGTGGGCACGAGGCATGCCTTACAAGCCCAGTCTTTTTGCTGACGAAATGGGCATGAGGCATACCTTGCAAGCCCAGTCTTTTTGCTGACGAAATGGGCATGAGGCATACCTTGCAAGCCCAGTCTGTTTGCTGACGAAATGGGCATGAGGCATACCTTGCAAGCCCAGTCTTTTTGGTGACGAAATGGGCATGAGGCATACCTTGCAAGCCCAGTCTTTTTGGTGACGAAATGGGCATGAGGCATACCTTGCAAGCCCAGTCTTTTTGCTGACGAAATGGGCATGAGGCATACATGGCAAGCGCAGTGTTTGCTGACAAAGTGGGCATGAGGCACGCCTGGCAAGCGCAGCCTTTGCTGGCAAAGTGGGCATGAGGCACGCCTGGCAAGCGCAGCCTTTGCTGGCAAAGTGGGCATGAGGCACGCCTGGCAAGCGCAGCCTTTGCTGACAAAGTGGGCATGAGGCACGCCTGGCAAGCGCAGCCTTTGCTGGCAAAGTGGGCATGAGGCACGCCTGGCAAGCGCAGCCTTTGCTGGCAAAGTGGGCATGAGGCACGCTTGGCAAGCGCAGCCTTTGCTGGCAAAGTGGGCATGAGGCACGCCTGGCAAGCGCAGCCTTTGCTGGCAAAGTGGGCATGAGGCATGCTGCGCATGTTGGCACCTGTGCTTCTTCCTCCCACACCTGATGACTGACACCATTCGTACGATTGTTGGTAAATGGTGTCAAAAGGGGAAAATGGCTTGCGCAGGCTAGGCAGGGTCTGTACTTCAGGATCACCTGTTGTCTAGAGTCTGAAGTTCACCTTGGACACCAACCAGCATGCATCAGGCAGGTCTGTACTTCAGGATCACCTGTTGCCTCGAGTCTGAAGTTCACGTTGGACACCAACCAGCATGCATCAGGCAGGTCTGTACCTCAGGGTCACCTGTTGTCTAGAGCCTGAAGTCCACCTTGGACACCAACCAGCATGCATCAAGGAACAACCCAACAGCCAGCGCTGGCACTAACAGGGAGTCCCACCAACTGGAAGCAAACTAGGAGCTACCAAACTAGTGTGGACCTGGTGGGTGCCGGCCATCCTTCCAGGCGTGTGCCTTGCCCTCCTGTGTGAAAGGCCCGTTCAGTACTCCCCCCCCCCTCCCTCCCACATTACTCTAACAAGCACCATGAGGACCCTATGTATTTATCCAAAATATCCATCATGGCTCAAGCACGAATTGTGCAATTGATTGATCACACACGCACGCACACACACACGCGCGCCCACACACACACACACACACACACACACACACACACACACACACACACAACACACACACACTTGTGTGCACGTGTGCGCATATGCGCCATTGCTCACAGCTTCATGAGGCGCAGCGATGGCCGTGTGCGCCTGATCGGCAATGAAGGAGCAGTCTGGGATGTAAAGCTGGACATGCGTGTGGCTGGTGCGTGGTTTTCTAGATAAGTTTCAAGGGGATGTGAAGCTAGACATGTGCGTGGCTGGTGCATGTGTGAGTGGTGTGTGTGTGTGTGTGTGTGTGAGTGGTGTGTGTGTGTGTGTGTGTGTGCTTTTGGCCTAGTGGGTGTGATGTTGAGAGGATGTGCAACGCACGCACCATCAGATTTTGAGTGTGGTACTTTTCTGAGACACCTCCTTTTTTGGAACTCTTAAGATCCCTTGCATACAGTCACTTCTGTAGGCATTGGTCATTTCCTTGTGGCGATCCTTGTGAGGATGGCTCTGCGTGGAGACCTGAACTATAAGTGCCTGGTCAAGCATGGCTAGCAGTCAGTAACTTGGCTGAAGGCCTTTTGTTTCTGCAACCTGTCACCTTTTATCTGTCTTGTTAAGCATGCCCCCCTGGTGCACTAAACTAAGGAGGAACACCAAGGACAACCATGTATATGAAAAAATGGCAGATAAGCTGAAGCTGGAGTCTCTTACTTTGGGGCTTGATGGCATGTGTCTTGCAGGTGCCCTTTTGCTAAGGAACACCAAGGACGACCATGTGTACTACATTGTGGCAGATGAGCTGAAGCAAATAGACCTGAGTTCGGACCAAGTCGTGGCACAGCTCTTTAAGGATGGGCAGTGGGAGGCTGCAGCAGCCCCCCTCTACTTTGGCCAGGTGCGCATGTTTGCGCATGGTTCCTGAGTGGTCATGATTGCTTTTTCAGAATGGGTTTAACCAATGGTTGAAAAATCTATCATAGAGCCTAAATTGGGATACATGAATCGGGGAAGGAGCCCTTTGACGCAAGGTTTGGTGGCAGTGCTTTTATTAAGGTTTTGAGGTTGGTAGCATTTTGGCGACCAAGGGTGCTGATTTCAAATTACTGTGTAGCACAGCACAAAACAATTTGCCAAAATTTTGGCTGCGCGCTAACAGTAAACAAATCAGTATTGTTTACAACAAATACTAGAGCTGCCTATTCCCGGGGCGTGCTGCTCCTCTTGCAGCGTTAGCTGCTGCTTGTGCTGCTTCCATGCTTCCACATTTTCATGCTTCCACATCTTCTTCATGCTGGCAAGCCCGGTTTATGGGGAGACCTACTTCCTGCTGCCACTGTTGTGCTTTGGTTAGCGCACACTTTTTTGAAAAAGCGTGCGCTAACCAAAGCATACCCTTCCCTGTCATCTCCTCAGACTCACTGGACTGCTCCTGCTCGTTGCTGCTTCCTGCTGCTGCCATGCTCATGGCCTCATCTGCTGCATGGGCAATGGCTGCAGGTGGTGGTGCAGCTGCTATACTTGCAGGGCAGGTGCTGAGGGTACTTGCATGCTTGCAGTTGCTGGGGTTCCCTCCAATGCTGCTGGTGTTGGTGCTAATGGAGGTGGCGGTGGTGGTGATGGTGGTGGTGCAGCTCCTGCTGCTGCATGGGGTGCACTGCCTGCTTCTGCTGCTGCTGCTGCTGCTGCTGCTGCTCCTGTATCTGAAGCACTGCCTGCAGCTGCTGCTGTTGCTCTTGCAGGGACATTGGTTGGAGGAGGGGCAGGTGCCTGTCCCCAAGGCAGGCGCCTTTGGTTTGAGAGAGCTTGCTGTTTCTTTTTCTTTTGTTTTTCTTCATGGAGCCTTTTGTACAAAATTAAAAGGCCAATGTGGCGACAAGGGGTGGTCCCCAGAATTTTCCACGTCGCACCGTGGCGACGAGGGGTGCTCCTGGGGTGCCCTCCCGGGCACCCCTCGTCGCCACCATTTTCTACACAATGCGCCTAAAATGCGACGCGTCGCCCCTAATAAAAGCACTGTTTGGTGAGGGTTTGCATCGCCAGGAGTTGTTTGGTCAAGGATGGACAAAATAAGGCCCTGGCAGCCTCCCCTCCCTTGGCCAGATGCCTGCGTATTTGTGCTTTACAGCGCATGGTTGCACATATGCACTCGGCAGTGTGCCTGGAGTGGCTATCATTGAAAAGCGCTCAGAGCGCAATGGTGCTCTTCAAAAATGGACTTCTGACGTGTAGACAAACAGCTTTTGCCCGCCATCAAGCGCAGGGTGTGGCGCAGGCTGCTTACCTGCATGCCAGACATGCACTTCTGAGGCACGTACCTGCAGTGCTTGTGCGTGATTGCACTGGAGCACATGTGCAGTGCTTGAATGCCAGACATGCACTTCTGAAGCATGACAACGCTTGTGCATGATTGAGGTGAATTCCTTTGTTGCACCTGGCATGCAGGCCTGAACTGTTCTTTTGAAGGTGCAGCCCTCACTCCCTTTTGACTTTCTTCAGGGGCATCAGGGGGCATGAGCCGTTGTGTAGATCAGCCTCATCAAACATTTTGGCATGAGTAAACCTATTTACCGGTTTGTGTGACACTCAATACACTGGTCATCCATACACGTTGACCCCATCCAAGTATGGCCAACTGCACTTGCAGGCCCAACATCCACCTCTGCAGGCCCTTTATTCAACTTGTAGGCCCTGGATCCACCTCTGTGCCTGCACTCATCCACCTCTGTGCCTGTACTTATCCACTTGCATGTACATGCGCATGCACTGAGCATAGCACATCCTTTTATGTCCCATGCATTGGGGCAACTGCTGAAGTTTCGGCGGATGCAGGAGTGGTGTGTGGCTGCCAGGCTGTTTTGTACCCATTCCGGCAGGGAAATGTGCATTGCAAGCTCGTGCTAAAAAATCCAGCATGCTTGTGTGGGGACTCATCGGGGCTGGTGCACAGGATAATCCAGGAAGTGACGTTGCATTGTAGCTGTTGCATTTTTTGGTGACCTCTGCACATCCCTATAGAGGCTGCCCATGGTGCATTTTCAAAAGCATGTAACCCATGACGCATCTCACAAGTGTGTAACCCACAATGCGCCTGACAAGTGTGTAACCCACGATGGGTCTCACATGTGTTGAAACCCACGATGCGCCTGACAAGTGTGTAATGAGGCCCATTGGTGCCCTGTGCAAAGAATGGCATGCTTTTGACTGAATTAGAGGACCACATTTGTTGTGCCACGCCTGAAAGCCAGAGTTGCTTACACCCCATTGAAGCATTGAGATTTGCAAGCGCTACCCCCTCCCCCTTTTTACCCACCCGGCAACAAAATGGTGTCATTTACTGAGAGGCATGAGCACTGGAATCCAGCAACTTGTTCAGTAATTTGTGTTCACGGCATCAGGACAAGCAAGTAGGATTGGGCGCTTCTATACATATAAACGCCATATTCATTGCGTTTTCCCTACCAACACGCTGAAACGTACAGCGTATATATACGGAATTGATCAACCCTACAAGTGAAGGAAGCATCTCAAGCGACGATAAAAATTTGGCAAAGCCAGCCTTCACTGATTGGAGGCTTCAGCCATGAAGTGCAAAGCCCATGATTACGCTTGTGTATTCTGTGATGCGCGTGCAAGCATGAATGCGTCATCTGCGGAGCATTGCTGCGTGCATTCTGTGTACGTTGTTGCATGCATCCTGCATGATAAATGCAGTGTGTATTCCATGGCTCGCCTCAGCAGTTGTCAAGCATTGCCTACCCAAAAGGGCTTGAACCAAGCAAGCCATGAACCAGAGACACACAGTTATCAAAGCACAGGTGTAAGAGGTTAGGTCCTGCTCCTCATCGCACCAGTGAAGTGCAAAGTTGATGGTGTAATCGTTATCATCCGTAGGAGGATATGGGTTTTGTTAGACGGGCCATTTTCCAGGCCCAAGACTCAGCAGTTGCACTAGCAGGAGGATGCTGTGTGAGCTGTGCCATTAGATGCCGTGTCGTGAGCGTAAGGTGGCTGGGATGGGTCTCCAAGACTCGTCAGCTTCTTCATGGCTACCAACATCATAAGACTCCCATAAGGTTCCCAACAACTTTGCCCACTGCAGCGCCACTCAAACTTGGATTCCCCGATACAAGTCTTTGTTTGACAAGTATGACGAGTTTCAGAAATTCCAGGACGCTCTGCCCATGGCCTCACCTGCTCCCCCAACATTGCAGGGCTGCCCAACATGATCTGCTTGGCATGCAAGCTGAGCTCCAGGGAGGGGGGTGCCCTGGGTGGGCCATGCTGGCCACCTCTTGTTAAGCTACAAAACAAAAGGCTTTCAGAATGCTTCGCCCATGGCCTCACCTGCCCCCTTGACATTGCAGGGCTGCCCAGCATAGTTTGCTGGCCTGCATGCCAGAGTTTCAGGGGGGATATGCATATGCTGGGTGGGCCAGGGCAGCCAGGTTTGAACTTAACCAGAAGCCAGCACACCTAAATGGTCTCGCCCCATGAATGTGTCTTTGCCAAAAATATAATTAGTGGGCGTCATGTTTTGGGCGGGACCCCTGGAACCCCCTTGCCCACACCCCCCTCCACTACCTCTGCCTAGACAGACAGGGTTCCTATCTGCTCCTGTTGCAATTGTCCATCAGCATGCTCAAACCATCGAAAAAGTACAATGTACCAGAGCCTGAGGCAAAGACTGCAGATGCCCATGCATACCTGCCCTACCAGGCACCCACAGCTGGCTTGCAAGTCCACAAATTGCTCCCCAACTTCACCGTGCAATAACGTATCGTACACTGTCACTACCCTGAGGCTTCGCACCTTAGCATCCCCCCCCCCCCCCGCCCCCAAACCCCTCCGATAAGACCCCATGATAGCTCTCAAGCCCAGGATCTCTAAATGTGTCGTTTTATTGGATTTCTACGTAAGAATGTCGAACGTTATGCTTTCTGGACCCAAAAAGACCCCTTGGCCCGCTTCTGTTAGGATGAGCATACTTGCACCAATCGACAGCTCCCGGGCCGAGGATTCTAAGGTTGTTGTTTTTGGTTTGTGCGCGTCATCCAAAAGTCATGCTTCATGCATGTTCCTGGTAATGGCTCAGAAAATTCAGGGGGGGGGGGGGTAACAAAAAGTGTTTAACTGATTCACCCACCACCCACCACACCTCCCAATCCCACCCAAATACATGTCACATGTATGTATGTCCTTATTCATACTCCTTGATAGCTCTTGAGCTCAGCTTTGAATGTGGAATTAAAATTGAATTGGCATGAATTGTGCTGCGCTACAGTTATGGTTCCTGTGCGCTCCTGACGGAAGGTGCCAAGAATGCCAAACTGGCATTATCAAAATGTACTATCGGGCATCCAGGATCACCTTACGTATCACATGTTTATGTACAGAGCACACCTGTGGTGTTCATGTTAAAAATGACACCTGGTTTGGGTGTGGTGAGATTGTGTGTGGGTGTGGGTGTGGGTGTGGGTGTGGGTGGGTGTGGGTGGGTGGGTGGGTGTGGGTGGGTGGGTGTGTGGGTGTGGGTGTGGGTGTGGGTGTGTGTGTGTGTGTGTGTGTGTGTGTGTGTGTGTGTGTGTGTGTGTGTGTGTGTGTGGTCTCTACCTGACATCTTTTATGTCTTGCATTCAACTTTTGCACAGCTGACTCCTCTGTGTTTATCTGCAATCATTTACTGGTTGCTGTGCAGAGTCCAATGCTGCTTGCAACTCGTATACCTGCAGGGAGTAAGGACTTATCCTTTGAATGAGCACCTCCTTATGCCCTTAATTTCCTCATTTCCTTGCGTATACTGCAGGACACCCCTATGAAGCACGTCAAGATCACAGGCCCACAGTTCCATTACCTGATCACCCTGTTGTCTGAAAGCCCATCCCCCCCTTAGGGTACTGCAGTCTTTGGCTCTGTTGAAAGCGGGCTGCTGGGATGCAGCACGTAAAAACTCCTGCATGTTGCCTTGAATTTAAAGCATGGTTGGCAGCAGCAGCAGCATGTGGAGCTTCCAAAGCTGATGGCATGTTTGGTGTTGGTAATTCGTCTTAAGGTGTTGGCAGCGTGATAGTGGAGTTTGGTTGCAAGTTTGAGGGCCTTTTCCTTGGATAACCGAGCTTACAGAGGGTGTCTAACGTGTATGGATTTTGTTTGGTTACATGTGCCCAAGGACAGCGATTTTTCAAAAGGGCCTCTGCTAGAAAGAGAGACAGCTCCTGAAAAGAAAGACTAAAAGGCAGGCGCAAGAACACAAAGAGAGAAAGAGGGGCTCAGTTCAAAGCTCCCTATGAAAAAAGACAGAAAGAGAAGCAGGTGCAAAGTCCAACTCTCTACTGCGAGAGCCTAACAACTAAGTCATTGTTATGGTCTGTACGAACGGACGGATAGTTGGGCGCCCAAACGTCTCGCTGGCAGCAAGGAGCTTGAGCTAGCCAACGGGGACTGCTGCCCTTGGCAAGCTACAAAGTCTTGTAGCCCCTCTGATAACAAGTTCATGCTATACTCCTTCAAGCCTTGAGGGTTGTAATAACGAAGCTTTGGCATGGGGTTGGATTACAAGGGGTACAAGGGGTTGGCCTGCAGCCTGAGACTCTGGCTGATCGGGTGATGGTGGAGTTTTCTCAACCAGCATCAAAGATTGAAACCAACTCTGACAAAAACTTTGAAAATCTGCACGGGTCTTTATTTAGGAACTTACTTTGAAAGCATTGATCCCAGGATCGGTTATAACTTGAAAGGGTTACAAGGGGTTGGCCTACAGCCCGAGAATCTGGCTGATCGGCTGTTGGTGAAACATTATCATCCAGCATCAAAATTTTGAATCAATTCTGACAAATCTTTTTGAAAACCTGTACGAGTCTTGATTTAGGAAAGCATTGACCTCGAAATCAGTCAAAAAGTGAAAGCTCGCCAAGAAAGGAACAAAATCAGTGTTTGGAAGCTGTGCAAAAGTATGTAATGGTGTATAACTTGAAAGTCTGCCTAGAAAGGAAATAAAGTCTGTGATCGAAAGCCGGGCATTAGCATGTAACGGCTTAAGAAAGAAAAAGAAAAACTACCCAGGCAGTAAAAATACTCCCCACATCAATTAAGGAAAAGAGTCTACTTAGGGCTGAGGCACCGTGTATCCCCTTCACCAAGAGAAACAAAACAAATAAGTCAATGAGGAAGGGTTACTAGCAGTAGCCCATGCCTGATCTTGGCGATGAGAGTTGAGAGAAGTCTTCTCAATAGTCCGCAAACGATCGTCTGGTGCTAACAGGTTTATAAGCCGCCCCCGCGTACTGAACAGAATGGGCATGAAGCTTCAGAACAAGCCTGGTGGCTGTATGAGTGTCAAGACCAAGCTCTTTAAGAGGCTCCAGAGTGTGGGGGGTGTAAATGACCCCTCCCACGCCTAACAGAATGGTATGGAGGGTGACTTGAGCTGAGGCCCCTGAAAGATGGCTACATAGGTCGCGGTACTGTTGCTTAGAGGCCTCAAGCTGGTTCTTGGGCCGGGTGTCTTCACAGTATTTGACCATGGATGGATGTGCCTCTTTCTGGAAGGAGCTGACTAGGGTGGTGGGCCTTGGAAGTAGGTGGAGTGGCTGTGGCTGGCGCTGAGTGTTCCCTGTTGCCCCCGTGACCCCCTCTACTTCTCAATGGATACCGGGAATGGGTCCTCGGCACTCTCTTTGTTGGAACAACTAAAATTGCATCTGGGCGGCTAGAAGTGAGCCTTTGTTTGTCAGGGAAACGATGAGGGAAATCGTATTTGGGAAGGGTTCTATTTGTTGAGTGTTCAGGGTTCTGCAGGCCCTGTAAAGCGAGGCAGGTGCTCATTCTCAGAGAGTCTGCCTAAGGCTGAAGGCGTTCCGTGTGGTGGGACTTCTGCTCTGGCTTGTGCTCCTCTGCTCCCTCATCCATACTACGCGTGTGTGCCCTCTGCCATTACTGGACATGAACATTTTCCTTTTACCAGCCGTCTTTACCAGCTGTTACCAGAAAACACAAAATTTTTTCTTTCTTAATTTTTCTTTTATGCACAGGCTAGCAGTCCAACGTCTTGACTGAGGCCTTTTTCCCTTGTAACGCTTGTATAGCGAGGCGATCTGCGCTGCCAATGTCCATGGAGGCAAGGCCTGCCCCAAGGGGGCCTTTACTGATACCTTAAAAAGGATTCTGCTAGCAATATTATGGCGCTCAGTTACCATGTTTGATCTGGTGGAATGCTTACATTTTGAAATAATGTGGAGGGCACTGTCAGGCTCCCCACAAAGGGGGCATTGTAGACTGGTGGAAATTTTGAAGCATACCGCATGCTTTTGATTGAAGAGTGTACCTGGGCGGTAGTTGAAGATATTCCGTTTTATTTTTTTTAAGGAAGCGTTGGCATGGTCCAGAAGACATTGCTGACCTTTTTATGGACTATGGTAAGTAAACTTTGGTAATAAGAGTAGTATCCTGTCTCGGTGTCAGCCTTTCCAAGTCTGTGATTAGAGTGCATATGCGTCCTCAGAGCATCATGAAGGTTGGAAAATACTTGAATTTTGGGGTAGGTGAGTTGGGGTGTTCTGATGTGCTTGCATGTGAGCGGGCAGTTTTTCCAAAGGCAAGCCAGGTGGTGGCATGGAAAGGATTGCCTTCAAGGTTGACGCAGGGGAAGGTTGTGTCTGCAGGGTTGGCATCACCCTGAATGGTCTGGTGTTTGGCAATGGCATCTGCTTAACGGCTTAAAAAGATCAATGAAAAGATCCTTGCATTTTCTGCGCAGCTCACACACCTCAAAGCAATTAAAATAGAAGAGAGCATGGAGGTGAGGGCGCACAGACCTGACAACCCACCAGACATGAGCGTTGATGCTAGGGCAAGGGGGAATGAGCAACCACACATGCATGGGAAGCAAAGGATTGCAACCAGGCAAGTTCTTGGCTAAGGCCTCCACACGCTAGAAGCCCACTTGGGTGGATAGGTGACCGGTGGGTTTAAATACGAAGCTGAGTTAAATACGTGTCCTCGTCCAGGCAACTCCAAGTTCGAGCCCTTGTGGCGGTGGGGTTCGGCCCTTCCTTAATACAACGCTTGTGGTGTGAGCCGCTTGCGTAGCTTCTTTTTTTCCTTGTCCTTAAGGCCTCCACAACAGCCTTGGCATGGGGACACTTCCAAAAGACGTGCTCCCTCTGTTGGAGCACCCAAAACCATGCCAGCAGTCCGCTTGCTCTTGCGATTACTTCCTGCCCAAGCTGCTGCCCTTGGGAGCGTGCACACCTACATACGCACACTGCACAGCTTCCTCTTCCGTGAGGCAGAATTCTTTCCGGAACCACAATTCTTAGTATGAACTTGCCATGGTACTGGGAATTCTATGCATTTGAGGGAAAGCTCAAGAGGTTGCGCAGTTCATGGAAAGAGAGTCAAGAGAGTCAAGACACACTCATTACAAGGCCTGTTGTCACAGTTGAGTATCTTTTTTTTGCATGCTCTCCTGGATTGCAAGTACCCCGAGACGCTGCTTTGTTGTGCTCTCCCCAATATTCCCTGATAGCTGAGAGGTTGCATGGGACCTGGAGTGCTTTTGCTGCTTTAGTTCCTTTGAAGACCTCTGGAGATCACATTACATTCTTTTAGAGATCTCTGTAAACATCAGTTTTGGCTCATTTTGCTTTTTTTGCTAGAATAAAGGTGCCACTCCTTGTACAGGAAAGAGGAAAGAGCAAGAAAACTTTGTTGGCATGGTTGAGGCGCGGAAATTGTGAGCCATTGCGTCTCCTTTTCTATCATTGACATATGTAGTGGGTTTCACTGCTAGCTACTACTGTGTGGTTAGCTATTCAATAGCTAACAAGTTGTTATGTAGTGAAACTGGTTAATGTTTATCTCCTTCTCCTTCCATGTAAAGAGCGCGTCGTCACTGTGCACAGTATTAAATTGCTAACTGCTAACCACTAGGTAGCTTAACTGATATTTGTCTCCTGTTCCTTCCATGTAAAGAGCGCATTTCTGCTGCCTGCGTATTTTTGTTAAGACAGTAGTGAGTTGTAGCAGGGAGGCTGGACATTAAACTGCACAATATTCAGAAGTGGACGAGACTATGAAACCCCCGACAACAACGGATTGTAGCGTCTTAAATACCTATTTCCCCGAATTTGATACGGACAAATTTGTATCTGTACATTACTCAGAGTCAAATGCAGTTTTGGATGTGTTTGCACGCCATGGTGGACTTCACATATTTTCCGTTTTGTTTACTTAACTTGTGCATATTTTATATCGAACTACCTTGCTGAATGTCAAATCCCATTGTAACCTTGCAACCTTAAATCGAACAGCCACCGCTACAAAAGCAAAGCCAAAATACAAGTTCTTGTGATGTAAAGAGCACAGAGGACGATCAGTACTACAGCAAACAAATGCTAAGGAAACAGAAGTACTGGATTGAAAGAGATTCATCTGCATCCCTGTCCTTACCCTTTACAAATCCTATAACTTCCTTGTCATGGAAATTAAATTTTCCAATTAAGAGAAGGGTGCATCAGTACAATTCTGGGGGGAAAATGCCTCGGAAGAAGCCACTGCCCAAAATGAATAATAATCATTTAACCCTGCCAGGCAACAGTGTAGTGGCCACCTTTTAGTATATGAAGGGGACAAACTTTTTGACTTGGCTCTTGTATTGCTCGTACTCCTCAGGATAACGTTGACACAAGAACTCCTCCTCCTTGGCTGTCTGTGGAGAAAAAACAGGGAGGGGAGGGGAGCATGGTGAGCTATAGCAGGGGTTCCAGCATCGTCATAAAATGTGATGCCGGTTTTCTTTTCTCCTCAGCACCAGCGCATACAGGAAGCAGTTACATAGCTCAAGCGTGATATGTCCAACTGATCTGTCTCCAGCCCTTTCAATAGCTTGAGCATGTTACTATTCTCAATGTAACAGAAGTTTAAACCCCTACATAGTGTGACCCCATTGGTTTTGAACAGGTGCTCACCTTCTTCTCAAGAATAAACCACAAGCCAAGAGCCAGGGCCAGGCGTGTTTCGTTTCGAGTGACAGCTGCTAGTCCAAATGCTGTCAGCAAGAGGCCAGCATACATGGGGTGCCTTACATAGCTGTACATGCCTGCAGGCAACAGCGCATGCAGTATTGAGTCTGAGAGGCCAGCATACATGGGGTGCCACACGTAGCTGTACACGCCTGCAGGCGTGGTACTACATGCGTTAACAGAGCATGTAGTACCGAGTCTGAGAGGTCAGCATGTGGGGTGCCATACGTAGCTGTTCATGCCTACAGGCAAGCATAGTCTTTGGGGGGCTCCAGTGCAGGGCGCAAGGCGGTGGAGAACAGGAGTCTCCGGGCGTCCAGGAGCAAGGCCGACAACCCTCAAGACCCTCATTAGCTCTGTGTCTGGCTTTCTCCTAAGCTAGCTGTGTCTAGCTTCGGTTTGAGGGCCCTTTGGTGAAACCCTTGCTAGCTTGCTGGTTAGAGGACCTTTCCAGAATGCACGCGGCCTCTTGGCTGGTGCAGACTTTTCTTTTCTTCAGTACATGTGCACTCAACATGCAGCGTGCGAAAAATAGCGGTAAATACTTGCACACGCCGCAGTGCAGCGTTACACACCTGCAGATGCCAAATGCAGTATGCAGCATCACATACTTGCAATGTGCAAAACATAGTGGGATATATTTGCACGCACCACATGCAGTTTGTAGAATGCAGCGGCATATACTTGCATGCGACGCATGCACTGTGCAAAACAGTGTCGTTCCGTGCGACGGTCTGAGATGAAAAATGCGATAAAATGCGTGTAAAGTTCAAGTTCTTCGAACTGTTCGATCGCATTTTGATCGAGGAGAGGATGGCCGGAAAAGGGGTCTGCAAAGCCCATACAGGCTTGCCCCGGCCTTCCATCCTCTTGGACTTTCTATTTGAAGCGTTTTTAAGATGATATGTCCTGATGAGTTCATGTGCCAGAGCAGTGGCCTTCAGGTGACCTTCCAGTGGCCTTCAGTGGACTTTGCAGGCTGCATTTTGCAGAGGGGGGTAAAAGCTCGACGAACGGCAATCTTAAAATGCAATAAAATGCGTGTAAAGTTCGAATTCAATACAGTGCGAGGTTCGTCGCACGGAACAACACTGGTGCAGCAGTGTATAACTGCACGTGCTACATACACTGTGCAAAATACAGCGGTGTATAACTGCACGTGCTACATGCACTGTGCAAAATACAGCGGTGTATAACTGCACGTGCTGCATGCACTGTGCAAAATACAGCGGTGTATAACTGCACGTGCTGCATGCAGTGTGCAGCAGCATGCACGTGCATGCGCTGCATGCAGTGCACAGTGATACTTAATTCCACATGCCGCATGCAGTGTGCACAGTACAGCAGTATGCACTTGCATGCACTGCATGCAGTATGCGAAATACAGCGGGATACACTTGCATGCGCCGCATGCAGTGAGTAACATGAAGCAGTTTTACTTCCACGCGCCGCATGCGGTACTTCCAAGTTCAAAGGGCAGCTGTTCTACTCTCGCTGCAACTAGTCCACACTTCAAGTCATACAGCAATATACACAGCAATGCAACCCAAAAGCGCAAACTCAGTACCCTCCTGCTGCTGCTCCAGACTTGCAATAAAAGCGGCAATCCTGCATTTTCAAGATGTGACCCTGGGTTTTCGATTAAAGGGAAAGAGGAGGAGGAGGCCAAACATTGGCCTTTTTGGCACCCCTTGTGCTGACTCTGCTCTGAAGGAAATTCTTCTATACCTGACCTATCACTGGGTCTTTTTACTTCGTGAAGTCTACCTCCCTTCCCACTGTTCATAAAAAGGTCAGCAGTACCTTTTGGACCATGCCAACACTTCCTTTCAAAATGACACAAAACATATTCACTGCCGTGCAGGAACCTTTTTTAATCAAAAGCATGGAATAGACTTTCCACTAGTTTCCACTAGCCCACATTTTGCAAGCAAGCTTGAGTGTCCCAAGTCATGGCACAACCATGCTTGATGGAAGACCCATGCTTTGTGGCACACCTTTGCTTCATGGAACTGTGAAAAGCATGCCTATTTTGGGGGGAGTTTTCCACCCCTGATAATCCCCTTGTTTGGATCTCCCAAGCCTGTCTGAAGTTGTTTTCCATGTCCACCAACCGTACCACCTCCTCACCTGTGGTCACCAGAGTATGTTTCTGGCGTGGCTGCGGCATCGGGCTGAGGTTCCTTCCCAGGCTTAGCAAACCGTATGCGCTGCAAGCAGGAGCAGGAAGATATCTAGACCTTGTCGGCGCAGGCAGGTGGATTTGTAAGCTGACCTGCAAGACATGGTGAATAGTCATAACAGAGAAGAACAGCACGCACAGCGCCCGGAAACGTCAATTTAATGTTGTGCTGGCCTGAAGGGTTCACACACACGTGCATGCATGCGTGCACGCACGCACACACACACACACACACGCATGTGCACACTCACACGCATGCATACGCGTACGCACTCACGCGCACACATGCACGCACGCACGCATACACACGCACACACACACACACATGCACACGCACACAGTAAGGTGTTTGGGCATGCCTACCCAGCTTCCATGTACAAGAGGCAGCCCCCATGAGCCTCGCTCCCCAGACTATACTTGCGCAAATCTGCAACCACTAGATGTACTCTGCTCCCGCTTCCAGTGCAAGGAGCCCCATTTAGCCGTCAGAAAATTTGGTAACCAAGTTTTCAGAGCAACAGCAGCATGAAGTCTCCATAGCAATGGGTTGTTTCAAACGTGCATACATGCTTACATGAATACTAGTCCGGTTGTCAGCATCAGCGTCGCAAACAGGTCTAGGAGTCCCTGGAACAAATGGGAAGCAGGGAAGAAAAGGAGTCAGGGATGCAAGCACCGAAAAGGATCAGTAAGGAATCTTTTAAGTTAGAAATGCCTGACACCACACAGGTACAGCCAAAATATAGTGCGCTTTCAGAATGGTAGGGCAGCTCCTCCAAACATGTTATTGTTCCAAAAATGGAAAGCACTAAAAAAACATGTGTGTCACTCAATCCCTGGTGTACGATGAGTTCATGTTCCGCATGTTTCCAAAGCTGGAGGGCCTGTGCAAGAACACAGGAGCCCTTAAAACCAATTTATGATAGGTATACCACACAGAAGGGAAGACTTCAAGCTCACTTGAGCTGTCAACGTGGAGTTGGACAAAAGACACAGCCAAGGTTTATAAATTTAGCATGTGAAGAACTTTGCAGCACATGTGGCCACCACTCGTTGTTGCATATTTGGTTCCAGGGACAACACAGGTTTGGGTTCCCTGTAAGACATTTTGCAGGCACTGCAGCCACCTGATTAGCTGGATTTAGTTTGCGATTGAAGCTTGTGTAGCCTGATGTGTAGAGCTTTGCTGTTATAGACACTGCAGCCACCCACCTGGATCTGGATGAGGTCTGCAGTTTTAGCATGCAAGGTGCTTCGCTTTCTGAGGGATTGCATTCACCCACCTGGAGCTGGAAGGGGCAAAACACGATGAGCACCATGGCAGCAGCTTGTGCAAAGAAAAACACCTCTGCAGGGACAAGAGGGTGATGTATCAGTGTGTGTGTGTGTGTGTGTGTGTGTGTGTGACAGAGCAATGAAAGTCCACTATAGTATCATTAGCAGCCTCTTCAGACGTGGTTGGTTGATAAAAAGCTTCTGTTTGGACCTTGGTCTATTGGTGCTTAATGTAGCTTTGGCGAGTACTAGTTATTTCCACTCCTTTCTGACAAGTACACTCATATAAAGGCATAAGCAAGAGCAGAAACACACCAGTAGTGTGTGTGTGTGTGTGTGTGTGTGTGTGTGTGTGTGCGTGTGTGTGTGTGTGCGTGTGTGTGTGTGTGCGTGCGTGCGTGCGTGCGTGCGTGCGTGTGTGTGTGTGTGTGTGTGTGTGTGTGTGTGTGTGTGTGTGTGTGTGTGTGTGTGTGTGTGTGTGTGTGTGTGTGTGTGTGTGTGATCTTGCGTACAAACCTCCCCGCTTTCCAAAGTCTTGTTTCAGCTCCTGTACAAGCTCATCCGAAGCGAAGAAGTCCTCGTTTTCTTGTTGGGAGGAAGATGATGGGGGCTCCTTGGCCTCTGTTGGTTGCACAACCTCTGGCGTCTTTCCTGCCTCTTGTGGGGGCGTGCCTGGTTCCCCACTGCTGGCGCTGCACATTAGCAACAATTGCAGCTGAAATGTTCAGTAGAGGAAGTCCATAAGCTTTGTGCATACTGTCATGGGAACGAGAGGGAACAAGGAGGTCACATTCCATGGAGTCTTAGGTGCTCAGAAATACAGGCTCGCAGGGCTGAGTCCAGACTACTCACCTGCGCACCACCAGATTCCTGGATTTCCCAACAATGGAGGGCTTAGGCAAAGAGCAGACTGTTGAGCTTGTGCGGGGCCCCAGCAAGTACAGAGAGGATGATTTGTGGAGGAGCATTTTGTGCAGACAGGCCGTTTGTTTCTCAAGTCAACTCTCAACTCCTTATTTTAAATCTCAATACCTCAATAGATTTCCTTAGAGTGCACTAGTCTATTTCTGATGCCTCGATGTGCTCATCACTCATGGATGGTCCCAATGACTAATATATATGCAAGAAATATTATAATACATGCATTTGAGAATTCAAATCATCCTTGTTGAACCCAACCGATTTGATAACAAGGAAGGAAAGCATGACTCTCCCGTTGAAACTCACATTTCAAAAATTGCACAAATTGAGCTGATAAAATCATCACCATGCTTGGGTGCAGAGCAGCCTGTGACAGCTGGTACCTCTCTTGATCCAGCAGCCTTCTGGCCACTCTGCTCCAAAAACATGGTGGCTAGGCATTGATCAGCACAAATGGAGGATGAGCAGGATTGGCAAGGACGCGTGTCCTGCTGCGTCTGGTATGGCACCGTTTTTGGTTGACCAGCTTCATTGGCACACCTTCTCACTGGCACAGCCAAACACCAGCTGTCCATCTGCCATGTGCACGTACAGCTTGGACTGTGGGAATGGCAAGGACGCATCCTGGGTGGCTCTGGAATGTGGGCACGTGTTCCACATGGAATGCGTGGCCCAAGCGCTGGA
>OU611765.1:1275000-1465000 GCA_914767535.2 Dunaliella primolecta
TGCCAAACTGCCCAGGCGGCTTGTCTGTGACCCCTCAGGTCTTGGTCTGCTGAAAGCAATCAGGCATCCGTGCCTGCAACTTTCAACTAATCCCAGATACACTGACATGATGAGGCTGCTTGGCTGTGGTAATGATAATCCCAGACACACTGACATGATGAGGCTGCTTGGCTGTGGTAATGATAATCCCAGATACACTGACATGATGAGGCTGCTTGGCTGTGGTAATGATAATCCCAGACACACTGACATGATGAGGCTGCTTGGCTGTGGTAATGATAATCCCAGATACACTGACATGATGAGGCTGATTGGCTGTGGTAAGGATAATCCCAGATACACTGACATGATGAGGCTGCTTGGCTGTGGTAATGATAATCCCAGACACACTGACATGATGAGGCTGACTGGCTGTGGTAGTGATAAGTATTATATTATTGGCAAAAGCTATGATGCCCTGATGTTTGTTTTAAGGAAAAAGTATGTAACTGATCCCAGGTATACGGACATGCCAAGGCTGCTTGGCTGTGGCTATTGGAGATGACTAAAATAACGTGATGCTTATGATGAGTAAAAGCTATGACAATTGATCCCAGGTACACCAACTGAGGCTGATCAACCAATGGCCGCTATGTGGCTCTGTGTCTGCATAGTGTGCACACCTATGCCTGCACTTCTCGATTTTCCTGGATGCCTCTCGCTTCCGCTCTCAGGCAACATGCCCCCACATGGCCCTACGTACCCTCAATCCCCCTACGTGTACCCTCAATCCTCCTCACAACAGTACCCCAGTGTGCTCGAACTGTGCACATCTGTGCTTGCAGTTCTTAACCTTGTTGGACGCCACTGGCCTCCGCTCTCAGGCAACCTGCCCTCATGTGTTCCCTCAATTCTCCTTGCAACTGTGGCTCACAGTGTTTAGATCTTGCATTTCTGTGCCTGCAGTTCTCAACATTCCTGGATGCCACTGGCTTCCGCTCTCAAGCAACATGCCCCTACGTGTACCCTCAGTTCTCTTCGAAACGGTAAGGCGCATGTACGCTTCCTTTTTTTTTTCAAGAGAAGGGGATGCAAGGGCTGTGTGCTGCAAGTTGTGGTCTGGTTGGTGGTGTTGCCAAAGCACCATCCAGACCACAGGGTTAGTGCATGTCACTCACATGACGACCTTCTGGAAGGTAGGCTTTACTGGCAGCAGAACAAACACCACAAAGCACCAGGTGTGCATGTGTGGACATGCAATGACAAGGTAGGCTCTGATGGCGGCACAAAGAAGGCCACAAAGCAACAGATGGGGTTTTTAGGCAAGCAGTGAAAAAAGCAAAGGCCCTAGGGCTCCTTTGTTACCTTGTGGAGCAGTTTAGCTAGCCCTTTTTTGGACCCCTCAGAGCATGCTGGGTGGTGTTTGGCTGGGCTCACTCTCCTCCGTGCCTCACGTCCCTCAACATGGGTGGCCGTTTCCTTATTATTTTTGTTTTATGATTTTCCTTCATATGTCCCTCTCATTTTCAGCTGCATGGATGTTAAATGGGTGACCATATCCCTGCTTTCTTGTTTGTCCTTCTTTGTCCCATTTGTCCTCCAGGTCTCCCTCATGCCTTGACTGGCCCTGGACTCGCTCACCTCCATGTCTTCCATTTTTTCGTCCGCGCGGATGACCAGTTTTCTCAATCCCTGTGGTGTTGAATTATGATGTATAGCCTTTAACAAGCGACCCAAGACATTCCATGTTTCTCAGGAAATGACACACAGAGCTCCTCACACGTGCTTGACACTATTCCATTTGTACACTTACCATTTTTCCAGAGTCATGGTCATGGAGCGCTTGAAAGGGGCTGCGCTTGTGGACTACAACGCCATTCGGTCCATAACTACCAAGGTGCGGGGTGCATCGCTGAAAGGAAAGTGTGTTCGTGCTTGGGGCTGTGTTGGTTGTGCTGGACAAGCTGGGCATGGATGACATCAGGGTTGATTTCTTTTGGCATGCATGACAGCAAAAGTACCGATGGCCACACTGCCCCCTTTGGTTTCTTTTGGCATGCATGACAGTAAAAGTACCTGTGGCCGCACTGCCCCCTCATTTCTCTTTTTGCTTGCATCACACACACGTAGAGTCGGCCAAATGCATACATACGCTAAATATATCACATTCCCCTTCAAAGAGCTGAAATACACGTCGCGCACACACACATGTATGTATGTCTGTATGCATGCATGCATGCATGCATGGTGCAAAAGTGCCTGTGGCCACTGTACCCTCTCTCTTTCTCCTTGCAGGCTTGCTCATGTGTAGGGTAGGCCAGCCCTACAAGATGTTTGGAATGTAGGGACACACATCTTGCATGTTTCCTCAGCGTAAATGGAAACATCCGCAGACATTTACCAACTTGACCAAATACTCATGTGCCGTGTCCGTAGAGAAAACCACGACCTTGTGTGCATGTCATACACATTCCAATCATGTGTGCACCTGCCCTTGAAGGCTTGCAAGTCTCAGCGCGTGTCGACATTAGGCTGCAGCACACATCAGAGTTCCTGAGTGCGTGTGTCAGTTCCAGCCCACTGCACAGTGCTTTTGGCGGCGCGAGTAGTGGTGCTGTCCAGTTGGTCTGCCTGTGAATATAGAAGTCAGTAAAGAAGTCCTGCACAGCCTTTGGCGGCAAGCTTCGATGGCACATCACTCTCAAAGCCTCTTTGTTTGAGTAGCCATGGGGTCAATCAAAGTGTGCTCCAAACACAAGCTCCTGAGTGCGTGTACCATTAGCAGTCCAATGCACAGCCTTGGGTGGCAAGCTCCAAGGACATCGCACTCTCAAAGCCTCTTTGTTTAAGTAGCCATGGGGTCAATCAAAGTGTGATCCAAACACAAGCTCCTGAGTGCGTGTACCATTAACAGCCCAACGCACAGCCTTGGGTGGCAAGCTCCAATGACATCGCACTCTCAAGGCCTCTTTGTTTGAGTTGTCATGGGATCCATCATAGCGTGCTCTGGACACAAGCTCCTGAGTGCGTGTACCATTAACAGCCCGACGCACAGCCTTGGGTGGCAAGCTCCAATGACATCGCACTCTCAAGGCCTCTTTGTGTGTGTAGACAGAAGTCAGTCATTGTCTGTGCACAGGAAAGACCCTTGGCCTACAAATTCAACAAGTCCTCCTTGGCCAACGAATCCTGACGCAGCAAAGCCCTTGGCCAATTCTTTTTGCCCACACATCCCTGACCAATCCTATTTGCCCACACATCCCTGGCCAATCCTATTTGCCCACACATCCCTGACCAATCCTATTTGTCCACACATCCCTGACCAATCCTATTTGCCCATACATCCCTGCCGTGTAGGACCCTGAGACGGTGCTGGTGTCTGCACTCAACACTTGGTTTGCAAGCGTCATGGGGGCATCCACGTTCCATGCAGATGTGCATGCAGGTGTGTGTGTGTGTGTGTGTGCATGTGTGCATGTGTGTGTGTGTGTGCATGTGTGTGTGTGCGTGCGTGCGTGCGTTCAAAGGAGGTTGAGTGTGTTTAAACTTTATTGCTTGTTGGAACTGCTCGCTTTTGGACGGCAGTGCTTGCACAGGGGACCACTTGGCAAGTACTTTTTCAACGTTTATTGTTGCAAGGCAGGCTCTTCCAGTAGAAGCCTGTCAAATGGTGATTTGACAGACTCCTACTGGAGATATGTGTTGGACTGCTCTCCTTCCTACTGCACAGACTTTTTCTTATTACTAATGCACAAGCAGGCTAGCAGTCGCACGTTGTGACTGAAGGCCTCTCTTTCCTGTAACCCTGTAACCCCTGTATCCCTTAACTAATGCACAAGCATCATGATGGGTGGATCCAAATGGTGATTTGACAGACGCCTACTGGAGATATGTGTTGGACTGCTCTCCTTCCTACTGCACAGACTTTTTCTTTTTACTAATGCACAAGCATCATGATGGGTGGATCCAAATGAGGCATATTTGCCTTTGATGTTATGGTGCTCTAGTAATCTAATATGCTGTGTTGCTGTTGCTGTGAAATACATCTCAGCCTTGCTATCCAGCGCACCTTGGCTGAGTTGGCCTGTTTGCCCAGGCAACTTGATGGTGTTTCCCAAATGTGCTTCTGGCAGAAAGCTCATCATTGTTACCCTTAACCACGCTCGCTTTTTTTGTGAAATGCTCTCCGGCTTTGTTGGATTTCATGCGCAGGGAACTTGATGGTGTTGCCTGACGGACGCGTAGGCTTCCTGGATTTTGGTATTGTAGGACGCATCTCGCCTGTGACTTGGAGGGCAGTGGAGATGCTCCTGCAATCTCTTGCGGTGAGTGTGGTCTGGAATGCCGTGGGGATCCCTTGCAGTGAGTGACTTGGAGGGCAGTGGAGATGCTCCTGCAATCCCTTGCAGTAAATATGTTGGCTGGGTAATGCGTGCTCGGTCATTGGTTTTTGGGCTCGGCCATGCGTGCTTGGTCGTTGGTTTTTTGGCTCGGCCATGCGTGCTTGGTCATTGGTTGCAGCGAGTGTACGTCGGCTCAGTCATTGAAACTCAATCGTTGGTGCTGTGTCAGCGATTGCAGTAAGTGCATGTTGACACAGTCATTGGTGCTCAGTCTTGGTTGCAGTGGGTGTTTTTTGTCTCTGTCATGGGAAAGCAAGAGGAGAAAAGAAGAAAAGTCTACGCCAGCCAAGGGGCCGCGTGCATTAAGGAAAGGTTCCCTTAAGCTGGCAAGGGTCTCATCAAAGGGCCCACAAACCTGAAACTAGACACAGCTAGCCTAGGAGAAAGCCAGAAAGAGAGCTCATGGGGATCTGGAGGGTTGCCGGCCATGCTCTTGTCCTGAACTCTCCTTCTCCCGCTTTCCACCGCCACGCGCCCAGCTAACCCTCCTCCAGGAGCCCCCTGGATATGAAGTGCATGTCTGGTGTTAATAATAGCTGTTAATCTTTGGATAGCTTGGCAACCTAATTGCAACTTAGCAGTTATGGGTCTCAATCATTGGTGCTCAGTCGTTGGCTGCAGTGTGTGTGTATATTAGCTCAGTCATGGGCGCTCAGTCATTGGTGGCAGTGAGTGTCTGTTGACTCAAGTCATGGGCGCTCAGTCAGTGGTTGCAGTGAGTAAGCGTTGAATCAGGCATTGGTGCCCAGTCATTGCCCGTAGTGAGTGTGTGTTGGCTCAGGCACTTTTGAAAAGTCTTTGATTGTAGCGAGTGTGTTTGGCTCAGGCATTAATGTTGTAGACCAGAGTTAAAGACCCTAAAAAGCTCTTACATTGCTCACGCACTCACAATTGCCAATGGCCAATCCTGTATACGGACTCTACGTCTGAAGTTATGAGCGCTGCGGTGGGTGGTTGGTCTTGGAAGTGCAACTGCGTTGTGCTATAGAAGGAGTGTTGAGTGGTGGGTGGTTATAGGTGTGCAGCTTTATCATGTAATAAACGAGAATTTAAAGGGGGGGTGTTCGCCTATGCTCAAGCTGTATGATGTGTTGACAATTTGGCTACTTGCTGGTCAACTGCTCAAATGCAATGCATTTTAAAGCAGGGTTCTGCAAAGGAGTAGAGTGGAGCCGAGAGCTCTTTGGCAGAGCTGTTTTGTCAACTCTCACAGACGCAGGCTTCAATTGTCAGAGCAATCTTTTTCAATTAAATTCGGGACTGAGGTCATCAGGAATTTTGGAATTAAGTTTTTCAGGACTGTATGTAGGCTTACCTACGGGCGGGAACCCCGCTTTTTGGCGGTCTCCATACATATTTGCAAGTGCTGACCAGACTTCACAACCTGCTGGATGAATTTGCTTGCAGCACTGCTGAAAAGCACATGTTCCACACTCCTGTCAGGTCGTAGTCATGTCGACAAATGTTTTGATTGAGTTCTTCTGCTAAGAGAAAGCCTGCTTGCACTTGATTGCAGACTGCTGACTACGAGACAATGGCACGAGCCTTGGCAACGATAGGAGCTTGTGATGAGGATGTGAGCTATGACGCGTGAGTACATCCTCCATACATTATTTCAATTGTACTTTTATGGCAATGCCATGTGAGTGCTCCTTGCTTGAAATTGCTTGAAATTGTACTTTGATTTTTTAAAAGCGTGAGTACATCTCTCTTAGTGTGCAAGTGTACACTTGAGAAAAATTAAACAGCTTTCTCAACTTCAATTACTGGCATTGCATCTTTTGTGCCCTCCGTGCACATGGAGGAAGGCATGGCTCCCTATTCGATTTTTGGCACTGCCGCGAATAAGCATCGAATCCAACCTGATGAAATTGAAAGATTGCACAGGCTTCTTTTCTCCCGAAATCTGGTTGCAACAATGCTTTTTTTCTGGTTTGTAATGGTGGGATGCTCCTGCGCTGCAACCATGCCGCCATCACTGGTTTTACCTCTGCTCAGAGTCTCCCTGACTTGTCTCCTTTAATTCTTTTGTCAACTTAACCTGGCAATAATGTCTCTGTGCTTGAGTGATCCGTGCGCGGTCAAGAACAGGGCCAATGCAGTGTCTTTGTGATATACTTATCCGTACACAGTCAGGGATTGGGCCAATGTAGTGTCTCTGTGCTTTAAGGTTCCGTGAGAATGAAGGAACTGGGTCGATCAGTGACCATTGAATGACCACAGAGGGATGGACATTGCAAAAGAAGCAACTTGTTTGTTTGCACTTGCAAGCACACAACTCTGTAAAAGCAAGGCCATGTTATCATTGTTGAGTCATCATTGTAAATGTGAATGCGCCATGAGGTGGTAAGGAGAGTGATTGACCAGGTTTACAAGCTTGCTTGCTGGATGTGCTGCCATGAGAACGGATTGCTGGATAAGGGTGTTGGCAGCCATAGACTTTGCCAAGAGCGTTGCATTTATTTTCAAATTCTGGTACCTATCAAATGAGTCTGACGCCCTCTGGCATGGAATGCAGATTTGCCCGGGATCTGGAGTCCTTCTTTGTGGAATTGGAGCAGATCAACACCAATGTGGTGATTAGCAATGACCGGCTAAATGGAGGTAAGTAAGCAGTGCTGGGAGCAGTGCCAATGTTACATCAGATTAACATTCACCTGTAGTGATAGTTAGCAGCTCTTGAGTGCATGATATACATAGCAATGCCATTGTTACATCCGATTAACATTAACCTGTAGTGATAGGCATTGCTCTTAAGTGCATGATGCATACAAGGACACATTCATGCAGGTGCATCAGGACAAACACCGTGAAATAACTCCAAAGCAGTTTCCAGAGACCTGCAGGAAACGGCTTTCACACATTGTGATTATGGTGCCTGGGACAAGAGAAAGGTCGGAAGAGGGTTAATTGCACGCTCTTGGATGTCGCACAGGGAGCTGTGCTTCCTACCTTCATGGTTCAATGTGTGGAAGCCTACTGGATTGCTTTTTTACAATTTATTGGTACCAGTGCTTCTGTGCTAAACCGTTTTATCTTTTTCCTGTCTCCCCAACTTCTATAAATCAATGCTTCCTTCATCATCTGCTTTTTGAAGCTGGTGGGCTTCAAAGCACAGTCTCTCACTTTTTGTGTCTCACTTTCCTCATCTCAGGTTCATCACCATACACTCTGCAAAGCTGTTGGGCATCATGGCATCACACTTTCTAAATAATTGCACAGCATCTCACTTTCTGCATCATGGCACAGCATCTCACCTTATGTATCACATCAAAGCATCTCACTTCCTGCGTCATGGCACAGCACCTCATCTCTGGCATCATGGCACAGCCTCTCACTTTTTGCGCTATGGCACATATGCTTTTCTACCTGTGCCCTGCAGGTGGCAACGCCACTGTGTCCGCTGCATTGGAAGTGGACCAAACACAGCTGAACCGCCTCTTCCTCAACCTTGTGCGCATTGGCGAGACGCATGGGGTCCGCTTCCCTCGGGAGTTTGGCCTGTTCCTGAAGCAGCTGTTGTACTTTGACCGATACACCCGCATCCTAGCCCCACAACTCCAGGTGCGTGGTGTGTGTGTGTGTATGTGTGACACATGCGCCCCTAGTGCCTCCGTCTTGAAAAATGAAAGCTAACATTGCGCAAGCCCAATTGGTCATACTGGTCAAGCGCATGAAGGGAAGGTTCCCTGACCAGCCAGGTACTTAGCTTGCTAGTTAAGGGACCTTTCCTTAATGCACGCGGCCTGTGGCCTGCGTAGGCTTTTCTGTTCTGTTCTTTACCTATAGGGTTTCAGCAGAACAAGGCATGTAAAAGCAGGGTTTCAGCAGAACAAGGCATGTAAAAGCATTTCACGGCCAGAGTTGGAATTCATGTCAACTCTGCTTCCCTTGTGTCGATGGCTGCCTGTCGCAATGAAGCGCAGCGCCTTTTTCCTCTTGAGGCTTTTGGCTGCACTCCTCCTTGTGCTCGCTTGATTGCGTTTCCTTGCCAGAGATGAACGTTGCTTCCCTTCCTCCCAACTCACCGGCTCTCAATCCCGACAAAGATTACGCTCTTACTTGCTTGTCATCTCTGTTTGGCATGCCCATATGCCCATGCACCTGAATGCATCCTTTCATGTCAGTCTGGCCTGTGTGCATGCTTATGCACATCAAAGAAGAAAGTCGACTGCTCTTGATTTAATAACTGACTGCATTCTGATTTACATCCTTCCCCCTGCACCCTGCCCTTATCCCCTTCCAGCTGCTTTGTTTTTCTTCATGTTCCATTCATCCTAACTTTTTGCATTGCAGGTGCTCTCGGATGAACGCATCCGCACAACCAACCTGAGCTCGCAGTATGGACGCCGCTAAGAAGGGATCCTCCTTAGTGTTTGCTCCCAGTCACTGAGTGGTGTTGCCGTTTGTAGTCGCAATATGAGCGCCTGCTGATGTCACAGTAAGAGTTCCACTCAAAGGCGGGGGTTGCTTGCATTGCAGCATTGTGACTTGTGATGCTGTTTGAGGTCGATTGCGAGGGGGCCTGAGTTTTCCTGGAGTGGATCCTGTGTGGTTTGGAGGACCTATTGAGTTCACCCATGCTTGCTGAGTGTCATTAACGAGTGTCGTATGCTTCTCCTTGTACTAATATGAGTGCAATGTGATTTATTAACCTGTGAGAAGAGGGTCGTGCTGTTGTGCTGGTAGGGTCATGCAGTTTTCTTTTTGTTTATCGAGCCTGATTGCCCTTTTTTTATTGAGAGACTCTTGTTGCAAAAAGTGTGAATTTTGATGAGCGCTCCTCGCTTGACCTAGTGCTTCATCACTGTATGGATGGATCATCATGTTTTTGCGACTGCATTCAAGTGTCGGTGAAGAATGACAGAAACGAAGAACTCCTGGCAATGTTTGTGCGTGACCGAAGGTCCTGTTGACTTTCAGGTTGATCGGGTTGGTCATGACTGAGGAAAGAAAGAAAGATCTACGCTTGCTGTTCGGCCGCGTGCATTAAGGAAAGAGCCTCTCAATGGCTCCCACCGACAGAGGACTGAGGATGAAGGCCTTCAAGGAGGGCCAAGTTGGAATGGGGGAGCCAAATGGCTTGTTGCGGCCTCTGCCGACCTTTTAAATTCACTTGTGTGGATTAGATTGTATTAAGCCTGGAGGGGCCCTCAGCCAAACTGTTCAGCTGATGGGCATGTGACTGTCACCTAAAGGTGATCCATGTGCTCAGAATGAACAAAGAAGGCTTACTCTTACGTCACAAGAGAAGATTGAACACACCTTGAACACCGTCATAATGAACTGAAGTCATTGCTCATTGTCAGAATTATGAACTGAAGTCATTGCTCACTGTCAGAATGAGGTGTTTGAAAAGAAAAGAACAGAAGAAAGTGAATTGCTATTCATGTCAGAAGAAAAAAGCCTACATTAATTTAGGAGGATAGGACATCTTGGACCGGGCCAACATGTACCCCCTAGGAAGGAAGGAAAGGGTTACATAGCTGGACCTGCCTGCGGGGGGCAGCTTAGCTGAAGCAGAAATGTGCCTGTACCAAACCAGTCCAACCTACAAGCAAATCTACAACTTCTTTAAGATTTGAAGCTCAGTCAGAGCATTTCAGGCATGCGGACACAAACTTGGCTAACACAAACTTGGCTAACCCTGATACATCAGCCTGGTGAAGACTTAAAGACGAGATGCACTTCTTGGGGGGTGTAGAGCTGAACAGGTGCTGGACCTGAGTGCGTGATCCAGGATGTGCTCTTCGTCTTGAACAGTGTATCCCCTAAACCGAGCATGCGTTTGTGTGTGTGTGTGTGTGTGTGTGTGTGTGTGTGTGTGTGTGTGTGTGCGTGTGTGTGACTGTTTGTGTGTGTGCGCGCGTGTGTGTGTGACTGTGTGTGACTGTGTGTGACTGTGTGTGTGTGTGTGCGCACGTGTGTGTGTGTGTGTGTGTGTGTGTGTGTGTGTGTGTGTGTGTGTGTGTGTGTGTGTGTGTGTGTGTGTGTGTGTGTGTGTGTGTGTGTGTATGTGTGTGTGTGTGTGCGCGCGCGTGTGTGTGTGAGTTTGTGTGTGTATGAGTGTCTGTGCGTAAGTGTGTATGACTCATGTGCTTGCGTGAGTGTGTCTCCGAGTGTGTGCGAGTGTGTGATTGTGAGTGTGTGAGTGTGTGGCATTTGTGAGTGTATTTGAGTGTGTATGAGTGTGTGCGTGTGTGGCATGTGTGAGTGTGCGCGTGTGTCTGTGGCGTGTGTGTGTGTGTGTGTGTGTGTGTGTGTGTGTGTGTGTGTGTGTGTGTGTGTGCGCGTGCGTGCGTGCGTGCGTGCGTGCGTGCGTGCGTGCGTGCGTGTGTGCGTGCGTGCGTGCGTGCGTGCGTGCGTGTGTTTGTGTGTGTGTGTGTGTGTGTGTGTGTGTGTGTGTGTGTGTGTGTGTGTGTGTGTGTGTGTGTGTGTGTGTGTGTGTGTGTGTGTGTGTGTGTGTGTGTGTGTGTGTGTGTGTGTGTGTGTGTGTGTGTGTGTGTGTGTGTGCGCGCGTGTGCGTGCGCGCGCGCAGTCAAATGGATTGCACCTCCATTTTAATAAAATTTTAAGCATGGAACTGTAGCGTTTGTGCGTTGCTTCTCTGGCCGTAGGCACGAAGACTTTTCGTTTGCGCTAGGGTTCTACTGTCGGTCAGAAAGTGTGCATGAATAATATAAGTTAAATACAGGAGCCATGCAGTGCAGCAGTAACCCTTTCTCATTGCAGCTGCTCCCACCAGCCCCAGCATCAACTCCAGCAATCCCCCGGGCCCTTCACACGCCCGCCCTCAATGCTCCTCAGCACAGCCTGAGCAGAAGGAGATGCCGTGTACACCGCACCGCTGCCACGCTGCGGCACGAGCAGCGAGAGGAAGAGGAAGAGCAGCAGGGAAGACGTACAGCAGCACTGTTTCTCTCTTGCCCTTCAATGACAAGCACTGACATGCACAGCAGCAGCAGCAGCAGCAACAGCAGCAGCAGCATGCCTGGAAATCTGGGAACCCGGCTGGTGCTAGAGCGGCTGTATGCGGGGGCAAATGCTGGTTCTCTGGCCCCCTATGCACCCCTGCAACCACTGCCCCTGCTGTACCTGCCCAGTGTACTGGAGCAGCAGCAGACAGAGCAGCAGCAGCCCCAAACGCAGAAGACACCCAGTGAGCAGGGCTACAGGGGAGGGGCGGGAGCAGGAGGTCCTGGCAATGGGGGGAACCAAAACGAGTTCTTTGCGAATTTGGGGGATGCCCTTCGCACGCTGCGGGACGACATCCCGGACCTGTTCAACCACGACCTAAACTGTGAGTAGCTGTTCCGCTGGGAGCATGCGTGTAGGTCTGCTGCGTGTGGTGTGTTGTAGCGTGCGCTTTTTAGCTGTGCTTTCGTGAACACCGTTCATGACCCGTCGTGTGTGGCTGTGCATCGGGATTTCCAAGGACGCTGAACAGCCCGTTGTCCTGACAGCGGAGGCCTGTGCTGTCTGCCTCGCAGATAACATCTACCGTGAAGACATCGTGTTCAGGGATCCCCGCAACAAGTTTGAGGGCCTCAAGAATTACCGCATCATCTTTTGGTCCCTGCGCTTCCACGGCAAGCTCTTCTTCCGCAAGCTGTACGTGGAGGTGAAGCGCGTGTGGCAGCCCACCAACGACAGACAGACCATCAAGATGCGGTGGACGGTGCACGGCATTCCACGCGTGCCCTGGGAAGCAGAGGGCCTGTTTGACGGCATCTCCACCTACAAGCTGGACAGCAACGCCAAGATCTATGAGCACGTAGTGGACAACGTCATGCTGAGGGACCCACCCATGGCCCTCAACTCCCCACTGCTTGCCACCATCAACCTGCTGCGCATGCCCCAGCAACAACCCTACCCAGGTGTGGATACAGGTCATGTTACACCTGCAGAAATCACTTTTACTGTGTGTGGAGGGGCGGGTGAGTGGGTGCGCGCATGTGTGTGTGTGTGTGTGTGTGTGTGTGTGTGTGTGTGTGTGTGTGTGTGTGTGTGTGTGTGTGCGCGCGCGTGCGCGTGCGCTTGCTCATGCGTGTGTGCGTGTGCGTGTGCGTGTGCGTGTGCGCCAGTGTGTATGTGGTTGAGTGTTTGCAAGCATATGCACCTTTTCTAACTGGCCTCAATGTTCTTTGAGATGTAGCACATGCCTTGGGCAAATGCTGGTTGAATTTCAAGGCTGTGCAGTGCAAAGGTGCATGGCATAACTCACCCCTCCATGCATGTGCTACCTGAAAGCTTGCTGCTCATTGGAAAGTCAACCAGGTGTGGATCATAGGCTAGTGTAAGCCATTCCCATTGTTTGTCTGAATGGCATGACATTGGGGTAATGAGCTGGGCTGCACATATGATGGGAATCGGCACTGAAGTTTGTCAAGCCTTGGAACGCCGGGAATTTGTGCCCATGTTCACTCAGTTGAGCAGTAGAAGTGGGCACAGGGCAACTGAGGTGGCTCCTCATTATGCCATCTCGTGCTGTCTCGTGCGGTAGAGCATGCCTGTTCTGCTGGCCTGGTTTGTTTGGAGCATGCATCCCAGCACAGGTTGGCCAGTGGAGCTCTTGGCACGCCTCAAATTACCAACTTGGCGTTAGCAAAACCAATGTATGCGCACCACAGCCCTCACAAGCACACGTGCATTTCCTGGCTGACGAGATGAGCACAATGCAGCTCCACATACTTCCCGCATGCTGGATACGTGTCCAACGCATGCAGGCATCCCAACAACCTACCAAGGGTGTGCCGATGACTGCTGTAGCAGCAGCAGCAGCAGCGTCAGCCTGAGCAGTTATGACAGCCTGCAGCCAGAGCTCGAGGGTAGCATCGGCAGCAGCTCTTGCCCATGCAGCAGTCAGGGCAGCAGCAGCAGCAGCTTGAATGCCCAGTGTGCGCGTTTCAGCTGGGTGCGCCTCTATACTTCCCTGCTGGGCAGTGTGGCCGTCGTGCACACACTGGCTGGCATCACGCACGCAGGTGAGCCAATGCAGTTTCAGTGAGGATTAAGGAGGTGTTCCCCCGGCCAGCGTGAGTCTGAGCAGGGCACTGGGCCTGCATGACTTTGTGAATTCAAAATGTACTAGGCTGTGTGAGTTCATCAGTTCCTGGTGCACTGCTTTAGAGCCCATGAGGCACTGTCCAGTGGCTGGATGTTACTGTTGCAGACCAACAGTAGACCAGTGCAAACCGGCAAAAGCTGCTGCCTGGCCAGACTTCTGCAAAGAGCACGGCGCATCTGTTGGTTGATGCCTGGTGGCTATGAAGCCGTGCGTTACTCTTCGGTCCCCAGCGCTGTGACACTTGAGTGTGCAGTTAGTCTGTCCACTTGCTTATCAGTGCTGAGGGCAAACATGTAATCAAGTCAACCTAGTACAACAATTTTGGCATGTGGGCGTCTGAGCGTGGATTCCAAGGGATCTCCTCCCCTGTTGGATTGAGGACCACACCGGCAAATGCGTGATTGCATGCATGTGTTTGTCACACACAAGCGCACACGCACATGAAAACGCAGTCATGCGTGATTGCATGCATGTGTTTGTCACACACAAGCGCACACGCACATGAAAACGCAGTCATGCGTGATTGCATGCATGTGTTTGTCACACACAAGCGCACACGCACATGAAAACGCAGTCATGCGTGATTGCATGCATGTGTTTGTCACACACAAGCGCACACGCACATGAAAACGCAGTCATGCGTGATTGCATGCATGTGTTTGTCACACACAAACGCACACGCACATGAAAACGCATTCATGCGTGATTGCATGCATGTGTTTGTCACACACAAACGCACACGCACATGAAAACGCATTCATGCGTGATTGCATGCATGTGTTTGTCACACACAAACGCACACGCGCATGAAAACGCATTCATGCGTGATTGCATCTCTGCGATAATGCAGGTAGTGACCAGAGGCGCGATGGTAGCCCACCGGCAGCTCTTACTTGATGCTCCCTGGGAGGCTGCCTGCATTGGCTGTCAGGGCCCCTCCTGGCGGCCAATCTCAGCATCACGCCCACTTCAGAGCGTGCACTGTGGGAGTTGTGTATTGGCTGGAACCTGATGAGCAGGTGCACGTACACTTGCATCGACAGGCTCTCACGCCCCACGCAGGCATTGGCACGAGTTCAGTCACTTATGTATCATGTGCGCAAGGTTCGAGCCCCACAGCCCCACAAGGTGTCGCCAGTGCAGACGCTCGTCCATGAAGTAGGTTTTGAGTGAGGAGGGGCACGAGAGACACGGAGAGGACGAGAGAACATTGTACAGTTGTTGTACCCCACATGAGTAGGGGTTTTTCGACAAGCCGAGAGGAAGAGAGTTAGGAGCTCAGCCGACGCTCTGCGTTTTTTGGACGCAAGTGCTGGGAGCAGTTCGGTTGTGCGCTCAAGCATGGCTCAGCTGCTGCTACTGTCCTGGCGCATGCTTGAGTTGTTGAGAAGCACAGGTTGTCGTCCGCGGCATGTACATTATTCCTTATTGTCAGTAGGATGTAGCTTTCTGTCGCAGGTGTGTTTGTGTCGTGCTCCATTTTTTTGCTTGGGTGACTGCATGCCTCCTGTCCCTCATTGTGTCTGCCTGTCCAGTTGGCTTGTCAGAATCTGTGAGGCAGTTGCGCTGAGGTATTATTTTTCTTACACGTCATGTGTCAGATACGTTGAAAGGATTAGAAAGGACAGGATTACATAGCTGTACCTGCTTACAGGGGCGGCCTATCTGAGCTTCTAAGGTGAAAGCACACTGCCGCAGGAGCAAAAAAAATGCAAGCCAGGTCCAGCTGCGTGTGTGAAGGAAAGGATAACATCATGATATGATAGCAATGCCTACAGGACCAACTGCTAGAGCTAAAGCAAGAGACAAGAGAAAGGAAAGAGTTACATAGCTGCACCTGCCTGTGGGGGCAGCTGAGCTGAAGCAAAACGTGCCTGTAACCAAACAAGTCCAATCTAAAAGCAATACTAGAGGCTCGGTCACAGTGTTTCAGGCATGCAAACACAAACTTTGCTGATCCTAGGACATCAGCCTGGTTCATGAAGTCTTCATGAACAGATGCTGGAACTGAGGGCGCAAATTTGTCAGATCCTGAGATGGGAACCCAGAGTAATGTGCTTTTCGTCTTGTACAAGGGTTTACAAGGGTTTACAATGGTGGCCTACAGCCCGAGACTCTGGCTGATGGCAGCTGGTGAAACAAGCTCAACCAGTATCAAAAATTGAGACCAAGTCTGACACAAATCTAAGAAGTCTGTATGAGTCTTGGTTTATGAAAGCATTGATTTCAGAATCAGTGATAGTATGATGGCAAGCCAAGAATGGAATAAAGTCAGCGTTTGAAGGCGGAGCAAACACACGCAAAGTCTTAAACATCTCCTCAAAAAGGTCCTTGTATCTCGTGCGTAGCTCGCGCACCTCAGTACATTTGCAAAAGAAAAGCACATGTTTTTCATCCTGGACTTCCCCACACTCACACTTATCACAGATACTTGAACCCCCAAGCCATTTACCAGACTCCACTCTCAAGTGATGAGCACGCAATCTAAATCTGCTAATGTTTCTCAAAACATGCTTGTCCAAATCCTTGAACAGATACGAGGGGATACAAAAAGGAGCACCTCTGGGACCACTCTCAGAATTCCCACACCACTTATGGTACGTCACTACCTTCTTGTTAACTGCACGAGGACAAAAAACATCGGCCCCTCTCCACACTTTCTGCTGTCTGTATCGCAAATCACCAATGAACTCTTGCATGGGGATTTTCTCAGCTCTCAGCATGTTCTGTTTGAACGAATCACCATTCCGCATCCCACCAAAAGCATTAGAGACTTCAGCAGCCCAGCAAGAGGAATCAAAAGAAGCCAGACTTAAATCAGCCCTCAGCACACGACGCAAGACTTCACTATTGGAGTCAAGCATGCTATTAAAAAACTTGATGGAGGCACGGAACCAGAAGAACTGCAGAGGCTCCTGGCCACACTCTCTCAACACCGGCCAATTTGTAGTACTGTTCTTTACTCCAAGAATGCGCCTCAAGGAACACAGATGTCTTTTCTGCAATTGACTCTCAAACTCACTGCCTTCTCTCAAGTAATGAGTTCCCCACACCTGGCACGCATACATCCCAGCAGGAATGCCATACACCTTGGACAACCAGAGCATAGCATGAGGCCTGTTTTTCAGGTCATGACCCTTGGCAAACTCCGAAATCCTTCTCTGTGCAGCCATATAAGGCCGCATTTTTTTTTCTTTCGTCTTGTACAAGGTTTACAAGGATAAGGCCTCATAAAAGGCAATCAATTCATGAAGGAAATAAGGAAGTTTGTTGTTGTTCTGGTTCAAAAAAGCAGACACATCATAAGATTCTGCCTGTGAGAACAAGGGAGCATATTTCCTGCGGAGAGAGACCACCTGGGGATGTGTGCAATGGAAGAGGACATGTTGTTCATCCTGGACATCATCATCAGCCTCACAAAGGTCACAGTTTGGGGAAGAGCTGTGATTCCAAGTTGCTGTCTCATAGCGAAGGGTGTGAATGCGGAGTCTAAACCGAGCCACGCTGCGAATGACATCGTGGGGGAGGTCAAGGAACATGTAGTTGGGGAGACTATAAGGAGAATGCATAACCAAGGCTTCGTCTTGTACAGTGTGCCAATCATGCTTGTTGCAAATTCTAAACTCGTATAGGATAGGATAGGATAGGATAGGTTTACATACTATGTACAGCTAGTAGCTGTACCTCAGGCTGCCTAGAAAGGCAGCTCAGCTAAAGGGAAGGGGAAGGGTGACATAGCTGTACCTGCCTGCGGGGGTAAAACTCGTATGGGCACCTATTTCCAGGATGCAGTAGGGTTTCTGCTCGAAGGTCACCACAAGGGTTGTGACTCGAAAGGTTTACAGATTCAAAGAAAGGACTGGCAGCCACGCTGTAGGGCTGATAGGCCTGGTGCTGGTACATTCCAGCACACAGAGGCGAGAATTGTAAGCAGTAAATTGAAAAAGAAGGAGGGGACAGAGAAAGGAGAACTGTTTAGACAAGATTAAAAATTGAAGTGCAAGCAGCAAAAAATAAAGGATGTCCCAACGTCTGCTATCTGCGTCCAGACAAGGCTTGCTTGATGTACCGAAGTTTGCAGCAGCGTGCATGCACACATGATTTCTACCAATGAGCCCGTAGCAGCGTTCAGACAGGGCTTGCTTGACGTACCAATTATTGCAGCAGCGTGCATGCACACATGACTGGAAAGGCGTAAGCATGAAATGCTGTGTAGTAATCTATGAGGAATGAGCAAACGTCTAGACTGAGCCCTTTTTCCCTTGTAACCCTTGTAGTCTATGAGGAATATCTTGTAAAAGGTAGATAGGTAGCAAAGGTTTTTTGTCTCATTAGTTTGCTTCCGTGAAAAATGAAAAAACATCCTCAGGGGAAGTCAGTGGACAGATTTGCAAAAGTTCTTTGAAGAGAACACATAGGCTCACAAGAACAAAGGAACACAGCATGTTTTTCATCTTGGAGTCCTCCTTGGTCACATCTATCACATTCAGATGTGTGTTCCTACCACAGTCTCAATCTTCAGGGTGTGAGCATGTAAACAAAAGCACGCTATGTTTCCCAGCTTGTGCTTGCCTAAATCGAGATACAAATACCTAGGGACCGGAAGGGTGCGCCATGAACAGAAAAGGGTTTTAAAGGAAGTGCCATCCAGTAATAATAATTAGCCAATTGTTCGTGTGCTCACCGTGTTCTGCCCAGGCATGAGCATTCCGCACATCTCTCAGCCTTTTTCTCAGATCAACAACGAACTCCCTCATGAATGTAGGCTGCCCAGTCCGAACACATTGCGTAAACTTTTCGCATGTTGAACATGTTGTACCTGTCCAAGCCCATGCATACAGCCAAAAATTCTGAGGTTCAGCATTTACGAGAAAGACTGCTTATCTCAACTAAGCGTGCAGGTTTGTTAAATCTTGAGATGAGCAGTCCAGAATAATGTGCTCTTCGTCTTGTACAGTACGCCAATCACATTTGTTGCAAATTCTAAGCTCGAACGGGCACCTATTTCCTATGTGAGTAGCTTAGCTGCGGCGAAAAAGATGCCTGTATCCAACCCAATCCGGTCTGGAAAAAAAACATAAAACTCAGTCACAGCATTTCAAGCATGCAGATACAAACTTTGTAAATCCTGGTACACCAGCTTGGTTAATGAAATCTCTAAGATGTGATGCCCTAGTTAAGGGTGCAGAATTAAACAGGAACTGGAACTGAGTTTGGAGGTCTGCTAAATCCTGAGGAGGGCAATCCAGGATCAAAAATGCTCTTTGTCTTGTGCAGTGTGCCAACCACACTTGCGAGAGACAAGAGGTTGGCTGGTTAAACTAGCTGGTAAGGTAAGGTCACATCACTATATCCGCCTACAAGGGTAGCTGAGCGGAGACGGAGAGGCCTGTAGCCAGACCTGGCCAAATAATGCTCAAAGAATTTAAGGCTTGGAAAGACCAACACAAATATTCTTGTATTTTGTGCGCAGCTCACACACGCCTCAAGGCAATTGCAATAGAAGAGAGCATGTTTCTCGTCTTGGACATCAGCACGCTCAAACTCATCACAAATATCTGTACCGCCAGCCATCTACAGGATTCAACCTTTAAGTATCGGGCATGAAAGCTACTCACATTCCTCATGATCTCTATATCCAAATCCTGAAATAATTATAATTTGGCACAAAAGAGAGCGCATCATGATGATGCCATTTGATTCAAAGGTTTTCCACACTAATGAGGTAGGTCACTGCTTTCTTGTTCATCTCTCAGGCACTGAGGATATATTTGCTTCCTTCCAAACCCTCTGCTGTCTGTACCTCAAATCCCCTTTTGAAATCCTGCATGTGAGTCTTGGAATCACCCAGCATTTTCTGTTTAAAAACATCCACATTGCGCATGCCACTAAATGCCTTAAACACCTGTGCAGCCCGACAGGAAAAATAATAAGGAAAAACAATGTAGGCAGTAAGAACATTTCCTACATCACTTGAGGAAAAGAAGACACCTTGTCAGGCTGAGAAAGTAACGCAGCCATAACAGTGTCTTGAAATCCCATGACCACACACCCTTCCTTCTCTCAACACAGCCTCAGCTGGGTTGCCACAAGAATAAATACCACTGCCCAACTAACCCAACTAACTTGCAGCACACTCTCGTCACAGCAGACTTCTGTCATGGCAGCATTGACTCAAAGAGCCGTGAGTCTCCCTCACCAGAGTGTAAGAGAGAAGCTAATGAGGGTCTGATGAGTTTCTGGAAGCATGAGGTTCCAGTGCACCAGAGTTATGCTGAGTGTTGTTGTTTTCAATGGCACGTTTGTTTGAGGCAAGTTTGCACGCATGTAGCACAGAGTGGGCATGGAGCTTTCGTGCAAGTTTGGTAGACCTTTGCGGGTCCATTCCTGGTTTTTGAAACTGATCCAGGGTATGGGCAGTATAAATGTCCCACCCACCCCAGGAGAATTGTGTGGAGAGTGGTCTCCACATCTTGAAGTCGTTCGCACAGTTTGCACTGTATTGTTGCTGTGAGGCTTCTAGCTGGGCACCCTGGCAGGCCTCGCATCTTCGCAGTATTTGATTTCTATTAAGTGGATATGGCGTTTTTGGATGTTCAATTCATGAAGTTGCCTGGCTGGCGTTGTGCTGCTTCTTACTTCTTCATTACGTCTCATACTGCGGAGTACCCGATGTGAGGAGGGAGGAGGTGGTCTATTTGGGTCAGCAGGGCAAGGAGTGACCAAGATAGCATCAGGGCGGCTGGAGTTGCATCTAGCTTGATCAGGATTGCTGGGGTGAAAGAGGCATGGAGGCATCGCACGATTGGAACCTTGCTCAGTGATGTGCAGGTCATGCTGAGCCAGACGGCCTGTGCTGCCTAGATCCATATGTATAAGGTTTGACCCATAAGAGCCTTCACTAACCACTTTTAAAATCACTCTGTTGGCAATGTTATGACGCACAGTTACCATGTTACGAATGACGGGGCATTGGCAACCTGAGAGAACGTGGAGGGCGCTGTCCATATGATGACATTCTGGGAGAGGAGATACACTTCAAGTTGTATGTCCTGAGGCTAATGGATCTTTCAAAGCAGACCGCATGGACCATAATTTTGGTTGTTGGGGGTGCCTGTGCGGTATTGGAAGACTGTGCATTTCATTTGGTTGAGATACAGGGCATGTTTAAAAAGGCATTGCTTATGCCCTTATTTGCATGCTACGTAAAGAAAAGAAATACTACTCAGGCAGCAAAAATACTCCTTGCATCAATTATGGAAAAGAGGATACCTAGGGCCGAGGCACCGTGTATCCCCTTCACCAAGAGTAACAGCTAGAATTTTGCATGCTTGTTTCATTTAGAGTGACAGCGTATGATTTTTTACAGTTGACGCTTCTGAACTCAGCTCAAGGCTTATACTTGACATTTACACAAGTTTGGTTTGGTTACAGGCACCTTTTGCTACAGCTTAGCTGCCCTTGTAGGCAGGTACAGCTGTAGCTCTTTGCCAAAGATTTTAAACAAAGGTGGCCTCTTTTCCTCAGTCAATGCAACGAGTTCTGTGGCTTATGTAGGGAAAAACAGAAAATGTAGGTTTTTCTTAGTTGACATCTATACACAAGTTTGGTTTGGTTTGGTTCTCGGCACCTTTTTGCTTCAGTTACTAGCTTAGTAAGCTGCCCTTGTAGGCAGGTACAGCTGTGTAACCGTATCCCATCTTATCCTATCCGATGGAGCTTTCTTTTATTTTTATGAAGAGGGTACACACGAACAATTCCTTTGTGCATACAGCCATTTTTGGCTTGCAGTGTCTTCTCCTTCCTTTTCTGTGCTAGATTTTGCCTGAGAAACGATGAGGACAACCAAAAAAGCTGAGCTTGCTGAATGCTCAAGAACCTGTAGATTCTGCAGGGGAAAACGACCTGCACTGCCTCTGTCCATGGACGCAGGGCATGTCCCATAAGGCCTTTTGGGTTGAGCAATCAAGCAAAGGCTTTTTTAGCACGGCTTGGCAAATGGGATTTGATTGATGCCATGCACTGCAGTGCGGCGGCAAATCCAGAGGTGACTGAAAACGTATTCACAAAGTTACATGTGTACCCACAAGATGGAATAACTCGTGAACGGAACAGACCAAAAGAAAGGAAGCAAGGGAAGAATTGAAGCGCCCGCCTCCTCATTGAGGTGTGAAACCAGTGAACCGAGATGGATGAGATGGAATTTGCAAGGCAGCTTGCACGAAAACAAAATGATGACCAAAATCACTTGCCAGTGTGAGCACTTGACCAGTGTGGAGAGAGTTAATGGCCTTCCATAAAGTTCATGGCCGCCTGTAAGTGCTCCCATGAATACCCTCTTATTGCCTGCTTGTCAAAAAAACAGTGAAAAATGGGGTTTCAAGGTTTGAAAAGGAGGTCGTGTGAATACACGAGCCTGGCAGGCACTGGTTACAGCTGATGCTGTTTGGCTGCTAGGGCAAACGTGCGCGCCGTACAATGGGGATCAGTGAGCACACACCCAGGGAAGTGCTTCCTTATGCACAGAGCAGTGGAATGTGCGGGCATCTCCATTGCTGCAGATATAAAACAGACTGCACTCTCAAGCCTTCGTGTTCAGAACCTGCCATACACGCCCTTCTCAAGCAAATGCCATGTCTACCTCAGAGCGCCTTTGCTGCCCCATGAAGGCCTTGACCATCCACCTCAGAGCGCCTCTGCCACCCCATGAAGGCCTTGACCATCCACCTCAGAGCGCCTTTGCCACCCCATGAGGGCCTTGACCATCCACCTCAGAGCGCCTTTGCCACCCCGTGCTTTGACCATCCACCTCTGAGCGCCTTTGCCACCCCATGAGGGCCTTGACCATCCACACCTACCAGCTTCGCCCTCTCTTCACCGAACTTACCGCCCTCTTTCTCCCTGCCCTCACCCTCCCAGTGCCCTTCCCCACCACCTTCCACCACTGAACTCCCTGCCCACTACTTCTCTGCCCTCATCCTCACACCTGCCTGCTTTGGCTGTTCCAACCCTGCTCCTGCTGTCAGAGCAGCTACTACTGCTACTGCTGCTGCTGCTCTTGCTGCTGCTGCTGCTGCTGCTGTTGTGACGCTGGCGGCAGCTGCGGCGGCACAGATGCCAGCAGTGTAGGCAGTGATGGTTGCTCAAGACCTTCCAAGGCATTCATCTCTGCACGGATGCGCTCATACTCGGTGCATGTTGCACTGTGCACGCGTGCCAACAAGCGCTGCCGTTCCAACAGCCGTGCATACTGTAAGCATGTGTGTGTGTGTACGTGTGTGTGTTTGTGTGTGTTCATGAGTGTGCGTGGTGTGTGTGTGTGTGTGTGTGTGTGTGTGTGTGTGATGAGAAGACAAGGAGCGGGCGGCGCTTGTCCTTGGATGCTGGACATTTGTGGCTAGGGGGTGTGCTCAGCCCATCTTTCGCGGATACAAGCAAACAAGCAAGCAACGAGGGGGACTGCCTTGAGAAGACTCTGCCTATGTGTGCTTGGCAATAAATTGAGTCACAGCAAACCCTGCTCTTCATGGTTGGAACCTTGTTCACGGATTTCAGGGCCCTTGGTCACAAATTCAATGCAAGGCCAAATGCTTGTTATCAAGGAGCTTAATCAAGAGGCTTTCGCCCAAGGAACTCAACCTGGTTGCTTGTCATCAAGGAGCTTAAGTAACTTTCAGCCCAGGAACTTGTAACCAGGAACCAGGAGTTCTCAATCAGGTGCTTGGTTACACCTTCAAGGCGCTTGCAATCAGGAACACCTCCAAGAGCCTTGAAGCATCAAGGACTTTGCATCTTTGGTTGATGGTCTCCAGGAACTCTGGAGGGTCCTTGGTCATTCCATCCAACAAAGACCTTGGTCATATGTGCCTGTGCTCAAGGACTTGAGTGGCCCAAGGTCTTGAACGAATGTGGATATGACCAAGGTCTCTGCGATCCATGACTGAGGACTCTGCAATCCATGATCAAGGATTCTGCAATCCATGACCAAGGATTAGGTGAGGCCCTAGCAGCAAGCTGGCCGTCTAGATAGGACGCCTTTCCTTCATCATTCACACGGCCTGACTCAGCATGGGGAACCTTTCTTTGTTATTCTATGAACAAGATTTGCAACGAGCTGCACAAGAAAGCTGAAGCTGCTGCTGCTGCTGCAGAGAACTTTTGCGAAAAGAGCCCCTGCGCATTTGCTGCCCACGTAGGCAGGTGCACTATCTAACCCTTTCCTTTCCTTTCCTTTCCTTTCCATTTGTTGCACACCAGGCAACCATCGGTGCGCATTTGCTGTGGCACCTGCAACTGCACTGTCACACCAGCAGCCTTCTTTGCATGCATGCATGCATGCATGCATGCACACATGAGCACACACCCCCAATCCACCCCCATTCACATACACTGATTATTCCCCCCCCAACACGCAAACACACACGCGCGTCCTCACCTCTGATTGCTTTGCAGCATCTGCGCTCCCCACGTCCAGCCGCTGCAAGCTTCCCAGTTGTGCCTCTTCTTGCAGATGCTGCTCTGCTTGCCGCTGCTCAGCACGCGCCTGCGTGTGTGTTTTTGTGTTGTGTGTACGTGTGCGTGTGTGTATGTGTACGCGTGCGTGCGTGCGTGTGTGTGTGTGTGTGTGTGTGTGTGTGTGTGTGTGTGTGTGTGTGTGTGTGTGTGCGCGCGTGTGTGTATGTGTGTGTGCGCGTGCGTGTGTGCGTGCGTGCGTGTGTGTGTGTGTGTGTGTGTGTGAAGAGCATGCACACACCTGGTGTCTGTGCCTGCTGCGCTGCCTTGGAGAGCATGCCAGCTGCTGCTGCTGCTGCTGCACTTGCTGCAAGAGTCCCAGCTGCCAGGGCAAGGGGAGAACGAAACTAGGTCCGGCATCAGGTCCCTGCTGTATACCATCACCACCATCTCGGCAACTCCCGCCACCCCCGCCATTGGCACCATCACCACCATCCTCATGGACATCACCATTAACTCCTCCACCACCATTATCATGGTTAGCCCCCACAGGCAGCTGCAGTGGTGGGGTGTGTGGGGTGCATTGCGGGTGCATGCCGCCCATGCAAGCTGATGTGCCATCTGCAGAAGCAGGTGTGCCGTCCACACAAGCTGATGTGCCATCTGCAGAAGCAGGTGTGCCGTCCACACAAGCTGATGTGCCATCTGCAGAAGCAGGTGTGCCGTCCACACAAGCTGATGCAAAGGAGGGCAGGGGAGCGGGTTGCCCGTGTCCCAAGGAGTGGCCGAGGGGGTTACGTGGGGGCTGATGCTGCTCAGAAGCTGCCCAGCAGTTGGGGTGACATGCTTCAGCGCCTGTGGTGTTGCCAGGGGTGGAGGACGACGGCGCGCGTGGTTCCTCCCGGGACTCAAGCGCATTCCAGTGCTGGCCATTTGTTGGTATAGGTGGGGGATGTGCCCCTGGGTGCGCTGCATTGTTTGGCAGGGAGGCTGTGTTCGGTGCGTAGCTGGAGGGGGCATGCAAGGATGGGGGGCTGCTGGCGCGTGCGTTCAGGCTGCTGCTTATGGGCTTTGGTAGGGCGGGCGTGCTCGGTGCGCCGCTGCCTTGCCGCAGCTTCTTTTGGATGTGTGCGTGGTTGCGTTTGCGACTGCCGCTGCTGCCGCCACTATCACTGTAAGTGCGACTTTGTGCAAAGGCTGGGAGGCAAGGGCTGAGGGCGCTGCTGTGCGGCAAGGCGCCAGCAGGTGCGTTGGTCGTGCTGTGTGTCAAGGTGCTGTTTGCGGGGTTGTGGTGCACGGGGCTGCTGGTGGTGGTGTGGTGCGCACTGCGTGCTGACGCCCCATCGGTGGTGTCGTGTTGCATGGGGCTGCTGGTGGAGACGTGCCGCATTGTGCCATCGGGTGTGCCGTGTGTTGAGGGGCCAACGGTGGCTACTGCATGCTGCATGCTGCTTGTGGTAGTCCCGCTGGTGGTGCTGTGGTGCACAGGGCTGCGGATGGCGTTGGGCTGCTCTGCGCTGTGTGCTGAGGAGCCACAGGCAGCTACTGCATGCTGACCAATGCCGGGGCTCTGGGCATCGTCGGTTGTGCTCCTGCGTCTGCATGCACGAGCTAAGTGCGTAGCATGCGGGTGGCGATTGCCACTGCCACTGCCGGTGCTGGTGCTGCCGCTATCTGTGTTGCCGCTGCCGGTGCTGGTGCTGTTCGTGTCGATGCCACTGCCACAGAGCCTATGGGCCAAGTCAACCTCCTCAGCTGCCGCTCCTTGTGCGGCCAGCGGCTGCTCCTGGTGGTGCTGCTGCTGGTGTTGGTGCTGCTCCTGCTGCTGCAGCAGCTCATCCCACTGCCGCCCCCACAACTCTCGCTGCGCCTGCTGTGCTTCCTGCAGGAAACAGCCACGGGCAGGGGCAGCATGTCAAGTAGCAGACATTTTGTGCAGGCCACTGGCAGGTCTTCTCCCTTTCATGGTGCAGGCTTGCACTTCCTGAAGGGCAGCATGTCAAATAGCAAGCGTGTCGTGCAGGACACTGGCAGATCTACTTTCATCTAGGTGCAGGCTTGCACTTCCTGAAGGGCAGCATGTCAAGTAGCAAACGCGTTGTGCAGGACACTGGCAGGTCTACTTTCATCTAGGTGCAGGCTTGTACTTCCTGAAGGGCAGCATGTCAAGTAGCAAATAATTTGTGCTGGACACTGGACACTGGCAGGTCTACTTTTGTCTAGGTGCAGGCTTGTACTTCCTGAAGGGCAGCATGTCAAGTAGCAAATAATTTGTGCTGGACACTGGACACTGGCAGGTCTTTTTTTTTAAAGGTGTAGGCTTGTGCTTCCTGCCAAGGAGATGAGGATCTGCATCAGGTGAAAATGACATTTTTCTGATGCTCTCCAAGAGAAGGCCAGCTTATCCTCAACCACTGCTGCTGTGCCTTATGCAGAGAGCAGCCCTGGGAAAGGGCAGCGTGCCAACCAGCAAGCGTTTGTGTGGGCCACCAGCAGGCTTCATTACATTCTTGCCTTTTAAATACAGGCATCCACTGCAAGGGCATCAAAAGAATAGAAAAGACTGCGCAAGCCAGGTCCGCTGCGTGCATTAAGGAAAGGCCCCCTAACTAGCAATCAAGCTATAGGGCCTCACCAAAGGCTGGCATTAAACCAGCAAGCATCCCTTGTACGCCCCCCCTTGCATCCCCCCCCCCCCTCTTTTCAAAGTGCAGGCTTGTACCTCCTGCAACGGCAGCATGTTAACCAGCAGGCATTCCATGCCAGCCCCTTGCATGTTTTCCCCTTCAGAAGTGCAGGGGTACATCTGCAACGTCAGCAAGTTAAACAGCAGGCACCCCATGCAGGCCCCTCGCAATTTTCCCCTCATAAGTACACGCATTCATCTCCTGCAACGTTAGCTTGTTAGCCAGCAGGCATCCCATACGAGCCACTGGCAACGTCTGTCTTACACTCTACCTTAATTTGTGCTGGGCCTGCTAGGCCTGTTGCACAGGTCAAGCGAGTGGAACAGCAGCATGCCATCCAGCAAGCGTGTCATGCAGGCCCCTAGCAAGTGCTCTTCCAAAGATGCTGCCTTGCACCTCAAGCAAAGGAAGCTGAAGTCACATCTCTGATTCTCATAGGCAGCCATGCTGGCGCACACACTATCATAATGACACAAACACACAGATGCAACTGCTGCTGCCGCAGCTGCTGCAGCCAGACCCACTGATGCTCAGGGCATGCAGCCAACTCCGGCACACCCCCTCTCAAATGACAAGAGCACATGGATACGCTGATGCATGCCCCACTTGCTGCTGCCGCTGCTGCTACAGCTGCTGCAGCCGGGCCCCTCGGTTTTCAGGGGGCAGCCAATTCCCCCCGCTGCACACGCTCTCAAATGACACAAACACACAGACGCACCTGCTGCTGCCGCTGCTGCTACAGCTGCTGCAGCCGGGCCCCTCGGTTTTCAGAGAGCAGCCAATCCCCCCCGCTGCACACGCTCTCAAATGACACAATCGCACAGACGCACCTGCTGCTGCCGCCTCTGCCGCAGATGCTGCAGCCGGGCCCCTCGGTTTTCAGGGGGCAGCCAATCCTGCCGCTGCTGCCTCCTCCGCTCCTCCTGCTGCTCTCGGAGGTGCTGGCGCAGCTGCTCTAGCACGCCGTCTGCCTGCATGAAGGAGGGTAACGGCAGAAAAAGCAGGGCATGCGAGGTGCGCCTCCAATTCAAAAGTGCTGCTCCCACAGAGATGTCAGCGCAGCTGTTCCAGCACAAAGTCCGCCTGTGTGAGTGGGACCACACCGTCACACGTGGCATGGAATAATGATGACCAGCACCCCTTGTGCAAATGCTGTTCCAGCATGATGCTTGCGTCTGTGGAGAAGCACACGTCACCATGACACGCAAAAGACAGTAACACATTTGCTGGTGATGTCCCCACAGGAATCGACGCAGCTTGCCCCTTTGCTGGACGCATTTGCTGGACAAGAGCTGCCAGTGTGAAGGAGCGTGTGAGCAAGCAGCAAAGGAAGCTATAAAGCATGGACATACGCAACACCCCTAGCACAAGCCTCGGGACATTGCCCGCAGCTGCAGAGCAAACAGATAGTACACATGAAGCAGGCATGCGCATGCGCACACATGCACTGTCCATACTGCTAGCATGCACACACGTATGCACACAAAAGCACACATACACACGCACACACAAAAGCACAAAGCACACACACGCATGCACACATGCATTCACACAAAAGCACACATGCATACACACATGCATGCACACAAAAGCACACGCTTTCGGGATTCCAATGCCCCCCTACCCCTCCATGCCCATGCATACACCTTCGCACGCGTCAGCGCTTGAAGCAGGTAGTATGGCATATCAAGCCATCACCTTACCCAATGCCCAAAAACAAACAGCCAGTCATGTTCACACGCTCGCACAGCCGCCAGCGCTTGAAGCAGGAAGTATGGTATAAAGAGGCACCATCCAACCAAATGCCCCAAAAGAAACAGTCGGTCATGTGTACACACCTGCGCAGGTGTCAGCGCTTGAAGCAAGTGCATCAGCACCTCCCGCTCCTCTTCCCCACCCTCCACCAGCAAGCCCTCATGGAAGACATGTAGGGGCAGCATCAGCTCCCCATGTGCCTGTGCATGCTGCGCAAGCTGCCCCGGAAGCTGCACCTGACCCCGCTCATCGCCGCCAGCCCCAAAGCCAAATGCTGGGTGCAGGACCTCAGCCGCGTCAGCCACTGGAGGGTTGCCTTCCGTGTGCGGGATCTGCGCGAGTGTGTGTGTGTGTGTGTGTGTGTGTGTGTGTGTGCGTGTGTGTGCGTGCGTGTACGTGAGTGTGAGAGTGTGTGTGCGCGCGCGCGTGCGTGTGTGTGTGTGTGTGTGTGTGTGTGTGTGTGTGTGTGTGTGTGTGTGTGTGTGTGTGTGTGTGTGTGTCTGTGCGCGCGCGCGGTTATAACGAGCCACAGTATGAGGGCCTCAAATCTCCAGTGCAGTGGCGTTCAAGCACAGTCTGGCATCGCAAGTGTTGCATTGGCCACTGGATCAAGCCACACACAAAGACAGCATTGGTCACTGGATCAAGCCAAAAACAAAAAAATTGGCCACTGGGTTAAGCCATACCAAAAAAACATTGGCCACTGGATCAAGCCACACACAAAAACAGCATTGGCCACTGGACTAAGTCATAAATATTAACAGCAGCAGCACACGAGCATCTGATGCACTGAAAGCAGCACAGCGCTCAAGAGCAAGCCTAGGATGGAGGATGGCTTTTGCAACCTGCACGGCACGCATGCACCCAAGTCTCACCCAAAGTCCAACAGCTTGTGAAGGCTCCCATGCGCATGTTAAGGACCGGCTCTGTTTTTGTGCAAGCCAACTCGACATCATGTCATGCTGGCATGACAGACTTTGCAAGCAAAGTCTCTCCTACATGTTTGATCCATCATACCGAGCTTTGTGCCCACTAGCGGAAAAGCATGGCTGGACGCGCCGTCCCCGCCCCCCCCCCATACATACACAGGGGCGCTGCACACGCTTACCTGTGGCATGTCCAACAGCATATCCTGCACCTCCGCCTGGTGGTCCAGCAGCGGCAGCAGCACAAACGTGGCAGGCCCCTGCATACCGGCATGCATGTGGTACCTTAAACTTGTGGACGCTAAAATATATGGCAAAATTTTACAAAATTGGCTAATCCTACAGATGTGTCGAGTCCCTGCGCTTCAAATCAGTGGCAGTGGCACAGCCGCGGCAGGACCCTGGACTGTACACAACCAGCGAGCATTTTGAAATTCGGGATACGTGCCTGGCACAGCGCGCAAGGCAAAGAGCGCTTGTTCAAAGGAAGAAGGGAGCACAGGGGCAGAGCTGAGGTCAAAGGGTGAAGGGAGCACAGGGGCAGAGCTAAACCTCTGGAGCAGCAAGGTCTTGCGTGAAAAAGGCCACAAAGCCTCAGAGGCTCATGAAACCAGGTATTAAGCTCTGCAGTACACTCCTAATAATCAAATTAAAGATAAAAAGGCTTTACGTGTAGCCATTGGAGAAGCATAGGAATGTTACAGGTCGTATGTCCCAGCTCAGATGCGTTCGCAAGCAGAAGCGCGCGACGCTCCTAGCTGTCCATATCTTGGTACTTGGTTACCAAGCGCATACGAATAGTTCTACATACATGTAGCAATACGCCTAAAGCACATCATAAGGCACCACTTGCAGGGCTGAAAGAGAGGGCTGAGCATTTGTTAATTTGAGACTCTCATGAGGGCCAAGGAGGGCATGATAAGGCTCTTCGTATGCATACACACACAAACATACATGTTACATATGTTATACACATGCCAATTATATGTTTATTCCATTTATACAGAGGCCATGCATCCCACATTTTCCCTGCAAAAAAGATGGTAAAACACAGCATGTATACACATAATTGGCCAGCCCTCTCCATGGATGAGATGGCAGAATGCACTGGTCAGAAGAGAGGGAGAGAAAAGCAGCCAGCAAACAGTAGCGCAGGTGTGCTTTAAGAGGAAAAATGGGACAGCCGCATTGCAATCCGGGCAAGTTGCAAAACAGGTGCATAGTAAGCTGATGGCAGAGGTTCAAAACCAAGACATATACAAACACACGCGCGCACACACGAACACACACACACACACACGTGCACACACACACACACACACGTGCACACACACGCGTGCACACACACATGCACACGCGCACACACACATGCACACACACGCACACGCGCACACACACATACACACCTGCACTGGGGCCATGGCGGGCAGCAGCAGCATGTTTTCTGCCACACCTTGCGCAATACCCTCCTCACCCCCTTCGCCCTCGCCCCCTTGTTGCTGCTGCTGCTGCTGCTGCTGGTCATTGGCACGAGGTCCTCTGGCCCCCCATCCCATAAGACCAGCAAAGATGCCGCGGCGATTCCTGACCCTCCCCCGGCCTGCTCCTCCCACCTCCCCATCCCTACCACCGACCTCGACCCCTTCCTCGTCCCCAGCAACCCCAGCACCTGCACCATGCAAACCCCCTCTCTGCTGCCTCATACCCAATGCACGCTCCACGTGCTGCACGTTGTCATGCTGCGCGTGCTGTGGGCGCTGCGCGCCGCGCTGGTGTTGCTGTCCTGCACCCGCTGCCGCTGCAGCTCCCCGGCGGGCGTTGTTGTGATGGAGGTGGTGGTGTGCGGGGTGGTGTGCAGGTGGGGTGGGACGGGTTGCCTCTGATGCCATGGCTGTTGCTGGGTCATCGGTTTCTGGTGGGTGCCATGGGTACGGGAAGCGCAGCTGCACCTGCGCACGCACGCACGCAGGCATGCAGGCGCACACTTAGGAGGGCCATTTAATTCTGGTGAATGCAAATAGGTGCATAGTATGCATTGTGAGTTGCTGCTGAGGACCAACTAGGTTGCAGGTAAGCACAGACACATTTGCACACGTGCAGGCACACACAAACACATACACACGATTGTGCAAGCACATACAAATGCGCAGGAAGCTGAGGTACCTGCTGCTTAGGACAGAGCAGGGTAGAAGAAGGTGCAACTGCACCTGGCGGGTGCATGCAGATGCATCGTGTGCAGATTGAGCTGAGTACAGAGGAGGAGTTGCTTACACATGGCGCTTTTACAGTATATTATACACACATACACACATAACAGCAGACGCACACCTCGGTCTTCCTGTTGCGCTGGCAGAAGGGGCAGGTGCCTGTTGAGCCTTCAAAGTGGCACTGTTATGCATCTTGCATGCGACAAACACCCAGGCGCACACACACAACAGCAGCCGCGCACCTCAATCTTGATGTGACGCTGGCAAAAGGGGCAGGTGGCTGTTGAGCCTGAGGAGTGGCACTGCTTTAGCCACTGAGTGAGGCAGCTCCGATGGTACGTGTGTGCACATGGCAGGGACCAACCACTCTCGCCGCTGTGCGAGACCTGCGTACCCGCGCAATTTTTGAGCAGCATCGTGTAAGTGACTGGATTGAGCCGCTGGGTGAGGCAGCTCCAGTGTTATGTGTGCCCTGCGCATGGGGCAGGGACCAGCTGCTGTGCGGGACCTGCATGCTCAAGCTTTCTTTTGATGATTTGAGGGTCTGCCCCAAAGGCCTGTATATGTGCTTGACTTGAAGATGTCTTTCATTTCTTGCGGAGGAAATGAGCAAGCCTCTTTCCAGAAATGGGCATTTTCAGTGCCACTGAGGGTCCCCCCCCAAAGAAGGGAGAATTGCAAAAGAAGCGCCCAAAAATTTACAGGAATGTGCATGAAATTATGGTGTTGAAGGCAGTGCTTTGGGGCAACCCTGGGGATGGGAGTATTCTGCACTGGGAGCAGGGTGACAGGTTATTAGCTCACAGTAATTCAGGGCTCGATGTGATGGCTGATGCTGTTTACAGTGCCCCCAAGCAGCAGCAGAGATACCGGCAATCCTTGTTGGTGGCAATGCGTGTTAAGTGTGGTCCTATCAGCCTACAGCAGTTCAGGGCTCTATGTGATGATGGCTAATGCTGAGTCACAATGTCCCCAAGCAGCGACAGAGAGACCGGCGATCCTTGTTGGTGGCAATGTGTAAATTGTGGTCCTTGTGGCTGCAACTGCAACAGCTCCCATCCTATACATGCTCAAGTGCAAGCAGTGCAATGCAATGCTTAGCCCACCCGCCCTTAGCACCTTGCACCTTTGCAGCCCAGTATGGTCGTGTGTGAAGGAGATGTGCGAGGAGAGTGGCTCAGGCCCAGCATGCTGCTTGCCAGGTCTACCCCAGGTGGGTGGGAATCATGCTCAATTGCTTTTGGCCTGGTAGACAGCGTGCTGTGGGCTGCTCCAAAGTAATCTGTTACTTTCCTAAAAAGCTGTCTTAAAGACCAACCAATCAACTTGTTTTTTAAACTACAGAACTTAGTAGGAAAAACGAGAAGCCCCTTAGAGGCCCTGAGAGCCTCGCTGGCAGAATGCTGACAGACCCTCTTTACCCATGCCTAGTCATTGGACACACCATCAGTTTGCCAATCCCTGCAAGGATCCTCTGCTCTTGGTACAGCACACCACACCCTATGCTTATAATTGCTTTGCGTAATTGAGGCACTCGTGTCTTACCTCACTGCTTGCGTCTTCTTGGTCTCCCTCGTCCTGCTCCTCCTGCTGCTGCTGCTGGTGCTGCTGCTGCTGTTCTTCTTTTTGTTGCTCCTGTTGTTCCCCTTCCTGCTGCTGGGCATTGTCTCCGGGTGCGTCATTACCTTCTAGGCTCATCTCACCCCCTGCAGCAAACACCATTAAATTGCAAGGACACCAACAATTGAGCACGATTGACGCAGAATTTCCACGCAGCATTTGAAGTAAAGAAAGCAAAAAAAGAGCAATGGGCCAGTTTATCTAAAGCATGAGAGGTACAAACAACGATGCTATTGCAATACCATTGAGGAACACCTGTCCATTCTTTGGCGCACAGCCGGGCAGTGATGATGAGCTCATCTGTTTCTTTCGTAATCTCATTTGTCTATAATGCCAAGGGCCATAAAGCTCTCAGCAGATGGCACAGTTGCCATACAATGGTGCAACTGTCCCTTACACGATGGCATGACTGCCACCCACACGACTGTACGATTGCCGCCCATGCAATGGCATAACTGCCGCCCATAGAACTCACAGCAGATGGCACAGTTGCCATACAATGGTGCAACTGTCCCTTACACGATGGCATGACTGCCACCCACACGACTGTACGATTGCCGCCCATGCAGTGGCATAACTGCCGCCCATAGAACTCACAGCAGATGGCACAGTTGCCATACAATGGTGCAACTGTCCCTTACACGATGGCATGACTGCCACCCACACGACTGTACGATTGCCGCCCATGCAATGGCATAACTGCCGCCCATAGAACTCACAGCAGATGGCACAGTTGCTATACAATGGTGCAACTGTCCCTTACACGATGGCATGACTGCCACCCACACGACTGTACGATTGCCGCCCATGCAATGGCATAACTGCCGCCCATAGAACTCACAGCAAATGGCACAGTTGCCGCCCATGCGCTCAATCTCTGCCTCTGTAGCAGGCCGCAGGCCTCGCACACGGACCTGCAGGGCAGTGGCATTCAAAAAGCAGTGTCATCAGGAGCAATACGCAGTACCATGGCTGCTACTAAGATGACCCCACTTTGGCAGTTGGGTGCAGGACACACATGAAGATGCAGAGGCAAGAACATTTTCTGTGTCATCATAAAAGCATCACTCCTGAGGCAAGGTCATTTCATCTTTTCAAGACCAGTCACTTTGTGGAGCTCATAAACACCCCTGTATCATCAGAGAAGCATACTAAGGCAAGGCCTAGTTTCATTCTCTCCAATATCAGCCACTCTGTGGAACTCACAAGCATGTCTATGTCATCAGAAAAGCACTGCTTAAGCAAGGCTATCGTCATACCCTTTTAGATGAGTGGCTTTGTGGCTGTGGAGCTCACGGTCACTTGTGTCAAGAGAAAAGCATTACCGCTGAGGCAAGGTCTGTTTCCATACTCTTCAAGATCAGTCGGGTTTCTGATGCTCATGACCATGGGCAGCCATACACACTTACGTTCTTAAGGGCAAGGCATCAAATGAAGTGCACAAGCCCCCGGTAGAGGTGATCAGCCTTTGTTCACACAACAACAGACACTAACAGATTCAAGGTGCTGGTGTGTGCATGTGTGTGTTCGTATGTGTGTTCGTATGTGTGTGTCTGCGTGTGTGTGAGAGCGAAACACACGTGATGTAAGCAGCAAGCACCACAAAGTTAACTCTCCAAATGGAATTATAGGCAGCCATGGCAAAGCAGCCCCCCAAAAGGTTGACGTAAACAAAGAGAGAAAGGAAAACAGGATACAGTCATGCAAGCAGCGCGCACCACAAAAATGGCTCTCCGGATAGACTCGTAGGCAGCCATAGCAAGGCAGCCCCCCTAAAGGTTGACAAAAACAAAGAAAGAAAGAAAGGAACGCAGGATACAGTCATGCAAGCAGCACGCACCACAAAAATGGCTCTCCGGATAGACTCGTAGGCAGCCATGACAGGGTAGCCCCAAAACACGATGGACACAAACATGGAGAAGAAGAAGCCCGCCTTGTAGACCCAACAGATGGCGGGGAAGGAGTAAAGGATGACCTGCAAGCGCAAGAAGAGTATGTGAGCAAGGGAAGTGAATGGAATGAGCTTTAATGGTCACACATCAAAGCTCACACATTAAAGCTCAAGAACAGGACGAGGTGACCTGTGGCGTGAAGACAATGTGTGGGTAATGTGCACACGCAAGAACTTTAGGTGAAATGACAGCCAACGTGAGCGCAAGAGTTGAGGACAAGAACCAAATGGAATGCGAGCAGTGCACACACACAAACTGAACGCAAATGCAGTAAAGGATGATGTGTGGGCGCAACGAGGGTTCAGGGCAGGAGGAAATGAGTGAGGTTAGTTTGAGCACAACGGGCACAGCACCTTTTTTGAGTTCTCAAACATATGGACCATTTCAAAGGCAAAGAAGGAATGCAGGATGGCCTGAGCACCCAAACACTGCTTAAAACAATTCAGTTCCGGGGCATCACATGCTTCAGACCCGCACCCAAGTGCGCACCCACACGCGCGTTGCACGCACCCTCAACCTGTCCCACATGCATGTCAAGCTCATGCGCACCACTTTACACCAACGCTTGCACGCAAGCGCATGAGCATTCGTTTGTATGATGACCGCACCCACCATTTGGAACACAGTGCTGATCCAGTTGTTTACACGAATGAGGGTGCGCACAGGGCCCGGGATGGGGTCCCGGAAAATCAGGTAGGCCACGTACACGCTGAGGAGAAGGATGTACTTCTCGCACGACAGCCGCATGAGCGCGAGTGCAGATTCCACGAGCGGAATCAGGCGCTTGTGGTGAAGGTCCTGCAGGGTGCATGTGCATGCATCAATGAGCAGCTGTGGCTGACCAAGGGCTTTGTCCCTAGCACGACAGCCGCATATGTGTGAGCGTAAAATCGACAAGGGGGATCAGGCGCTTGTGCTGAGAAACTGCTTAGTACATGCATGTGCGTCAATGAGCAGCTGTGGCTGAAGAAAGGCTTTGTCCCTAGCACGACAACCGCATATGTGTGAGCACAAAATCGACAAGGGGGATTAGGCGCTTGTGCTGAGAAACTGCTTAGTGCGTGAAGGTGCGTTAATGAGCAGCTGTGGCTGAAGAAGGGCTGTGCCCTCAGCACGACAGCCGCAGTCGTGTGAGCGCAGGCTTACAAGGGGATCGGGCGCTTGTGCTGAGAGCCTGCAGAGTGCATGTGCGTGCGTTAATGAGCAGCTGTGGCTGAAGAAAGGCTGTGCCCCTGGCACGACAGCCGCAGTCGTGTGAGCGCAAACTCGACAAGGGGGATCAGGCGCTTGTGGTCAGGTCTCAGCCGCAGAGTGCATGTGCGTGCATCTATGAGCAGCTGTGGCTAAGCGCTCGCCGTCCATTATTTATCTGACGCTTGCCACGCGCACATGCTTAGCCTGATATGCTGCTCCCATCAAAACTTGCTGGGGGAGTACCTGTCCATACCTTGGTCCTGCACACTGGCTCCCAAAAGTTGCCAGGGTGGACAATGACGCAAAACACAAGCTGCATCAAACAATGCCTCCACACTCACGTGAAACATAGATACATAGCTTCTGAAGCCTGGGCTGCCTCCACACACAGCCGCAGCTTCCGAGTCTGTGCTTGTTTGGTGTCGTTTGTTTGTTTTTTTGTTTGATTGTTTGTTGCTAAAACCTTCTTTGACCTGATAGCATCACATCATGAGAGCAGTTTTGCACCGGCAGCTTATGCATTTCCGCAGCATGCATTCCAGCAGCAATTTTGAGCACAAGCGACTCCGCACCTGCAGCTTTTGCGTTTCCGCAGCATGCTTCTCCAGGTTGGCGCGGTACTTGGCAATGCCCTGGAGGCCGCACGTTCCTGACCAGGAGCCCTCAAGCTCCTGCTCCTGCTGGGGCTGGTGTGGCTCAACCTGCTTCCGCCGCTGCTGGACCTTGTGCCGATGCGAATGCCATTCCTGCTCATGACGCTCCTGCTGCTGTTGTTGCTGTTGATGCTGAGAGTGGGTAGCTGGCGCTGCCGCTGATGCATGACCACCCCCACCTCCATCACTGCCATCACAGACACCACCATTTGCCGCAGGCATGGCACCGTTAGGGCAGACCATACTCTCTGCTGCTCCACCACCATCACTGCTGCTGTCAGGGCAGACCATGCTGCTTTCTGCACCTCCGCCACCATCACTGCAACCGCCCCCCTGTCCTGTTGCGTCTGCCTCTGCTGTGCTAGCACCAGCTGTTGCTGTTGCTGCGCGTGAGTCAGGACTGACTGCTTCTGCAGCCATGACTTCTGGGGCTGCTGCTGCTGCAGCTGCTGCTGCTGGCTTGACCTCAGCTGCTGTCACGCCTGAAATTGTCTTGCCCACTGCTGCTGAGAACGGGGGCTCATCAGGTACAAGGGAAGCAGGCGTTGCTGCTGCTGCCGCTGCTGCTGAGGCAGTTGATGATGAAGGCGGCGATGGTGAGGATGGGGGCCCATCAGGCCCCGGGGAAGCTGGGGTTGCTACTGCTGATGGTGTGCTCGGTGATGATGGTGGTGGTGATGAGGATGAGGTTGCTGAAGAGGATGGGGGCTCGTCAGGCTTAGGGGCAGATGGCGTTGATGGTGACGACGATGATGACGACGGAGGAGCGATGGGCAGCAAGGGACGCAGCGCAGGCAGCAGCCTGCTGATGGTCTGGCTCATGCGGGTGGGGCTCTCCCAATTTGGAGGGTTTCTGCGTTCGTGCGCAAAGGTCGTGTGCGGTGCGTGTGTGTATGTGTGTGTGCGCGTGACCTCCATACTTTCATTGCTGCATGCTAGAGGTTAGCAAAGAGCACTTGCAGAAGTGTGCACAAGTACTCCACATAAAGTTTTCCTGCAAGAAGCAACATCTTGGCGGACTTGGACACCACCAAAGTGAGGTACAGATGATGATTGCCTCCTTCTTTCATCCCTCTCCCCCCATTCCCTACACAAGGCGTGGAAAGGAGAACAGCTTGATGGATGGAGCAGCAAGGCGCTGCAGGGATTGCGGCTCATGACAAGAAAATCGGCAGCTTTGAGATGCTTACGACCATGATCTTATGATAGCTTGTGGTCATTATCAACATGATCACGTGACCATGGTCATTCCTTCCAGCACGCGAAACTTTTGGCAGCAGCCAGTACATGCTTCTGCTGCTCCATCATGTGCACCTCCTTGATATTCCCTGAACCAGAAGAAAACAAGCTTTGAAGCAGCAGCTACAACCAGACCGGCGCTGCAAGGTATAGCAGCTGTAGTTCAAACCAACCTCTGTGGTGCGAGGCGAGGATGGACCGCCAGCGCCACTGATTTATCAGCAGCTCCAACAAATCACCTGTTCTATGCAATACCTCACTATTGCTGTGCTCTTGACATGTAGCACTCCTCATTCTACCTGTTGGTGAGTGTGCTATGTCATCAATCAAATCCAATAGAATGTACAACTACTGTCACCTTGATGGTAATGCTCTGGCATGTTTGATGCACATCAATGCACATTCATGCCGCAATTACGCGTAGGGCATGGTTGGGGAAAACACAGGAAGCCCAATAGTACTGCACACACACACACACGCACACACACACACACGCGCACACACACACGCGCACACACGCGCACACACACACACAGAATTTTAACCATAGGTGTGCAATGACATCCAACACACATGCAAGCACGTGACTATCGCAGGGACAGCTGCTGTGCCTCGATCTTCAGTGCAACACAAAAGCTTGTGGTTCTGCCTTTCAGCCCTTGTTCCTGCGGCATCTGCTTTTCCTTAAATGGGTTGCTGTCTCGGCCCTTGTTCCTGTGGCATCTGCTCTTCCTCAAATGGGTTACAATCATAGCCCTTGTTCCTGCGGCATCTGCTCTTCCTCGAATGGGTTGCTGTCTCAGCCCTTGTTCCTGTGGCATCTGCTCTTCCTCAAATGGGTTACAATCATAGCCCTTGTTCCTGCGGCATCTGCTCTTCCTCGAATGGGTTGCTGTCATAGCCCTTGTCCTTGTGGCATCTGCTCTTCTGCAAATGGGTTGCTGTCACAGCCCTTGTTCCTGTGGCATCTACTCTTCCTTGAATGGGCCGCTGTCATAGCCATGAATCTCATCCACCACACAAGCCTGGTGGTCTGCCTACCAGCCCTCATCATCTGCATCTAGCGAGTCTCAAGTGTGTCGCCACGGTGATGCCTGTCCTCACCTGCCCCAGAGGTTGAAGTACGGAACATTGCCAAGTTGATGGAAAAATAGCCGGACGCTGTGTTCCACGACTTGGAAAGGGAAGCCCGAAATGCTGGAGGCAAGCAGCATCCGGCTCCCTCTCTTCCAGTCCCCCTTCAGCTGCACATGAGCAATAGGTCAAAGCAGCAGCAGGGCATGATATAGGGATGGTGGATGTGGCTCATTTCCAATGACATCCTATAAATACACATCAAGACATGATTGAATGATGCATGAGCAAAAAAGTGGTACACATACTATGAACAAGACATGGCTCAGAGTGATGGCGCGGTAGACACCTGGTGTCAGTTCCCAATGTTACTTCTTGGTACTATCAGTGATCACAATCAGAAGTCACCGCGTGCTGGCACTGCAAACATCGAGTGTCAGCAAGTGCTAGGCAGCTGCTTTCTTCTGTACTAAAGTGTGCTTAGAAGAAGGTGTGAGGTGCTGCAGAAGGGGGCCCCCTTGATCACTCTTATCAGCCCTCAACATGCTTCTGCAAGTGTGTGTGTTTGTTTGCATGTGTGCATGTGCATGTGTGTGTGTGTGTGTGTGTGTGTGTGTGTGCATGTGTGTGTGTGTGTGTGTGTGTGTGTGTGTGCGTGCGTGCGTGCGTGCGTGTGTGTGTGTGTGTGTGTGTGTGTGTGTGTGTGTGTGTGTGTGTGTGTGTGTGTGTGTGTGTGCGCGCGCGCGCGTGCGAGCGTGAGAGTGTGTGTGTATGTGTGTGCGCATGTCACCTGTCGGCTTTTGCTGGCATGGCCCTTGAAAAAATCCAAGTGGCGAGCCAGGATGTGCTCCTGGGAGGGGCCCAGGTCCAGCTCAGACAGTGCAGAGGTGTTGAGCTTGCCGGTGTTTGTCAGCCAGCTCGTATTGCTGCCTGCATGACAAGGTCAAGCAAACCAATATTCATGAGCACAAGCAGAAGAAATTGAACTTGCAGGCACCAGTCAGCCAGCTCGTGTCGCTGCCCGCATGGTGAGGTGAGGCAGACCGATATTCATGCGCACAGCAGAGGGATTGAGTGTGCCGGCACCGGTCAGCCAGCTCGTGTTGCTGCCTGCATGGCAAGGTCAAGCAAACCAATATTCGTGTACACAGCTGAGGGATCGAGTGTGCCGGTATTAGTCAGCCAGCTCGTATTGCTGCCTGCATGGCGAGGTCAAGCAAACCAATATTCGTGTACACAGCAGAGGGATCGAGTGTGCCGGTATTAGTCAGCCAGCTCGTATTGCTGCCTGCATGGCGAGGTCAAGCAAACCGATATTCATGTACACAGCAGAGGGATCGAGTGTGCCGGTATTAGTCAGCCAGCTCGTATTGCTGCCTGCATGGCAAGGTCAAGCAAACCAATATTCGTGTACACAGCAGGGGGATCGAGTGTGCCGGTATTAGTCAGCCAGCTCGTATTGCTGCCTGCATGGCAAGGTCAAGCAAACCAATCTTCATGTGCACAGCAGAGGTGTTGAGCTTGACGGTACTAGTCAGCCAGCTCGGGTCGCTGCCTGCTTGGCAATATTAAGCAAACCAATATCCATGTGCACCAGCAGAAGGGATTAAGCTTGCCGGTACTGGTCAGTCGACTCGAACAACAGGTTGCTGCCTGTGTGGCCAAATTAGCAAACCAATGACCATGTGCACAGAAGAGGGATTGAGCTTGCCGGCACCGGTCAGCCAGCTTGCGTCACTGCCTGCATGGCGAGGTGAGGCAGAACAATATTCACAGCGCAACAAGCAAAGAGGCAGCCCCAGCCTGGTTGCCGCAAGCGCAACCCTGCAACACTGCTGCAAGCACACTCCCATACCTCCACAAGCGCAACCCCATGATTCACTGCTGCAAGCACACTCCCATACCTCACCACAAGCGCAACCCCATGATTCACTGCTGCAAGCACACTCCCATACCTCACCGCAAGCGCAGCCCCATGATTCACTGCGAGTGCTCTGGGTGCCAGTCAGGGCATCATGCTATGAGGGCATCATGCTATGAGGCCATGAATTCCCACAGGTGAGGACAAGGAAGCCAGCTACCACTGAACCCACCTGCTGCCTGTATCAAGGGAGTCAGTGTGTGGTTGGTGGCCAGCTGTGTCGGTGTGTCAGCGTGTCAGTCAGTCAAGGGTATCAGTGAGTGGTTGGTGACCAACTACCACCAAACCTACCTGCTGTCTGTACCAAGGGAGTCAGCACGTGGCTGGTGATCTGGGACTCCAGCAGCAGTGGTGTTTGCAGTGAGTTGAGGGCTGCCAGAGCTGTGATGAAGACGGTGAAGGCCATGACCTGCAGGTTGGCCCTGCATGCGTGCGTACGAGCGAGCTTGCGTGTGTGTGTGTGTGTGTGTGTGTGTGTGTGTGTGTGTGTGTGTGTGTGTGTGTGTGTGTGTGTGTGTGTGTGTGTGTGTGTGCGCGCGCGCGCGCGCGCGCGAGCGCAATAGCGCATGCGCCTCCTCACAGAAAACTGTCCATGCTATTCAATGTGCCAACAAATACCAGATGATTCATGCGGGCCATGGGAGAATGCACAGATCTGTGTACACTCCTATGTGCTGAGTGTCTGGAGTTTTTGAATGAAGGCCACATTGGCTTTCCCGTCATGCAAATCACACAAGGTGTGCCTTGCGTTGTCCCTTGAGCTTGGTGCACGCAGCGGAGAAAGCATTCACACTGCCAGCTCAACCAGGCTTGCAGCCAGCAAACCCTGCACACCTGCTTTCTCAGTGCCTCGCACACTTTATCTGCAGCATGCCATCAACAGCACAACCAGCATGGCCTGCCTCGATCAGTCGGCACTCTGCTTGCCTCGCAGCATGATTGTTGGCTTGAATGATCAGCACACTATGCACACTATGCATGGCCTGCAGCGTGCACACTATGGCCTCGCAGCATGATTGTTAGCTTGAATGATCAGTCAGCACTCTGCATGCCTCGCAGCATGATTGTTAGCTTGAATGATAAGTCAGCAACGTGTACACAGTACATGGCCTGTAGCAGCAATCTGCGCATCTTGTAGCATGATCTGCCTCAAGCGGCAAGCAGTGTGCACGCTGCGCATGGTTTGCAGCATGCACTCTGCACGTCTTGCAGCATGACTGTGAGTAACAGTCAGCCTGTGCACACTGCGCATGGTTTGCAGCATGCGCTCTGAACATCTAGCAGCATGACTGTAAGACAGCCCGGCCATGCTGTGCCAAAAGGTGAGCAGCTCTTGTCTTGCAGGAAAAAACTGTCTGCATGTCTTGCAGCAAGGGTCAACTAACACAAGTGTTAGCTTAATCCAGTAACTGTCTGCATGTCTTGCAGCAAGGGCCAACTGGCAGTATTAGCCCGATCCACAGCATGCCATCACAATAGCACATTCGTCACAGAGTCAAACGACACCTCTCAAATTGTTGAATGACACCCCTGAAATGAGACCCAGTCGACCGAACCGCACTTTGTCAATGGGCATCCCTGAAGCACACCTCTCACAGCTTGTCAAAAAAAAACCCTTGAAGTACACTCCCCACAGCTTGGCAAGTGACACCCCTTGAAGTACAATTACAATACAATTTCAATAGGTTTTCAAGTGACACCCCTAAAGTGGGACCCCATCGACCAAGTCGCGGCTCGAGCTTGCCAAATGATACCCCTGAAGTGAGGCCCAGTCGACCCAGTCATGGCTCGAGATTGTCAAGTGACACCCCTGAAGTGAGGCCCAGTCGACCCAGTCATGGATCGAGATTGTTAAGTAACACCCCTGAAGTGAGGCCCAGTCAACCCAGTCATGGCTCGAGATTGTTAAGTGACACCCCTGAAGTGAGGCCCAGTCAACCCAGTCATGGCTCGAGATTGTCAAGTGACACCCCTGAAGTGAGGCCCAGTCAACCCAGTTATGGCTTGAGATTGTCAAATGACACCCCTGAAGTGAGGCCCAGTCAACCCAGTCATGGCTTGAGATTGCGCTTGCGCTGCGCCGTGTCCGGTAAACTTGACTCCTGGCATGCAACGCAGAAGCCTGCACATCCATTTTCCTCAGTGCCCGAGCCGGTGCATGAGCACACGCTGCTCCATGTTCGGTAAACCTGCTAATTGGCATGTAGAACAAAAATGCACAGCCCCATCGCTCGATAACGCACCTGAGCCGCGGCATGAGCTTGCGCTGCTCCGGCTGGAGCTCCCAAAACCCCTGCACAGTGCAAGTCCGACAAACAGCACCGGGCTGCACTCAGTCAAGCATCAATGCATGCGAGCTTGGAAGTTGCATGGGCTGGTACATCGGGCTGCACAAATCCGAGCATCAAAAGCACCAGGCTGCGCGATCTCGAGCAACAACGAATGCCAGCTAGGAGGGTGCATGGGCTGGTGCACCCGCAGACCATCGCAGCACAAACGAGCAGCGGGCCTGGGTCAGTCACACCGAGCACTGACCACACTTTGACTCACTGAGTCACGGGGCCTGTCAGCAAGGGAGTGCGTTCAGGCCAGCAGGCGCGCATGCGTGTGACGCATGTGCCCCAAAGAACAACAAAGCATGTGCCATCTACTGAGAGCGAACAAGATCAGATGCGTCCAACAAGTGCGGGAGCCGCCAAGAGCATTCAGTGGCCGGCTTCCGCTGCTTGGCCTCCATACTCCAGCCTCGAACCAAGAGCATTAAAAAGCCGGCCCTTGCTGCTAAGCCATCCTACTCAAGCCTTCAACTGAGCCATGGCAGGGTGCATGCAGCACACTTGGCCCTAAACCCTCCACGCCCCTACGGCATCAATCCATATCCATCAGTGGTATCAAAGCCATGACAGGGTGCATGGGCCAAGCCTACTGACCTATGTGTGGTGCATGGTGTATGGGCGTGGATGCATGGGCACGTGTGCAAGGTACATGGGTACGGGAGCATAATGCGCGGTACATGAGTTGAGCCTAGTGACCTATGCATGCTACATGCTACATGGTGCATGGTGCATGGGTATGGGAGCATGGTGCGCGTGTATGAGCTGAGCCTACTGACCTACGTATGGTGCATGGGCACGGGTGCATTGCACGAGGTGCATGAACCGAGCCAAGTGGCCTAAGCATGGAGCATAGCACAGCAGAGCAAAAAGAAGCCCAGCACAGCCGAGTGACGCAGCCCAGCACAGCAGAGCAACAGACACAGCCCAGCACGGCCGAGCGACGCGGCCCAGCACAGCAGAGCTATGCAGCTGAGCACAACGGAGCAACGCAGCCCAGGACGGCCAAGCGATTCAGCCCAGCACAGCTGAGCAACGCATCCCAGCCCAACCAATCAAGCGTACTTAAAGGACATAGAATTACCCCACCCCCAACCCCCTTCCCTTCCCCTAATTACGCAGGATGAGTACCTGTTGTGGTTGTGGCAGTCCTTAGCTAGCTGGCATTTCACCATGGGGAAGCTTGGTTTTATCCAACTGAATGATCGTAATTTTTCTACAAAATGTGTAATCACCAAACTTTCTGCGCCAGCTTCCCGCTCAGTACAGAGAAGAAGTACAGATTTGGCCAATCCTTACAAGGAGTCACCCGTGCATCCCCACAGCCGTCCAGTTCCCATGAAGTCAAGTTTCACGACAATCTTCTCTCATCCATATAAACTCCCAGCAGTAAAACATGCACCTGCTGCATAATCCAGATCCACATGCGCTATTTCTGATGCTCTGCACACTGAGGACAAAGTGATGGAGCGGCACACATTCACATCCATGCTTTTGACCCACAAACAGAGAATCGTAAGAGGGACGGCCAGCAGTCAGAACAACTTGGGACTTTGTTTCCATGCCTGCACGAGGGCAGTATTGCAGAGCACACCCCATCCCCACCCCGCATCCTGATCAGATCAGGGCAATTTCCCAAGTGTTTGTATGTATCCAACAAAGTATAGCCGCATGCGCATCACCATGCAAAGGTTAGGCAGGCCAGGTCATGCCTCTGATGAGAAAGGCGCATCATCAGCTGTGTGCCGATGCTGATGCTTTTGGCACAAGGGCTACATACGTGCGAAAAGGTGATGCTGAGAAGACCATGCTGCTGAGAAGACCATGCTGCCAGGGTGCAGCACCCCAATACATCAGGAGTGCACCCGTCTACAAACGAACCAAGGCTGTGATCCAGACCCTGCACATACTTGACCATACCTTCAACACATCAGGTGCAAAGTCATCACGGGAAAAAGAAGGTCCTGAGCGTGTGGTGTTCCTCCCCGACGTAAAACGACGTCGGGGCTGCTGCTGCTGCTGCTGCTGCTGCTGCTGCTGTCGTTGCTCTTGCTGCGGCTGCTGCTCCTGCTGCTGTTGCTGCTGCTCTTGCTGCTGCTCCTGCTGCGGCTGCTGTTGCTGCTGCTGCTGCTGCGTGTTTCTGCCCTCCGCACCACCAGGCGCGCCATCATCAGCCGCACCATGCACCATGCTGTCCACAGCACGGCCCACTGCGTCTTCAACGTTCACACCCTCGGCCGCAGCATCCCCACTACCACTACCACTACCACTACCACTCCCACTGCCCATTTGCTCCCTGATTGCTGCCCGCCACTGCGCGCCGTTCACCATAGCCCCCTGGCCCTCATTGGCCGCATCCACTTGCTGTCTCCACTCCTCAAACCAGCAACCATGTGAGCCTCCGCTCGTAGCGACAGCAGCATCCGCAGCAGCTGCTGCACCACCACCGCTGTCAGTAGCAGCAACAACAGCACCAGGAGCAGCACCAGCAGCTGCATCACAGCCAACAAGTCCATCTGCCGGCGGCAGTGGCGCTGCAGCAAGTGCTGCTGGTTGTGGAGCAGCAGCTTCTGCACCGCCTGTTGTCTGTGATAATGGTCTCGCTGCTGCTGCTGCTGGTTGTGCAGCGTCCGCTCCTGCATGCCCAGCTGCACTAGCATCTCCACGTGCCACTGCTGCTGGTTGTGCAGCATCCGCTCCTGCATGCCCTGCTGCACTAGCATCTCCACGTGCTGCTGCTGCTGCTGCTGGTTCTGTCGCATCCGCTTCTGCATGGCCTGCAGCACCGGTGTCTCTTGCTGCCGCTGCTGCTGAAAATACACGAGGGGGCCCTCCTGCTGGTGGCAGCAAAGGGTGCCCTGGCGCTGCCGCCGCACCGGCATCTGCTGCAGCTCCTGCTGCTGGTTGCAGTGCACCAGCTTCTGCAACCAGCCCTGGCAGCGCTGCGACAGCTGCTGCAGGTGCCTCTGCTCGTGGTGGAGCCCCACCCAGCAGCTGCCAAATGGGCCGCCTCCTGATTTCCCTGCCCCTGCAGCAAAGTAGGCAGGCATTGCACGCATCGGTCACTATGGTTGTGTGTGCTTCTGCTCGTGGTGGAGCCCCACCCAGCAGCTGCCAAATGGGCCGCCTCCTGATTTCCCTGCCCCTGCAGCGAAAGCAGGCAGGCATTGCACGCATCGGTCACAATGGTTGTGTGTGCTTGTGCTCGTGGTGGAGCCCCACCCAGCAGCTGCCAAATGGGCTGCTCCCTGATTTCCCAGGCCCTGCAGCGGAAGCAGGCAAGCGTTGCACGCATCGGTCAAATTGGTTGTCGGTGTTTCTGCTTGCAGCAAAGCCCCACCCAGCAGCTGCTGAATTGGCCGCTCCCTGATTTCCCAGGCCCTGCAGCAAAGCAGGCAAGCATTGCATGCATCGGTCGCTTAGGTTGTTGGTGCTTCTGCTTGCAGGAAAGCCCCACCCAGCAGCTACCACATAGGCCGCTCCCTGATTTCCCTGGCCCTGCAGCGAAGCAGGCAAGCATTGCACGCATCGGTCGCTTAGGTTGTTGGTGCTTCTGCTTGCAGGAGAGCCCCACCCAGCAGCTACCACATAGGCCGCTCCCTGATTTCCCTGGCCCTGCAGCGAAGCAGGCAAGCATTGCACGCATCGGTCGCTTAGGTTGTTGGTGCTTCTGCTTGCAGGAGAGCCCCACCCAGCAGCTACCACATAGGCCGCTCCCTGATTTCCCAGGCCCTGCAGCGAAGCAGGCAAGCATTGCACGCATCGGTCGCTTAGGTTGTTGGTGCTTCTGCTTGCAGGAGAGCCCCACCCAGCAGCTACCACATAGGCCGCTCCCTGATTTCCCAGGCCCTGCAGCGAAGCAGGCAAGCATTGCACGCATCGGTCGCTTAGGTTGTTGGTGCTTCTGCTTGCAGGAGAGCCCCACCCAGCAGCTACCACATAGGCCGCTCCCTGATTTCCCTGGCCCTGCAGCGAAGCAGGCAAGCATTGCACGCATCGGTCGCTTAGGTTGTTGGTGCTTCTGCTTGCAGGAGAGCCCCACCCAGCAGCTACCACATAGGCCGCTCCCTGATTTCCCAGGCCCTGCAGCGAAGCAGGCAAGCATTGCACGCATCGGTCGCTTAGGTTGTTGGTGCTTCTGCTTGCAGGAGAGCCCCACCCAGCAGCTACCACATAGGCCGCTCCCTGATTTCCCAGGCCCTGCAGCGAAGCAGGCAAGCATTGCACGCATCGGTCGCTTAGGTTGTTGGTGCTTCTGCTTGCAGGAGAGCCCCACCCAGCAGCTACCACATAGGCCGCTCCCTGATTTCCCAGGCCCTGCAGCGAAGCAGGCAAGCATTGCACGCATCGGTCGCTTAGGTTGTTGGTGCTTCTGCTTGCAGGAGAGCCCCACCCAGCAGCTACCACATAGGCCGCTCCCTGATTTCCCAGGCCCTGCAGCGAAGCAGGCATCTTTTGCACCCATTGATTGGTCACATTAGCTGCAGCTGCTCCTGCTTGCAAAGGAGCTGCGGCCAGCATTTGCCATGTGAGCCCCCTCCTGATGTCTGTGTCCCTGTGACCATATAGGAACCAGAAACAATGTTGCACTGTGCTGCAGGACAAGAGGATGACAGGGGGCATACCTGGGCCGCTTTCACAGGGGTTGCTCATGGGTCAAAACCTTTAGAAGAAGACATGCTGTACTGACACACACACACACACGCAAACCGACACACAAACGCACACACACACACACAGATACACACACACGCACACACGCGCATACATGCACACACGCGCATACACACGCACATACACGCACACACACACACATATACGCACACACGCACATACACACACATGCAAACCGACACACACACACACACACACACACACACACGCAAACCGACACACAAACGCGCGCACACACACACACAAACACACACGCACATACACACGCACACACAACACACACTGGGACTACATACCCAATGATTGTATTGCACTTTTACCATAGGTGTTGTGCTTCTTCAACGTCAGACAAAAAGAAAGCAGTATTTGCCTGTTTGCAAAAGCTCAACGTTCTCAGGAGCTTCCCTTGCAGATGCTATGACCAGTAAACATCTAACCAATCATGCCCCTCGCTTTCTTAATAGATGCACCTGCGGGGTTTGTGGGCCCTTGAATTTAAGCTAAAAATGAAGCATTACGTTGACAGCCTTGAGCAACAACATTTACAACCCCAAGATCCAATCATGACATTTTTTTTGCTTAAAAGCTCAGAAGCAATTGACGTTCATTCAATCAAAAAGCTCACCTGCCGCCTCTCATCCGATTCCTGGATTGAGGGATGCGCAACACAGGAACGACAACTACCTTCATGCGCGCGCACAATATCTGCAAAGCAGGAGCAGCATCCGCACAGGTAACCACATCATGTGCACAACATTGTGCACATAGACGATGGGAAAACTCCAATCACGTGCTGTACACTACGCAGCAAACAAAGATGCAATGCACATTTGATACGGTACACATGGTAGAAAAGATGAGCACATTTGCAAGATACAAATTTAGTAGTAGGATTGCCTCCTGAGAAGGAATTGCAGATTTCAGGGCCTGTACAGTGCTGCTGCAGCAGGCATGAGAAAGTGACCTTTACTTTCTACTGCTGAGAATCAAAGAATGACGGATTCAGAGTGCACCTCCCGTCAACTTGACATCATCACATGATAACACAAGTTACATGATTCTACAGATGTCATCCATGGAAGGAACACCTGAGACTGGTTATGGCACAGCTGGATGCAGCCATGCAGCCTTGGGGAAACAAGGTTAGATTTAGGAGACATAGCAGCTCTGGGAGTCATACACATCAGATCGTGTGTCCCTGGAGCAGGCACTTCTGACGTTTTGTTGGCCTGGTGCAGGCCCTTTTGACGATTGGTGGTCTGATGCAAGCACCTATGGCGTTTTGTTGGTCTGATGCAGGCTCATATGACGCTTCGTTGGCCTGGTGCAGGCACCTACGACAATATTTCTGAACGGGTTTTGATTTCCACAGCCTGCACCTGAATGCAAGGTTCTGACTTCCACAGCCCGCACCTGAATGCAAGGTAGGATGACCAGCAGCTCCATTGCAAAGTGTGGCAGCTCAAACATCATGCTGCTGCACTCCGCTCCCCACTGCAGAGGCCAAAGTGAGAGCATATGCTGTCAGTGGTCAGACGAAAGTGCATGAGTGACAGCACTAGATACGTCAAAATGATGGGAGCAATGGGCCCATCTGCACCGCGCTCTCCACAGCGGAAGCCACAGTGAGCAGGTCTGCTTGCAAAAACCAGATGCATGCGCCATGAGTGGCAACGTCACAAGTAGTAGAAGCAGCGGGTCCAGCTGCTGCACTCCCCTCCCCGCTGCAGCAGCCACTGCGCACAGACCTTAAAGTGATCAGGAATCGCGCCTTCAATGGTAGCGTAACAACTCATAGGAATGCAAACTTCTAGCAGTCACTAGCCACACACACAACAAACTACCCTCTGCACACAGCAGTTTGACCAATACTTGAGATGAGCCTCCAGCAGATTCTGACCACACTAGGAAGACACCCTTAACTCCCTACAACAAGCTACCTTGTGCTCCCAGCGACTCAGCCAGTGCTAGGTGAGCCTACCACACACAACAGACTACCCTTGGCACTCAGAAACAAACTACTTTTTGCCCCCAGCAACTCAGCCATAAAGAGAAGACAGTGAGAAGAAAACAAGCTCCTAGTGGATCAGCCAGATGGGACGAGCCTCCAGCAGATTCTGACCACGCAGAAAGACACCCTTTACTCCCTACAACAAGCTACCTTGTGCTCCCAGCGACTCAGCCAATGCAAGGCAAATCTCCAGCAGATGCTGACATCCAGGGTTGGGTCATTCGCAGGTTTGAGAAGTAATGATTGCGTACATACCGGTATGCGGTAAAAGCGTGTTCGTTGCATACATGCGCGAATTTAGAGGGCCATGTTGGGGATGGAGGGTTCTGGGTAGGAGGGACCCTCTGGAGAGGTTATGAGCCCCCCCCCCCACCCCCCTAGCGCCCCTTTGGCCATAAATATGTCTTAACCATTCCAATGAGAAGGGGGAATGGTTCAGCCTAGGGGTTCAGCCTCGGGCACAGAAGAACAAAATGTGTGAGTGAAAACATGCAACTTGTGTGGGCATGTCTGTTATGGAGGTATCACTGACATCAGGCAACACAATTCGAAGCCCCAGGCTGTAAGGTGGCCATGTGCAAACGCTGGATAGAGAGAAGAGGAGGCCAGATGCCATCACACATGTGCTCAAGATTGTGCAGGACCTGGGGCAGGGATGGCTTCTGACCCCGGGAAGCCATGGCAGGAGGAGGAGGAGGAGGAGGAGGAGGAGGAGGAGGAGGAGCAGCAGCAGGAAGGAGTGGGGGAAAGGAGGCATTGCAATGCTGGAACAGGCTCAAAACACAATGGCTTGGGTCTGCAAGGTACCTTCACCTACGAATTCAACCACGCACTCACAACTGCCAACTTTGCCGATCGCGGTATTGAGGCAATTCTTACCGCGCTTTGAAATTAACAAATCACGAATGACCCATCCCTGCTGACAACACATAACAAGATCCCAGTGGTTGAGCCAGATGGGATGAGCCTCCAGCAGATTCTGACCATGCACGACAAAACATCCTTCCCTCCCTACAGCAAGCCAACTTTTGCTCCTGGCGACCCGGCCATTGCAAGATGAATCTCCAGCAGATGCTAACCACACACAGCAAGCTACCTTCTGCTCCCAGCGGTTCAGCCAGTATGGGATGAGCCTCCAGCAGATGCTGACCACTGCTTCCCGCGTCACCACTTCTTCACCTGCACAAAAAAACAGTCAGCACGACATGGCCAGAATTTTGCGATGTGCCACCAGCTGACAAAGACAGAATTTTTCTCTGCACGTTGCCCCTCTCCACCTGTACAAAACGCAGTCAGCACAACACGGCCAGAGTTTTGGGAGGTGCCACCAGCTGACAAAGGCAAGATTTTTGCTGCATGTCACCGCTCCTTCACCTGCACACGACACCTGCAGCAAAAAAACAAAGCATGATGAGGACATTGGCCTGCTCCTCCTTGTGTATAGCCTGCACCATGAATACAAATCGGCGTTGGCCTATAGCGCTAGAAGATCCTCGTAAAATACCATATTTCGCTCTATGGGGAACGGCATTGGAAAAAAGCGCTATTGTAATATAATGCTATTTAACGCTACACAGCACTGGAGATTGTGACGTATGCGCCATATGTGCCAATCCCTAACCATCAACCTGGCCAACCAGGCCTTTATGCAGCAGTACACTGTATGTGGCTACATTATCCAGCGGCAATGTATTTGAGGCAGCAAGCTGCATAGCCCAGGCCAGGGACAGCAGCCGCTTGGTAGCCTATACAAAGGGAACCCGCATCTACATCGAAAACTACAAAAAGCCAACGCATGCATCTGCATGAATTTCGATGAGGGCAAGGGGCAGCAGCTGCCAGGAAGCCTGCCAGACACACTAGCACAAAGATAATGTCTTTCAAGAAGCAGACAAACTAAAGCATGGCAACCTGCACAGTTACATTGGCAGCAGGAAACTCAGGCCCGCTGATTCAAGCAGCAAGCTGCTCAGCCTAGAAGCAGAGAACAACATAAAAACACGCCCCATCATCATCATTAGCAGCAGCAGCAGCAGCAGCATGCCCACACACAAACACACCGAGGCAGAGGCGCACACTTAAACAAAGGCGTACCTGGCAGCAGGCCGTTCAGGCCCACCTCCAGCAGCAGGCTGCGCAGCCCAGAGGCGGACGAGAGCACAAAAAACCACAAGAGTGCACCTTTCAGCCAACCCAGCATGTTCCATTTGTAGCCGCATGTACTGCGCAAGTATGGGTGTGCATGCGTTCACGGTGTGTGCAAACGAGAGCACAAAAAACCACAGGAGCGCACCCTCCAGCCAACCCAGCATGTTCCATTTGTAGCCGCATGTACTGCGCAAGTATGGGTGTGCATGCATTCACAGTGTGTGCAAACGAGAGCAAGAAAAACCGCAGGAGCGCACCCTTCAGCCCAGAATGATTCATTTGTAGCCGCATGTACTGCGCAAGTGTGCATGTGTATACAGCATGTGCATAAGAAAGTACAAAAAAACAGAAAAGGGTGCCCTTCGGCCAGCCCAGTATGTTTTTGTTGTAGCTGCATTGTAGTAGGCGTGCAGATTTTGGGAAAGTGTGTATCCAAGCGCAAGAGCACGCGCCCACTTGTGTGTTATGTGTACGTGTGTGTGAGACCCTTGAATAGGTGAAACAGGCCTACACATAAGTGCTTCACATGTGTGCAAGCCAGCACCCTGCACATGTGTTGGGTTGGCGAATTCCATGCGTTGTACGTATTGCACAGCATTTTTGCGTATTCATGTATGATGAGCGCGCACCAAAATTGGAACAGGTATACAGGACTGGCCAATTCTACACATGCACATGATATGAGTTTGCAGGTGAGAAAAGCAGGAGGAAGCCTGCGAGCAACAGAGGGCACCTTTAGGCAAAGGGAGCTGGATGCACGCATAGGTTTGGGTAAAGCAGCAAGACGTTGGTGAGATGTAATAAGAAGTAAGAAAAAACTAGTTGCATGAACGCAGCTGGATGCAGGTGCAGGTTCAGTAAAAAAATCGAACATTTGAGGAAAGAGTCTCGAAAGGGCTTCTGTGGGGCCTCTTTGGCCCTCTTCAGAGCCCCTTTTGACAGATGGGGCTCGCAACAACCACAGTACCTAAGCCTTTTCACAAGCCATTTTCATCAGTGTTGGATGCAATGCAGGTCAGCAAAGTGACATCCATGCCAGTCCATGTCTGTGGTGCTTGCACTTGCTCGCAGCTGTTGCTAGTTGGCCAGGATGCGTCGTGGCTTCCACAGTGCTGGCAAGGCTTGCAAAAAGCGGAGGCCCTCCATAAAAGAGTGGAGCATAACAGAGCCGCCATGCAGCATGGTCCACTTCCAGTCAGTGCGAGCCCCTTCACAAAAAGACCCTTCTTGAAAGAGCATTGAAGAGTCTCCATGCATCATGGTCCACTTCTATGTGAGTGCAAGCGCTAAGCTGGCGAGCATTGACCCTAGGCCCAAGAAGCTCCTTCTATTAGCTGATATTGTTTCAGTGAATTGTGTGCTGAGCAAAGTCATCACGCATGCATACCGCATCACATGCTTTCCCACACACGCTCACACACTTGCATGTACACCACACATGTATACTTATATAAGCCATCACCACACATGCTTACCAGTACCGTATGCTGCCTGTGCCACAGAAGTAGTACACATCTCCCCAGCCCTGCAAGCACGGGTTGATGCGTCAAGGAATGAGGGTGGTAGGGCGTGAGCCAAACTCAGGTGGCAGGCATCAGCGCCTCTTGGACAGGTGTGCATGTCCTTTCATGTGCATGATGCTACATTCTTTTGTCGGTAATCATGCGCGCACACATGCAGGCTCTTGCACAAGAGCTGTTTGAGTGTGTGTGTGTGTGTGTGTGTGTGTGTATGTGCATGTCATTCTTACGCAGGGGCCATGTCAACCTTCTCTGCAACATTCCAATGAACATGTCCCGAAGGACACGTATGTGTATGTGAATGTATGTGTATGTGACACGTATGTGTATGTGAATGTATGTGTGTGTGTGTGTGTGTGTGTGTGTGTGTGTGTGTGTGTGTGTGTGTGTGTGTGTGTGTGTGTGTGTGTGTGTGTGTGAGTGTCACACGGTCTAGTACCACACTCAATGGTCAAGGAAGGCATGCTGATGCTCACCCTAAAGCTTGGGTCCATGCGGAGGAAGCAGGCAAACAGCAAGCATGCAAGAACGCCCAGCAGCACATTGCGCCTCTGGTGCCTGCCCAGCCTTTCCCAGCTGCCAGCCTTGAGCACAAAGCAGCTCCATATGCCCAGGGACAGGAAAGGCCAGGTGGGGCTCCAGCTGAGTAGGGCTGAAAACTGGGAAGTCAGACCCACGAGCATGCTCGTGCTAGTCCCGAGCCTAGGACTTGTAATTGACTCCAGGGCTGAGCGACAATTCGTGCACGTTCATTTCCTTGCCTTTGTTCGGCTTTATTTGTTTTAGCTTGCTTTATGGGGGCAATCCATGCAGCACATGCACTCCGCGACACACAAAAACCGCAGCGGAATAGAAAAATTTAATTGTGAAGTGAAGTGAACAAAATCACGCATCATGTCGCTCGGATGACCTTGCAATAAGACCGTGCCTTGCCTCCGTTCCACCACCTATCTACAGCATCATGGCTTCACCCTTCATCACCTACTCTTCTGACACTAAAAAGTTCCAGGTCAACCAGGATGCTGGTGAGGAAAACCAAGAGAAGAGCCTGAAGCTCACGCAAGCTGTCTCAAGGCGCCTGCTTTGCCTGCCTTCCTCCTCACAACGCCTCTGCTTCACCTGCACCTGCAGTGAGGACACTATCCAAGCTCACAGGCCCAGGTACGCGATCCTTCCCCGTTTCCCTGGCCTCCAAGCCATGGTCAATGCAGCATGCATGCAGGCCAGTACAGATCCTGGTAGCATGCACCACCTGCCTGCTGCACCATGGACAAACAATAACACAATCTCGCATGCCTGAGCCATCGATGTTGCAAAAGAGTTTTAGGACCTGTGTGAGTGTGCATGCCCATTTTCTGCGTTCAGGTTGTACTCCTGCTTCAATTAGTCTGCATCAGTACTGTTGACCGCCTTGGAGGATGCATCCAGGGTGCGAGATCTATCATCCTAGCAACCCATGCACTTTTACAACCACAATTTTCTGTTGCAGTGGCTGTTTTGGCTGTGTGCGGGCGAGCGCGTCAGGGAAAAAGCTGGCTGCTAAACCAGGTTAACGGAAATTGGAATGCCTAATTTACTTTTATCTGCTCTAATGTAGGCTAGGGTAAAAGGCAAGGGATCCTGGTTTGTAAAACACCCTAGCAGTGATCTTGTCTAAAAATTTCCAATGCCGTGCAAGCATGCTCATACGAGTTGGCGTGTGACCATGGGGGTTCTTGAAGACCTTGCGAGACATCATGAAGGCAATAAGGAGCAGCTTTGACAGACATGAAGACATTGCAGTGATGCACGTTTGCCCGCGAGCAACTAACCGGGCTGTCATGTCACGCTCTCAGAAAACTGGCTCCAGGAGCTTCCTAGCATGATTGGTCCGCGAGGAAGCATCCCTGATTAAGTTCAGTTCTAGTGATCAAGAGCGATCAAATGGACATGCTGCTTTAAGCCATGCAGGCAGGCGTTGTGACACTTGAACTTAATTACCTGTTGCCCTTGCTGTCACGTATCCACTCATGCTCATTCCGCATTGCTGAGTCCGGATCCATCACCCTATAGGCTAGCCTGCAACTTCTCTGTTCAACACACTCAACAATACCTCAATTTGTTTGCTGTGTGGCTGCTGCAGATCTTGGCCAAGCTGACGGGGAAAGGGGCTGGGGGCTTCCAGGTTGCGAGCTCCCACAGGCCCTGCACCAAGGTGTGCTGCGTGCTGTTGTTGCAAGCAGCTTGTGATGATTGTCGCGTTTTGTCTGCTCCAATGCACCAAAGGGGTGCCCAAACAAAGAATGAACCAAGGATTAACTAAAAGGTGGTAAAGGGATTATCATGAAACATCATAAAAAGAGGGGATTACAAGCTCCAAAGTCCTAAGATCTAGGCTTCTTTGCCTGTGGTGGTGGGGGTTAAATGTGCAGCTTGCCCGAGCTGTGGCTTGATATTGTGAATGGTGGGTATATAGGACAGTGTAGGTTTTATCCTGACATCCTGGCTGCTCTGCCCTTGTATCCTTTAGGTCGATGGCCTACAGGTAAAATCTGGATAGCCTGTGCACTGGTACAAAAATGTGAAGGTTCCGATGAGACAGATTTTGGCTATTCAAAGTTTGCCTCTCCTTGAGTACCAAGTATCTTCCAAGAGTCCAAGTTGTCCTGTCATGCACGAGTGCATGTTATGCGGATGGCTGCATACGCAGGTGCATGTTATGTGAGTGGCAAGTACAGGAGTGCACAGGCTTATTTGTGTGCCAATGTGCCCTTGTGTGCCCAGTGCAGTGGGCAAGACAGCATGGCATAGAAAGGCCAAATGTCCTTTCAGCTGCCCATTAGATTTTCTGCAGTGAACCTCAAGTCTCACGAATGCCCACAGTGCAAGTGTCAGTGCCAATGCTGATGCTTGTGCAGATTCTGATGTATGGTGCAAGGCTTGCAGACCTGAAGGCAAGCCATTCCTAGCATATGTTCTCGCCTGGAGGAATTAAATGTTGGGGGCCTGGATGCACTTTCAAACACTGGTGCTTGTTCAAACATGTACATGCAGGGATTGTGGATCTGGGGGCAAGCTATCCCGCGCACACTGCCCTCTGGGCTGAAGTATCACTTGGTGAGCTGCATTCGGCTGAGATGAAGTTTCCATTCCGGCCAGGCCCCCTGTGCCTGGACTTTACAACTGCTATGAATGCATAAGGATGATGAGGACAGAGCACTGATCAGCAAAATCTGGAAAAGCCGAGGGAAAAACTGAGATTAATTGAAAGATAATACAGAACTACATGGCTGCTGTGACAGAGGCAGCCTCTTAAGTCCTGTAGTTATGTCCTATGCTTACAGTATGCCATCTGGACCCCAACAAGCAACATATATTGTGCAGCCAGCCTTGGGTTTCTGGAGCCCTGCTGGCAATGCTGTTTTTTGCCACAAGAAAGGGATGCTGGCAAGCGCCGCCCCCCGGTAAAGCTCAGAACTACAGGTTTTGAGCACCTCCTCTGACCATGGTACCTTTCTTTTGCGCTGCTCATAGGTTCTGGTGGATTGCGAGGGAATTGATGCTTTCGGTGAGTGGACAGGGATAACTGTTGGATTCGTGGATTTGTGTATCTTAACTGGGTGGACGTGCATTTCAGCCTGGGTAAGTCAGTGGCACAGGCACAAAGCTGCCAACGTGTCATGTCATGTAAGCAGCATCAAGGCCAAGCTGCCAGTGTGTCATGTCATGTAACCAGCACCAGGCCAAGCTGCCAATGCACGTCGCATAAGCACCATAAAACCAAGCTGCCGTAGGAAATGTCTAAACCTGCAGCAAGAGCCTATCATAGGCTCGCACATAGTATGTGTGGCTGTGCCATGTCCCAATGACAGCAATGAATCTAAACTGCCTTCCTCCAAACTTATTTGCAGGGCCGCTCCCGTGCCCACTCTGCCATGCATGCACTCATGTAGAGCCTCCAAGCATCTCTCTGTGACCCTGCATATGCTATGCCATACTCTCCATGACATGCTATGCCATACTCTCCATGACATGCTCTGTGACCCTGCATATGCTATGCCATACTCTCCATGACATGCACATACTTATGCACTTTACTCCAAAGCCTGTCATTCCTCGTAGCCATGCTGACACGCACAGATCAGACACTGCAGCACCCAAGTATTCACCCGGGGCGTGTTCATACAGATTGCACTCTTCCGTTTGCATGCTCACATGGATAGATCTGACCCCGGGCTACCACACTTGAGTATTTTCCCTGGGTGTGCTGCTGGCCTCCGTGACTTACTTGTGCGCTTTTTTTAAAAGCCTATGTCCCTTTTACGCATGCTCCCACAGATCAGACCCTGGACTACAGCACCCAGGTGTTCTCCCTGGGCGTGCTGCTGTCCTCCATGACTTACTTGTGTGCTTTTTGTCAAAGCCCACGTCCCTCTCACGCATGCTCCCACAGATCAGACCCTGGACTACAGCACCCAGGTGTTCTCCCTGGGCGTGCTGCTGTCCTCCATGCTGATCTACAACCAGATGGGCTCCATCGATGAGTCCTCCGTGGACAAGCTTAGCTGTGTGTGCGAGTTTGCCAAGCGCATCAAAAGCAAGGCGGGGGCTGCTGGTGGGTGGACACACTGAGCTAGGTCATAGAAAGGTCATTCTGGTTGGCAGACTAAGGTGAGTGCAGTTTTGCCAAGGGCATCAAACCCAAGGCGGGGGTGGAAGGTGGGTGCACTCACTGAGCTGGGTCCTAGGGAGGTCATTCAGGCTGGCAGACTAAGGTGAGTGCAGTTTTGCCAAGGGCATCAAACCCAAGGTGGGGGTGGAAGGTGGGTGCACTCACTGAGCTGGGTCCTAGGGAGGTCATTCAGGCTGGCGGATAGATTGAAGGCAAGCTTTGCCGAGCGCATCAAAAGCAAGGCAGGGGCTGTTTTGTGGTGGACACGCTGAGCTGGGTCGTGGTAAAATCATTGCTAAATCAAAATTACATCGTAGGAAGATCATTGCTAGGTCAAAAGTAGGTCATAGGAAGGTCATAGAAGGGTCATTGCTAGGTCAAAAGTAGGTTGAAGTAGGTTGCAGGAAGGTCATTGCTTGGTCCAGGTCATCATTAGGTCATAGCTAGTTGTCTAGCTAATCATCTAGCAAGGTGTAAGTTGCAAGCGAGGAGAGGGGACTGCTGCCACGTGGTAAAGTGTGTGTGTGTGTGTGTGTGTGTGTGTGTGTGTGTGTGTGTGCAGCTTGCAGCAAGAAGCATTTTCAAGTATTTTATAAGTTAAGATTGTAGAGAGATAAAAATAAAAGGGGCACATAACATGGATGCAGTAGAGCCTGGGATGACTCACAATTTGGTATTCTGCCCAACGCCTTGAATCGCAAATGAGCAGGAGCTGCGCGCAATGACATCCTTGTTCCTGTGACTGCCTGGACGTTCACTACACACTAACACTGGTGCCTCTCCAAAATGGGTGCACTTGTAGATGAGCAGGAGCTGCGCGCACTGTCCCCCTCTTTCCTGTGGCTGCTCCGAGACACATACCTCACGCTGGATTCAGGCATGGTGAGCGGCTCCTTTGAGAATCATACCTCATGCTGGATTAGCATGGGAGTGTTAGAATGAATGGTTCAAAAGGCGTTTTTGCTTTTTCAGAGAGCACAGCATTCTGCAAGAGCTCACCACTTTGGCCTGGAGGGTTGACAGAGAAAGAGAGAGAGAAGAGAGAGAGAGAGAGAGAGAGAGAGAGAGAGAGAGAGAGAGAGAGAGAGAGAGAGAGAGAGAGGGAGAGGGAGAGGGAGAGAGAGAAGAGAGAGAGAGAGAGAGGGAGAGAGAGAGAGAGAAGAGAGAGAGAAATTACTTTATTACACATGCATATTATCAAACACAATAATTTTGAAATGATTTTCTGAGTGGTGTTTTAGGTACATTGCGATTCGCGTGTGCAACGATGGTCACCATGATCACTTTATTTCTTCAACTGATTTAGGAAGGCCTTCCTTTGCCTTTGTAGTTTTCCTTTCTCCACCACTTCTCAGGCGCGCATGACTCGCATCCTTTGTCTGTGCTTGCTTGCACTTGTTTGTACCCTCTAGTGCATCGGTACCGACGTCCAACTCCTAGCACCAGCCCTATTCAGCGTGCTTAAACATAGGACACGTACATCTGGTGGCGTGTGTATCATTCCTCTCAAGGCATCCCTTCAAACCCATGCCTGTATCGTTTCTCAAGAGGCATCCCTTTAAACCCATGCCTGTATCATTCCTCTCAAAGCATCCCTTCAAACCCATGCCTGCCACTTCTGTCCTCTGTAAAGGAAACGTCTTTTGTGCATTAATCATCACACCACGCAGGTCCTTCCTCTCATGGCATCCCTTCAAACCCATGCCTGCCACTTCTGTCCTCTGTAAAGGAAACGTCTTATGAGCATTGATCATCACACCACGCAGGCCACCCCCAAGGACTACATGGAGGAGGTGCTTCGTGCTGGAGGGGATGCAGGCAAAGATCAGGTGAGCTCTTGTTGATTGGTATAGAGCGGCTCTCATTGTGTGTGTCCATGTCATAAATGCCACAGGGTACTGCCCTACCCCACCCCCCCTCTATAGTCCCTCTGTAGGAGAAGAGAAATACGAACACACTCAAACGCATTTGCAGCGGTAGCAGCATCAGCAGCAGCAGCCTGTCTTGCATTCCTCCTAACTGAACCCGCTGCCTGCATGCTTCCTAGGCTTGCATTCATGGGGGACATGTTAATGCTTATTAGCCACTTGGTTTTCCTGTCACGTGATGGAATTGTGTGTTACTAGTTTGTGACTGCACTGCAGAAGCAGCATTCAAGGGCATATTTCAGGCTGCTTTAAAGGCTTGTGCTTGGACTGAAGTATATGTGCTCCATGCCTGCCACGAAAAAAAAGTGTACGGAGCTCCTGACAACGCTCATGCATTCTTTGGGCGCATCACCGCTCTGCAGACCCGGGCGTCTATCAAGGATGTGTTCCCATCTCGTGACTGTTTTGCGATGAAACGGCCCCTGACAGAGGAGAGCGAGCTGGCAGGTGGGTGTCCTGTGTACTCTGTGGTTTGTAAATCCTGTGTGTGTATCATGCCATCTTTGTGGACTGTGTTGGTTGTGTCTTTTTGGTGATCACTGGCCCCCTACTGATGTGGAGAGTGCACTGCTAAACGCCACTTTTGTGTCAGCCTCGCCTTAGGCAGGGTTGGCTGTGTTGGTGATGGTCACTTGCCCCCTACTGATGTGGAGAGTGCACTGCTAAACGCCACGTTTGTGTCAGCCTCGCCTTAGGCAAGGTTGGCTGTGTTTGTGATGGTCCCTTGCCTCCCCTCCTCCCCTGGGCAGCAGAGTGCACTGCTGGGCGCCACCTGCGTCAGCCTAGCCTGGCACCATTTTTATGGATTGTAGGGGTACTCATATGCCCACTGGCCCCCAAAGGGCACTGCTGGACACTACCTTCTATATATGCATTGGTGAAAGAAGCAGAAAAAACTACGTAGGCAGAGGAAACCCTCGCTACATCAGTCGAGAAAGACGTGTTGGCTTGGGTGTCACGTGGGGACGCAGGCACATTTTAGCCCAAGGTGTACTGTATACAGCTTTTTCTACACAACCATGCTGTGCTGATGGAGGTCGGTGGATCCATGGATGCAGCATCATCAAGTGCATGGACGATGAAGCTGTTTGTGCCCAGTGACTGTATTGTGTGTACTGTTTGCTCCAATGCAGCACCATCAAGTGTAGGGCTGAGAAAGGCATTTGTGCCTCGTGGTCATAGTGTGTTCACTGTTTGCTCCAATGCAGCATCATTAAGTGCATGGACAATGAAGCTATTTGTGCCCAGTGATTTCAATATGTTCACTGTTTGCTCCAATGCGGCACCATCAAGTGCAGGACTGAGAAAGACGTGCGTGCCTCGTGGTCATAGTGTGTTTACTGTTTACTTCAATACAGCACCATGAAGTGTAGCTGTTGCCTTCGGTTCTGTAAGAGCGTGTGTGACATCAAGTGCAGCTCTTATCCAAGGAATGATGTGAGCAGCATTGAATGCAACTTTTGCTTCGTTGTATGGGGAACCATTGAAAAGGGCAGCATATCCTGATGAGGCAGTGCAGGGGATCCAATTAAAGGAATAAGCATTGAGACGTTCCCATGAACAGGCACACAAGCACACGCACGTGCACATTCGAGCGCGCTCACAAACACACACATACACACACATGCATGCATACATACACATTCATGCCCTTGCGATCGCATGAATTTATCGAAGGAGGGGATGAGGAGGAGCCATGAGCTAGGTGCGGGGGCACAGAGCCTCTACAACCAAGCTAAGAACAACAGACAACAACTAGGTAAAAAAGCACAGACCGCCAGGCCTCCTTAAGACTGCAGCATTTGCAGAGCCCTTACAAAGCCTCAGCTTTAGCGATACTAACGGATCATTTCCGTGTTCAATTTCATTTGAGTAACTGCTTCTCTTAGCGTTTTCCACTTGCACCCCCCTTACTTTCCAGCTATGGACCAAATCCCGCTCTCCAGGCTGCGCCCGGATTTCCAGCAGGTAAGTTTTCGAGCCTCGTCTATATCTCAAGGCATTAAAATACGGTGCCTGGATGGTGTGCCTGATGCTGGATCTCTGGTTTTTCTATTTGCTAATTGCAGCTGGGGGCTGATCTTCCGCGCCTTGTCTCGATGCAAGATTGCTGAGTAAATTGGTCGGCACCTCAAGGCACTGAAAGACAGTGCCTTAATTGGTGTGCCTGGTGCTGGATCCCTGGTTTTTGTGCTTGTGTTTATATGGTATGTATTGCAGCTGGGGGCTGATCTGTGGTGCCTTGTTTCGATGCAGGGATGCTGTGCAAGCTGTTTTGCAGCACATGTGTCTGCACCTTGTCAATGTCTCCCTGTCACTATTAACACGAGGGAGAAGGAGGAAAGGGTGCTGCATGCAGGGCCTGGCAAAGCTGATCAGCACAAAACAGGACTGCATATAGAAGTCTGGTGGAAAGGACTGGCTAGGGAGACTTGAAAACATGTTGTCTTGTGAGAGGATACTCCACACTGGCCAAACCTCTCATGCATGCACCGCCTACAGGAGCTGAGCAATGTGCTCGAACCTCTGGCAATGCGTGCAGGGTGCGGAGGAGCTGATCAGCAATGTGTTCTCTTGCTCACACTCAGCAAGTCGTTCTCGCGTTCTCCTGCCCTGATCAGCAATGTGCTCCCATCTTCTGATCAGCATTGTGCCCTCACACTCTCTTGCAGGGCCTGGAGGAGCTGATCAGCAATGTGCTCTCTTGCTCACACTCAGCAAGTTGTTCTCACCTCCTCATGCCCTGATCAGCAATTTGCTCCCATCTTCTGATCAGCATTGTGCCCTCACACTCTCTTGCAGGGCCTGGAGGAGCTGATCAGCAATGTGCTCTCTTGCTCACAATCGTCAGAATGCTCTCACGCTCTCGGGCTCTGATCAGCAATGCGCCCTCATGCTCTCTTGCAGGGCTTGGAGAAGCTGATCAGCAACGTGCTCTCCAACGCAACGCCTAAGCAGTTCAGGGGCAGCTACATCAACGGCGGCGCCCTTGCATCGTTTGCTCAGGTAAGATTGCACCATTTGCCCCAGGGTGGGTGTGCTTGACAGTGGAGGGTGCATTTGAACCAGCCGAAAATTAGCATCCAATTATTGGGGGAACGTTGAGTGGTTGCCTGGCGGTTGGTGTACTCAGGGGTTCAGGTTGCGTTACTCCGTTTGAAGGGTTGCACATCTTTCTGATTGTCTACTTTTTGATGCTATTGTGGTTGAGTTTATTTTGGGGTAGGTGTGCTCCAATTGCGCCCTTGCTTTGTTTGCTCAGGCAAGGTTGCGCCGTTTGCCTGAGGATGGGTGTTCTTAGCAGTACAGGGTGTTTGCATCAGCTGACTGTAGCATTCAATGGCTTGGTAACCATTGGGTGCTTGCCTGAGGGTGGGTGTGTTCGGCAGTGGAGGTTTCAGTTGGGGCTAGGTGCATTTGTTTTTTAACTTGTGGATGCAGTTGGGAGGGGGGCATGGGGGGTTGAATTTGCCCAGCAGTGCAGGTTGCGCTTATTGCAGCATAGATGCGGCAGTGGGCACCATGAAGTGATTGCTGACTTGGGGGCAAAGATGCAGCAGTAATTGCTGACTTGGGGGCAAAGATGCAGCAGTAATTGCTGACTTGTAGGCAAAAATGCAGCAGGAACTGCTGACTTATGGGCAGACATGCGGCAGTGGGCACCATGAAAGCATCACTGACTTGTGCTCGGCAATGCTGCCATCCCGATTCCAGCTGTGTATCGACTCGCCACAACCAAATCCAGACCCGCCCTTGTGATCTGTTCCCTGCCCTTCCATCTTTTGTCTCGCCATCCACGTCTTTGCTTTGTAGTTGATGCTCCATGAGCTACGATTTTCTGACATGCTGAGTGACTCTGCTCTCCCTTGGCTGGGGCCCACCTCCAGGCTTTTGTCAGAGTCATCAACGAGGGTGGAGTGCCATCGCTGTCAAGCACGTGGCAGGCGGTCATTGAGGCAGAGAACCGCCAAGCCATGTGAGTGCCAGCACTCATGTTGGGGAGTGGATTGAAGTGAATGGTGGAGTAATTATACCAAAGGCGCGTGGGAGGGTTGGGTGCCATCGCTGTTGAGCACATAGCAGGCGGTCATCAAGGCAGAGAACCGCCAAGCCATGGAAGTGCCAGCAATCATGTTGGGGAGTGGATTGAAGTGCATGGTGGTAATTATGCCTAAGGCGCGTGAGAGAGTTGGGTGCCATCACTGTTGAGCACATGGTAGGCGGTCATCGAGACAGAGAACCGCCAAGCCAGTAATAATGTTGGGGAGTGGATTGAAGTGAATGGTGTAGTAATGATACCAAAGGCGTTTGAGAGGGTTGGGTGCCATCGCTGTTGAGCACATGGCAGGCGGCCATCAAGGCAGTGAGCCGCCAAGCCATGTGAGTGCCAGCAGTTGCGTCGTTTCGGGGAGTGAGCGACTGGATGTTTGTGATCTCTTCCCCCACCTTTACCATGAAAGGGGTGCTGGGCTACAGGTGAACAGTGCATGTGTTGTTCCACCACAACCTGCAGTTGCCAGTTTGCAATGAAGTTGTACTTCAATTTGTCAATTCGTCATTGCAGGGATGCTGGGCTACAGGTGAACAAATGGATGCAGTCGCCAGTTTGTAATGAGAATGTACATTTTGTCAATTCGTCATTGCAGGGATGCTGTGGGCTACAGGTGAACAATGGATGCAGTTGCCAGTTTGTAATGAAAATGTACATTTTGTCAATTCATCATTGCAGGGATGCTGGGCTTGAGGTGTACAATGCCCACTTAGCCCCCGCCACCACGCCTGCAGCCGCCAAGGCTCCAGGCTGCGTGGAAGCATTGGAGGCTGCGCACCTCGCAGCCTTGGAAGCCGGCATCCTGGCCTACAGGCAAAAGGTGGGTATTAGCAAGCTGGTTGGCAAGAGGGGGGGTAAAGAGGGGGTAATCTGTGTTGGTCTGTGGAAGCATTGGCGGCTGCACCCTGCCCTACAGTCAAAATGTGTGTGTGCTTGTGTGTGTGTGTGTGTGTGTGTGTGTGTGTGTGTGTGTGTGTGTGTGTGTGTGTGTGTGCTTGTGTGTATGTGTGTTCATGTGTGTGCTTGTGTGTTTTTGTGCGCGCGTATGTGTGCGTGCTTGTGCGTGTGCATGCTGTACATCATGCTGCCATGGGAGACCTGCATTTAGTGTACAGGCATAAAATGTGAACATGGTAGTGTCCAGGAATGTTCAAGGTTCAAATGTGCGGCCTTAAGAATTTGTGGCATGCAGATGAGACTAGGGTTTGAGTGTACTAGGGGAAGGGAACTCACCAATGTGGCCGCCCTTTTGCACGCTTGCTAAGAAAGTTTTCCTGCCTATGCAGCCAAATCGAGTGCCCCCTCCGCACATGTTTGTAGGCCGGCTGTTTCTCCTCAGCAAGCCACTGGGTTGGTAAGAGTGATTAAGGCCTAAAGCAGATTGATCAGAGCAACTGCTCCCTCTGGTCTCAAGCAAAGGCCATAATCAGGTTGATAAGAGCAACTGCTCCCTCTGGACTCACGCGCAGGCCATGGGCGTGGCTCCGCAGCAAGCCATGGAGAGTGAAGCCAAGCTGCGCGCTGCCATGGAATCTCGCTACCAGCCTCTCATGGTGGCAAGGGTTGCGGGTGAGTGTGCACGTGTGTATGTTGTGTGCGTGTGTGTGTGTATGTGTATGTGCGTGTGTCTGTGTGTGCGTGTGTGTGTGCATGCGTGCGTGTGTGTGTGTGCGCGTGTGTATGTGTGTTTATGTGCGTGTGTGTGTAGGGTGTGCGTGTGTGTGCGCGTGCGTGTGTGTGTAGGGTGTGCGTGTGTGTGCGCGTGCGTGTGTTTATGTGTGTGCATGCGTGTGTGCTTGCTATGTACATGTGCATACTTCCGCAGGCGCTCTTGTTTACTGATCTTTTGAGGTACCCGTGAAATTACAGGGGGGGGGGGTTGATGCAAGCACATGCTGTGCTTGTTGCCTCAGCAGCACAGCCTCACACCACTGCTTGTTGCGCTTGCTTCTGTTTGTGCAGAGGCGGACATGCACGCGCGTGAGATGCTGAGCGTGCGCGCCCTCCGTCTGGCTGAGCTGCTGGGAAAGGAGCCGCTGGATGCAGATGCTCTCCACGTGCAGCTGGGCCACATGCTGGTGGACTACAATGCCCAGGTGTGTTGCTGTCTGTCCCAGCTACTCCTTTTTTCTTGGGATCACAGCTGGGCCACATGCTGGTAGACTACAATGCCCAGGTGTTTTGCTGTCTGTCCCAGCTACTCCTTGTTTTTGGGATCACAGCTGGGCCACGTGCTGGTGGACTACAATGCCCAGGCACGTTGCTCTCTGTCTCCTCTCTCCTTGTTTTTGCTTCATCAAGTTGTCTTGAACACCTGATGAGGGTACTATTATTTCCTATTCCAACTTCAAGGAGAGGTTGCTTAGCGTCCCTACTGCTGAAAAACGTCGGAATGTGTATGGAACGTTCTGAGCACTCCTGTGTTTGTTTTGACACCCGAAAAAATGGTTGTAGGTAACGCCGTGAGCCACTGCCCTGGCCTGAATATATCAAAAGAGCCTAAAGAAAAGGAATTGGCCACTGCTGGCTGTGTGCCATAAGGGAAGGATTTAAGCATCCCTGTGATTGCCACAAACTGACTCAAATCAAATCCAGGACTTCCCATGCTTGCAGCCCACAGCACCTTCTGGCTTTCAAATCATTCCTGACACTTGTCCAAGAAGCAGCAATTACCCGGCTAGGTGCCAAGTGCATTGTCAACAATACGGCAATACGGCAAACCTAAGTATGTGATACACCTGACACAGATCCTTCAGATCGCCCTAGCAGGCATGCATCATGCAACTGACAGATCCTGGGTGCAAAAATTGGACGCAAGCGCAGCGCACAAGATGCAAAAACACGAAGTCAAGAAACGCACAGCACAGAATGAAAAAGCTGTGTGTGTGTGCAAAACGCAAGATGCACTGCAAGAAGCGCAGGAGCGCCAAGCATGACATCTTGAAAGGCAGTGCACAAATTTCAGCTATGGTGCTCATAAGGTGCAGGCCTCAGGGCCCAACAAGTACAAAAGCCGGCTGCGGAATGCATGGTCAAACAGGATGCAAAATCACGTTGCACAATGTGTACGGTGTGAACAAGCGCAGGCCTCAGGGCCCAACAAGTACAAAAGCTGGCTGCGGAATGCATGGTCAAACAGGATGCAAAAGCACGTTGCACAATGTGTACGGTGTGAACAAGCGCAGGCCTCAGGGCCCAACAAGTACAAAAGCTGGCTGCGGAATGCATGGTCAAACAGGATGCAAAAGCACGTTGCACAATGTGTACGGTGTGAACAAGCGCAGGCCTCAGGGCCCAACAAGTACAAAAGCTGGCTGCGGAATGCATGGTCAAACAGGATGCAAAAGCACGTTGCACAATGTGTATGGTGTGAACAAGCGCAGGCCTCAGGGCCCAACAAGTACAAAAGCTGGCTGCGGAATGCATGGTCAAACAGGATGCAAAAGCACGTTGCACAATGTGTATGGTGTGAACAAGCGCAGGCCTCAGGGCCCAACAAGTACAAGCTGGCTGTGGAGTTCATGGTCAACGATGTGGCACGGCCGGTGGCGGATGCAGCGGCCCGGGCGACACAGAATGCAAAGGATGCAAGCATGAGGGCTGATGCAACAGCCAAAGAGTTGATGGAGGTGGGTGCATGAGTGTGGACACGCATACAGGTGTACACATCTACTTGTGTGCCTGGGATAAGTATGATGAATTGCCTGTCCTGTGGGGGTGCAGACTGGATGTCTCAACACAGCCTCGGCTGTGTTGCCATAAGCATGGATACCACTGTTCAGCTGACACAACTAACTTGCAGCACACTCTCGTCACAGCAGACTCTTGTCATGACATAGGGAGCCCAGTGATTGTGAAGGGCCGCGGAAAACAGAGGAGCTGAAGAGGGTGTTGGCAAAAGTTCAGGATTGACCGGGAGGTGAAGGAGCACCACACAGTTGAGGAGTAAAGGCAGGAAGACAGTCATCCAGAGAGTAATAGAGCAAGGTCGTGGTGAAGAGGAGAGTAGGAAAAGCTCAGCCAAGGTGAAAGGGGGCACATTAAGGTCATGTATAGGGTTGGCCAATTCCTGGCAAAAACAAATAATTGTATATTTATACATTGTTCCATACAAATATATATATTAAATGCATGTAATATGTGGTATATAAATGGAATATATGGAATATGTATGGAATATATATATATATATATATATATATATATATGAGAATTGGCCAGCGCTAGTCATGTAGTAGAGGAGGAAAGGGCAAGGCCATTCAAAGAACGAAGGAGAGCAAGGTAGTGGTGTTAAAGGAAAAACATGCAAGTCAAGAGGTCAAGATCTGCTTCAAAGGTTATTGTGTAGGGAGGGTGTGGCGATGTGAGCCAAGAAGTAGAGGAGAGCTAGGTCATGGAGCAGAGGTAATCGCGTTGGAACCAAGGAGTACAGGTGTGAATGATGTCCTGGTAATGAGGAAGGGAAGGGCAGAGGGAATGGCATTGGAATCACAGGAAACAGGTGTGGAGCGAGGTCATGGTAATGAGGAAGGAAAGGGCAGAGGGAATCGCGGTGGAATCAAGGAGAACAGGTATGGCGCAAGATCATGGTAATGAGAAGGGAAAGGGCAGAGGGAATTGCGGTGGAATCAAGGAGAACAGGTGTGGAAGGTCGTGGTAATGAGGCCGAAGAGGGCAGCGGGAGTAGCGTTGGAATCACGGAAAACAGGTGTGGAGCAAGGTCACGGAGCAGAGGAGAGCCAGAAAAGGAGAGGAACCATTCAGGTAGTGAGAACACTTTCTACATCGGTTAAGGAAGTGGCGACATTCCAGATCAGGGTGCACAGGAAGGAACTTGTGAACCAAGGAGTCTAGGTTGTGCTGAAAGGAAGATCGTTGAGGAAAGGGAGGGTAGGGGAGGTGAGCCGAAGAGCAGAGGAGGGCTAGGCCAAGGTTTCAAGGGAAGAGCATGAGAGCCCAGGAGTAAAGATGTCAAGCAAGGTTTGTGGTGTTGAGGGAGGGTAGGGCAAGATCATTGTGTTGACAGGAGAGCATGTGAGCCAAGGAGTAGAGGTGTAGGGGGCAAGGTCATTGTGTGGAGGGAAGGGGATGTGAACCAAAGAGTAGAGGTGTAAAGCAAGCAAGGTCGTGTTGTTGAAAGAGGGAAGGAGGGTATAGCATGTCAGGAAAAGCACCGTGTAGGGGGATTATATTCGGGTTGTAGTTTAGGGCGAGCATGTGGGCCAAGGAGTAGGGGTGCAAAGCAAGGTCGTGGTGTTAGAGGAGAGAAGAGCCAGGTCGTTGTGTCAAGGGAAGAGCATGTGAGCCAAGGAGTAGGGGTGCAAAGCAAGGTCGTGGTGTTGAAGGAGAGAAGAGCCAGGTCGTTGTGTCAAGGGAAGAGCATGTGGGCCGAGGAGTAGAGGTGCAAAGCAAGGTCGTGGTGTTGAAGGAGAGAAGAGCCAGGTCGTTGTGTCAAGGGAAGAGCATGTGAGCCAAGGAGTAGGGGTGCGAAACAAGGTCACGGTGTCCTCCTTCTCTTCCTTCCTTCGAAGGAGACAAGAGCCAGGTCGTGGTAGAGGGTGAGCATGTGGTATCTCAAGGCGTGGCGAGCATGTCCATGAAAAGAACATCAACCCAAGTTGAGGCTCTCTGTTGTGATGAGAGTCTGCTTTGGCAAGAGTGTGCTGCGAGTTAGTCGAGTGAGTCGGATGGTGGTACTGATCATGGGATGATAAGACGCTGTTCTGGCTGCGTCCCTTCCTCAGCCTCACACCACGACCCCAGGAAAGGAAAAAGCAAAATTGCGTAGCAAAGGGAAGCTCTCCCTGCATCAATCAAGGAAAAGGAGACGCTCCTTTTGACTCCGAGCCAAAGCATGGCTGGAAGGGCTAAGAAACGACAGCCACTCTCTGCACTTGCAAGGACTTGAACCCAAACACATTTTTGGCTCATGGTTCATGCCAAGCTTGGCTGTAAGGGACCTCAGCATACTAAAGCCACGTTCTGCACTTGCACCCAACACAAACTCAGGCTTGAGCCTCTGGCGCTCTGGTCAATGCCAAACTCTCAAGCAAATGCTTGGCTCCATGTTCCAGGCCAACGCCAAACTCACCAGCAGGAGCTGCATACCCTCCCCACTTTCTGCACTAGCACCCGACGCACACAAACTCAGGCTTGCCACTCAGGCCAACGTCAAGCTCACCAGCAGGTGCTTGCCTACAATTTCTGGGCCAACGCCAAGCTGCACCCCCACAGTCTGCATCTTTACTCCTGGACACTTGCCAACACCACCAGCAAACCCATCGAACAAAAATTGTGTGCCAGGCGAGTTCCAAGCTCACTGGGCTGCAGCATCAGATGAATACTGCACCAAATGCCTGCCCGCATATTCCAGGCCAATGCCAAGCTCACGGGGCTGCAGCATCAGATAGGCACCGCACAGCAAGACGCAACCTTGGTCAAGCAGCAGTTGGCAGCCTCCCAGGTGTGTGTGTGTGTGTGTGCGCGCGCTCTAGGCTCTGTGCTGAAGTCTAGAGCATTGTGTTGTTATTATGATTTTCCCTCAGGAATTTTTTCTGCTTGGCTTTAAAGAAATAGGGTTACATTCGTGTGTATGACTTGAGAAAAGGAGGAGAGGGCTGCAAGATGCTCTAGCTGGATTCTCCCCTGTTTTGTTGGAGTGATTACCAGTTCAAAGACTCAAAAAGTGGCATGCACAAGCTGACTTCTGGCTGGACGACACTGAACAGCCTGCAGTCTCTGTGATTGCAGCCACAAGAATTGAGCATTGTTTCAGTCAGGCTTGGACGCCTATCTCTTTTTTCTACCCCTTTACAGCCATCAAAAAAGAGCAATTTCAGTCAGACTTGAAGGTTTGTCACTTTTTTTTACCTTTTGTCTCTTTACAGTAAAAAAAAACACGCCTTGTGTTTCCTTTTACCTGGAAGATGTGTGCTGGAGGTTGTGCACGCATTTGCTGGAGGCAGCCAAATAGGAGCGCTTTTGCAGCCACACCGTTTTAAGATATTGTGCGCAGTGCTGTTGCATCTGCCAATGTGCCAGGCAGCTCTTTGTGTGTGTTTTTGTGTGCGGGCGCGCACATGTAATCAATAAAAGCTGACCAATGCACAAATGATGCACGTACTTTCTTGACATGGATGTGGATTTTTCTGCATGTATTTTTCCTTCTTTTTTGTTTTTTCCTTTGACATGGATGGATTTGGCCTCTTTCCCAGGCCTAAAAAATCCACATAGCAAACGCAACACGTTATTGCCTTTGCCCTCTCTCCTACAGGAAAATTAGATATATTTATGCAGGCAGCACGTCACTTTTAGTACCATGTCTTGCCCATCTTGCAGGCAGATTTTGCGCAAGCAAAGGAGGCAGCCAATCAGTACCAAATAGCTCTGGCAAAGGCAGAGGCATCCAAGGACCAAACTGCACATGAAGTGACACAGGTAGGGATAAGTGTCACAGGTAGGGATAAGTGACAGAGGTAAGGAGGAGTGCCTGGGTTAGGTAGGGATAAGTGACAGAGGTAGGGCATATGAGTGGCTGCATGTCAACAGGCTGCAAAGTCAAGCATGGAAGGAAAGGAGAGCTGTGGAAGCGACTTGGGTTTCGCCTTTGCAAATGTTTGTTATAATCAAGGAAGGGCATCCATGGACTAAAGTGCGCAAAGGCAGAAGTGAGGATGCGTGGCTGCAAAGCAGCAGGCTGCAATGCTAAGTCTGGGATTATTTTGCTGGGAAAGTGAAGCGCACATGCGTTGTAAAAAAAGGCTGCATAGTGGCCCCCCATCACAGGTCCAAGTCAAACCTGCAACAGATGTGCCCCATCAGAAGGCGCAGGAATCTCACTGCACTAGGCAGATCCAGGACATCCTCAAACCTTTTTCATTGGGATGCCATCCTCAAGGAGGTGCCATGGAAAGATAACATTAGAGGCGGTATGGATTTTCTTATCGTGTGTTTGTTGAATCCCAAGGCAAAACGTTCTGGAAACCAGAATTCACATGGAGTCAAGCAGATCTGGAAGATGAAAAAAGGGTTGAAGGCAGTCAAGGTTGTTGCCTATTATTTCATATTTGTTTCTTGAGTTCCTTTGGTCACCCCTTGGCCAAAGCCGTGCTTTTATAAGGTTTCGTTTGTTAGGTTGCCGAAAGCCTTTGCATGTTGATGTGCTTCGTCCCGAGGACAGCGGATTGGCTTCAGGTGGATTTGCTGAAAGTGATCTGGTGGAATGGCTTGAAATTCGGAACACTTTTGACTTTCCCTACTTGGAACATATCTAGCAGCCTGTTGCTGCGATTTTCCTGGGTTTAAGGAGCAAAGCACAACATATTTGCATTCAAACGTTGGTATCTTTAAAGGTGAAAAATGAACGCAAGGCATGTTCTGGACGATCGGTCTTGCTTGATTGAGGGCTAAAAAAATTAGCCTCATGATATCAAGGTGTTGTTGGTGGATCAGTGAGTGGGGGAGAAGGCTGTGTGCCAAACAGTTCCTATATGCTGCTCATCCTTCCATCAGTCTTGATTCCTGAGCGCTATATACAGATTAACAGGTGTCCTCTGCCTTGTCAATACCCATCGCAGTCGACTGCAAATGTCAAGAATCTAACGCAGTTGCCTGCCTTCCTGGAAAACTGTCTATAGATACATGTGCTGCACACAAGTGTGTGAATGTGAATGTGTGTTAAATAAAATCCATTCTCCGTTGGTCCTTATACGAAGGCTGGCGCTGCTGCATTTTGTACCTGCTCCAAGAGCTGTGCTCCTCATTGTGTGCTGCGCAGATGCGCGCCCGTGTGGAGCAACTGCAGGAACAGCTGTCTTCTGCCAAAGCAGAGGCTGCGGCAAAAGCTGCAGAGGTTGTGCATAAGACACAGCAGGTGTGTGAAGGATGTCTTGCAGTGAATATTAAAGACCAGCCATCCTCTTTGCCTGAGACTGCAGTGCATATTTTAAACCAGCTATTTCTTTTCCAAGGCTGAGGCTGCGGCGAAAGCTGCAGAGGTTGTGCAAAAGGCACTGCAGGTGTGTCTGTGGAGGCATATCTTGCAATGCATATCTGCAAGCGCAATGGAAGGAATGTATCTTATCTGCAAGCAGCTGTGTCTATGAAGGTTAGGCTCCCTAGCTGGCTTAATTTTGCCCAAGTATTCTGTTCAGTGTGGAGGGCCAAAAGAGAGCCACCGGAGCATAGCCAACAAGCATCCGTGGTTTGCTGGTAACGCCGGGGCATTCAGATCCCACCCCCTCGCACAGGAGGAGATTGAATGCAGGCTGCAAGAAGAGGGAATTAAATGCAGGCTGCAAGAAGTGAAGCACAGCTTTTCTTGCAGCTGGGGCTACTCTTGATACTGGCGTTGGATGGTTGACTTTGAATTTATGCTCAAGGAGGATATCATTTGTTCTGCACCTCAGCTTGCCTCACCAATGCCTCACCAATGCCTCACCAATGCCAACCAATGCCTCACCAATGCCGACCAATGCCCACCAATGCCTCACCAATGCCGACCAATGCCTCACCAATGTGACCAAACATGCCTCACCAATGCCGATCAATGCCAAAAAATGACCGGACATGCCTCACCAGTGTGACCGAACATGATCAAGATCCATTGATGTAGAAACGTTGAGCATGAACATCAAGATCCAACACTGTAGCTTGATGGAAGTAGAAAATGTGTTGGAGCCATTTACAAGCTGAGCTGACGCAGCAGCTTGAGATGGATCAAAACCTACCTCTTGACATCCTGTACATGGTAGCATTCAGCTTCCTTCTGTACTGGCACAAAAGAAAGGCAACCATGCAGGCCGTGAAAATGCCCTTCATAAAAACATTTTGCCAACAGGGTGGAGTTAATTGGTGGGGAAATGGGCAGGTTCTAGCAGTGTTTGGCTTCAGCACTACTGGCATGACGCAACACCAAAACTGAATAGAAATAAAGGTCATGTCAAACCTGCTGGTATATCAAGCAAGATCAGTGTCAGAAAAGAAAAAAAGCTACGTAGGCAGAGGAAACTCTCCCTACATTATTTAAGGAAAAGGGGACACATTGGCTCAGAGAAGAGCCTTGAATCCCCTCCACCACAAATCAGTGTCAGTCACACATCATCAATTTGAGATGCATGTACTACAGGTGGATATAAGTTCATTGTGGCATGCATGTTGGAGTAGCAATAGAGACTGCTCATCCACTCCCTGCAGCCATCGGCAACCACCAGAGCTGAGAGGCAGGCGAGCACTGCTGCTGGAGCTACTGCTGCTCCCTAAGGTCCGCTGACAAGGCAATCCCTTGTCAACTCTTTCATGCCTCTTTGATGCTGACTTCTCGCAGCTGGAGGCCGCCACCAGGGCTGAGAGGCAGGAAACAAGCGCTGCTGCTCAGGACCTGCAGACAAGGCCATTACTTGTTGTTGCTTTCATGCCTCCTTGATGCTGACTGCTCGCAGCTGGAGGCCGCCACCAGGGCTGAGAGGCAGGAAACAAGTGCTGCTGCCCAGGACCTGCAGACAAGGCCGTTACTTGTTGTTGCTTTCATGCCTCTCCTTGATGCTGACTGCTCGCAGCTGGAGGCTGCCACCAGGGCTGAGAAGCAGGCAAGCGCTGCCGTCCAAGCTATGCAGACCAGTGGGCAAGGTCGAGAAGAGGGGCTGCGCAATGAAGTCAACAGGTGACTGGCGGGAACTAGGCCATGCCTTTCTAATAGATGAATGGATGACTTTTTAAAAGTATGGTCCATAGAGTAGGCATCTGGCAGGAAAGATGCTCAGTCACACCCACACCTTTGAATCGCTCGCAAAATATTGTCAGTCAGAAGTCAATGGAGCAAGTGTGGGTGGCTGGAACGGACCAGGTTATGTCTGAGATGTACAAGCATGATGTGCAGCAAATTCAGGGTGGCATTGCCCAGAGTTACGAGGGGCTGCGCATGGGCTCCCACTCCAGAACCTTGTGCAAACTGACCTCAGGAGAGGTTTTGTAAGTCAACCTGAACCCTGGGCCGCTCAGTCCCACTGCCCTTGCTGAATTTTACGCAAGGTTGAGCACTGTGCTGCCCATGATCCTGAGTTTCGTTGCACACACCGGCTTTACGCAGGTTGAGCGCTAAGCTGCCCATGATCCTGAGTTTCATTGCCCTTGCTGATTTGTACGCAGGTTGAATGCAGAGCTGCACATGAGCCAGTCACAACTGATCGGTAAAGGACAGGAGATTGCCCAGGTGCGACTGGGAAAAATTGCTACGTAGGCAGTTGGCAGCGGCAACAGTGTTTGGCATTTTGGCAGGTTCCACTTCCCCTCCTGTGAGTGCTATTCCAGCAAGCAGGTGTGCAGGTTGCCCAGCAAGGGGGGCAGGTGTGCAGCAAGGTAAGCAGGTGTGCAGGTTGCGCAGCGCAAGGTGTGGGCTTGGAGATTGCTCATCAGGTTTGACAGAGTGCCAAAGGTCGCAGCTTCTAGGTAAGTAATGAAGGGGCTTGTTAGCATGTAGGTTAGGGATTCCTTGCAAGGGAGCTGGCAGGGAGCACGACGGCAATAGGTCACAGCTTCTAGGAGAGCGTGCCAAGGGGCACAGCTCAAAAGTGAGTGCACCTTTTGAGTCACAGCCTTTAGGAGAGTGTGCCAAGAGGCACAGCTTCTAGGTGAGCGTGCCAAGGGGCACATACTTGAAGCAAGTGTGCCAACAGTCGCAGCAGCCAGGCTGACTGGTGTGCCTCTTCTAGTTGTTGCGCACTGCTCAAAATTCAGCATGCTTTCAATTTTTTCCTTGTGTTCCAGGGCCGCAAACATGTGCCTACAAAATGTGCCTTTCGTGCCTGACGGGAGGCTGAGGCCAGGGCACAATCCTTTCATGCCTTCTCTTTCTTCCCTCTCTGTTTATGGAAGCAACTCGTGCTTTCTTTCTGTGTTATACGGCAACCGTAATATTTCCCCTGTTCCAGGGCCGCAAAAATGTGCCTACGAAAGGTGCCCTTTGTGCCTAGTAAAGGCCGAGGCCACAGCAAATATTTGTGCATGTCTTTTTTCCTTTTTTTCCTGTTCTTGGAAGCAAAGGGGCGGCTACACCTATGTTGTTTTCCCCCTGGGTCTCTGCTCCGTGCCATTCCGACAAGCCCGTATGTTTTGCTGCACTGAAATGCTGCTCAGCTATTGCCCAGACCTCCCTTGGAGCATTTGTTGCATTGGCCGTCAGTTGGTTAGCTGTATCTGAGCTGGCCTCTCTCAGCACTGGCTTTTGTGGTGAAATGACTGTTGGCTACTGCGCGAAGCGACTGTTGCATTGCAATTTCGAAATGGTTGTTGCATTGAAATGTTGAAATGGTTGTTGCAGTGAAATGGCCTCTCTCAGCACTGGCTGTTGCGGTGAAATGACTGTTGGCTGCTGCCCGAAATGGTCGTTGGCTGTTGCATTGAAATGTTGAATTGGTTCTTGTGGTGAAATGGCCTCTCTCAGCACTGGCTGTTGCGGTGAAATGACTGTTGGCCCTGGGCGAAATGGTCGTTGGCTGTTGCATTGAAATGTTGAATTGGTTGTTGCAGTGGAATGGCCTCTCTCAGCACTGGCTGTTGCGTTGAAATGACTGTTGGCCCTGCGCGAAATGGTCGTTGGCTGTTGCATTAAAATGTTGAATTGGTTGTTGCAGTGAAATGGCCTCTCTCAGCACTGGCTGTTGCGGGGAAATGACTGTTGGCTGCTGCCCGAAATGGACGTTGGCTGTTGCATTGAAATGTTGAATTGGTTGTTGTGGTGAAATGGCCTCTCTTGGCACTGGCTGTTGTGGTGAAATGACTGTTGGCTGCTGCCCGAAATGGACGTTGGCTGTTGCATTGAAATGTTGAATTGTTTGTTGTGGTGAAATGGCCTCTCTTGGCACTGGCTGTTGTGGTGAAATGACTGTTGGCTACTGCGCGAAATGGTCGTTGGCTGTTGCATCGAAATGTCAAGATGGTTGTTGCGGTGAAATGGCCCCTCACAGCACTGGCTGTTGCGCTGAAACGGTTGTTGCGGTGTAATGACTGTGTTAGTGAATATTAGTGAATATGCCTCTAATAGCACTGGCTATTACCACATTGGTGGAATGAATGTGTTGGTGATTATTAGTGAATATGCCTCTAACAACACTGGCTATTACCACATTGGTGGAATGACTGTCGGCTCTTGCAGTGAGGGCTGTTGCGGTAATGACTGTTGCAGCACCACACGGTAAAGCCACACTAGCTGTGTGTTGCCTACTTCACTAGCTACACTAAAGCTGCACTAGCTGCTGCACTGAAATGACTGCTTCTGTAGCTAGCTGTCTTTCACTGGCCAAGAATGTGTTGGCTGATAAATCACTCGCTGATGGCGCTCTGGCTTTAGCACCAGCATAGCACTGGCAGCAGTGGATATGCAGTGAGTTTGCAAAGGCAGCATAGAACCGACAGCAGTGAATTTGCAAAGGCAGCGTAGCACTGGCAGCAGTGAGTCTGCAAAGGCAGCATAGAAGCGGCAGCTGTGAGTTTGCAAAGGCAGCGTAGCACTGGCAGCTGTGAATTTGCTAAGGCAGCGTAGCACTGGCAGCTGTGAATTTGCTAAGGCAGCGTAGCACTGGCAGCTGTGAATTTGCTAAGGCAGCATAGCACTGGCAGCTGTGACTGCAGAGTGTTTGCACTGGCAGCACTGAATTGCACTGGCAGCAGTGGGCAGCCATGCCGCCATCAGGCGCCGCCCTTGCTGACAGCTGTGTGCTTGCACTGCCATCATAGCACTGGCAGCTGTGAATCTGCGCAGAACTTGCACTGCGCTTGCTGACAGCTGGATGCCATTGCAAGTCCAGATGAGCACCATCTGGTGGTGGACACGTTCAATGAGTGCGTTCACTTCCTTCCAGTCATTCGATTTGACCCATATCATATGGCTTATGTGTTATGGTTAGAACAGAACAGAGCAGAGGTCTGCATGGCCCCTGTGCTATCTTGGCTTTAGTGAGGCCCACAGCCTCATGTGCACCTTTGAGTCACGCCTCATCTGCATCATTGAGTCACAGCCTCATGTGCACCATTTTTGCAAAAAAAACAAGTTGGAGGGGATTAACTTTAAATGAGTGACCCCTCTTTGACAGGCCCTTCCTTGCTGTGCTCCTTCCTGTGCAGCTCAACCAGCAGCTGCAGGACGCCACGCAAAGCAAGCAACAGCTACGTCTAGTAGCCAGCCAGTAATGACCCCTCTCTGACAGGCCCTTCCTTACTGTGCTCCTTTCTGTGCAGCTCAACCAGCAGCTGCAGGACGCCATGCAAAGCAAGCAACAAGTGGATGTGGCACTCAGCCAATTGCAGGTGATTTGATCGTGCATGTGCCTTCCATTTCTTGCATCGTGCTGTGTTAGGACTCGCAGCCTTATGCTGCAGTGGCATTCAAAAGCACTGAGCACCTCCATGTGGGTTGCAGCGCTTAGTGAAACACGCTTGAAGGCTGAATTTGATGCCTTCACCCACGATGCACAGGCTGTTCTATTGCACTATGTTGTATGTTACCTGCAGCACAGAGCAGAGATATGCAGGTGCACATTGTTCACCTCCATTATATTGGACCATTGTGCTGTTCCACTGTGATGTATGTTACTTGCAACACAGGGTATTGTGTTCTACTAAGTTGTATGCTCCATGCAACACAAGGCACTGCGTGCAAGGATTTGAAGGTGCATAACACGCATTCATCAAATCATGTTTGTTGCTGCTTGCTTACCAGTGGCACATGGGACATCATGTTGCATGTAACATGCAAACACAAAGCACAGCTCGCAGAGGTCCACAGGTACACAACATCCATACGCCAATGCTTGCTCACGGATGGAGGCACCTTGGCATGGCGCACGTTTGAATATGGCATTGCTCATTCTGCTCATTTAAATACGTTGTTTGATATAGTGGGGTACAACATCCACTCATCAATGCTTGTTCACATATGGAGGCACCTTGGCATGGCGCACATTTGAGTATGGCATTGCTCATTCTGCTCATTTAAATACGTTGTTTGATATAGTGGGGTACAACATCCACTCATCAATGCTTGCTCACGGAGGGAGGCACCTTGGCATGGCGCACATTTGAGTATGGCATTGCTCATTCTGCTCATTTAATTACGGTGTTTGATATAGTGGGGTACAGCATCCACTCATCAATGCTTGTTCACAGATGGAGGCACCTTGGCATGGTGCTCATCTATTATTGATATGATTCAATGGACCACTTGTGCAATTTGTACATTGATGCATGAAATGGTGCACACTAGCAAATGATGCATCAATGCATGGTCAAAACCGCGTGTTCATCAAACGGGACATATTCACAACTTGTCCATCACCGTATCATCATCAAAGCATGGTCATCAAGCAGACAGCACTGCCAGTTCGTCGGTAGATGTGTGTGTTTGCCGGTGCATGCTCTATCATGCTTATACATGAATAGGGCATATTCACGACTTTTCGATCACCATATGGTATCATCATTAAAGCATGGTCATGAAGCAGAGAGCACTGGCAGCTCGTCCATTTAAGTGTGTGTCCGCAATGCATATTTTTACATGCTTGTACGTGTATGAATGGGGCCATGTTCGTGGCTTGTTCATCCGTGCATAAAACGGGGCACATTGGCAACTTGTATGTCAATGCATGGTCATCACTGCTTGTGCATGAATGGGGCTGTTTTTGCAACTTGTTGATTCATGCATGTTTGTGTAAGAGCACATTCACCATTCATCAAGCGGAGCGCACTGGCACCTTCTGTTCATCCACAACTTTCTGCGCTGTGTTCAGGATTTCGTGGGGGAACTTAATGGTCGCATGCAACGCATGCTCAAATGCTTATGTGTACATATGCTTGTCAACTCAAATGCTGGGAGGGTCACCTGCAACTCGGAGAAGACGCGTTCCACCAATGTGATTTTTGCTTCTTCTTCTTCATCTTCTTTCGATGTATCACCTCGAGCCTGCAGCATCAGGTATCCTGTATACACATACGCGCGCGCACACACACACACATGCACAAATACACAGGCAGAGCGCAGCGCCCTGATGGAGAATTTGACACAAGCACAAACAGAGCAGGGGGCTCTGGTGGGGCGTTTGACACAAGCCCAGGGAGAGTGTGAGAGCCTTATGGGGCGCTTAACACAAGCACAGGGAGAGCGTGAGAGCCTTATGGGGCGGTTGACACAGGCACAGGCAGAGCACGCTGGCCTGATGGGGAACATACAGGACCTGCAGCTGCAGCTCCAAGTTGCCAGGGATCAAGCCCACCAGCAGCAGCAGCAGCCCCCCCCTCTAGCACCGGAAGCAGAAATGCAGGATGCGGGACCCAGTGCAGGTGCGGGTGTGGATGTGGGTGTGGATGGTGTGAGAGTGCTTTGCTTTAATTTGTCTTGCCTGCATGCTCCTGCTTTGGTATGCTTGGGGGGGCAGGGGGGGGGGGTATGCTTTTGTGTGTATGTCGGGACAGGGGGTACGTGACGTGTGTGTGCTTTGCTTTCTTTGCCTTGCTTGCATGCTCCAAGTGTAGTGTGAACCTGCTTTAATGTGTGCATACTCTTCTGACACCTGTCGGGTGTACAGCGTGCACCTCCAGAACATTCTAATCTGTGCCTGCTTCACACATGACCCGAGGGGAAGGTCCCATCATGGTAGCAAGCTTTCAGTGTGGAGGGGGAAATGCTGCACCGGACAAAAAGGCTGTGTGTGCTTTGAGGAAGGAAAGGCCAGGAAAAGAGGAAAGGCTGCCCTGGGTCCCTCATTGGAGGTGCAATGAGGAGCACATGAAGAAATTAGATGAGTCCATCCGAGAGGCCACGAAAAGGCTTAATAGAAACGCACAATGGAGGAAGGGCCCCCATGAGTCACTGTTTGGTCGTCTTGTGTTGTTAGGGTTTGGTGAAGAGGCTGGGTGTTGGGTGAGTGAAGCTCCAGGCAAGCCTTACTCAGCATATGATCTGGATGAGCTGGGTGTTGAGTGAGTAAAGCTCCAGGCAAGCCCATCTGAGCATATGATCTGGATGGGGTGGGAGGAAGTGGTCGTGAAGCACAAGGCATGCCTCATTGGCCCTACAACAACAATGAAGCTGTAAGCTTCCCTTCTTTGGCCCAATGCATTATTGAAGTGAGAAGCAGTGGAGGTGAAGCGCAAGGCATGCCTCATTGGCCCTACAACAACAATAAGGCCTGAAACCTCGATGTACGCATGCCTCACTATATTACCTGGATGGGCTGGGAAGCAGTGGAGGTGAGGCTCTAGGCATGCCTTATTGGCCCTACAACAACAATGAAGCTTTAGGCTTGCCTGATTTGCCACAATGCATTATTGAAGTGAGAAGCAGTGGAGGTGAGGCTCTAGGCGCGCTTCCCTTCTTTCGCAGATCGGTGGACTCATGGCACCTTTAGATGGACTCATGGCACCTTTCCATGCTGACCAAACCCATGTGAACCTCTTTTTCCTTGATCCCTTTTGGAAAAGGCACTCTGTTGCGACCTGTGTATCCCCTTTTCCTTGCTCCCTTTTGGAAAGGGCACTTTGCTGCGACCTGCGTGTCCCCTTCTCCTTGATCCCTTTTTGTAACTTTGCTGCGACCTGTGTATCCCCTTTTCCTTGATCCCTTTTCGTAAGTGTCACTTTGCTGCAGGCCTGCTTTCCAGGAAATAGCTGGAATCCCAAGGCCGCCTTGCAACTCGGTGATCCAAATTGGAATCCAAATTTGAAAATTTGCTCCCTCCCTGCTGAGTCTGCCTTAGGGGTTGTCATGAGGATGGCAAGTTGGCCAGGTGTGTTCCTACTGCTGCACACTGGAATTGTACACACACACACACACACACACACACACACACACACACACACAGAGGTGGGCGACGCTGACAGAGGGCAGGAGCAGCCCAGACGCAGGGTCCTCAAGGCTGTGCGCACAACCCCCCCGCCAGCAGGCTCAAATGATGCAGGTGTGCACGCGCCTTGTGCATTGAGGAAGGTGTGGTCCTGCTACTGGAGGGTAACTCTGATGGCTTGCCATTGCTAGGAGATACAAGGGCACCTGGGTGCAAGCTACCCATTTGGGATGCATGTTGTTCAAGGAGGTAAAGTCAGAAGTTGAGACGCCTCCACAATTGCATTGTTAGAAGGCACGAGGGCGCCTGGGTGGCGAGCGGCCCTTTTGGGGTGCATGCCACTCAAGGGAGGATTGTGAAGGGCTAAAGTACGTCCACAATTGCATTGTTAGAAGGCACGAGGGCGCCTGGGTGGCGAGCGGCCCTTTTGGGATGCATGCCACTCAAGGGAGGATCGTGAAGGGCTAAAGTACGTCCACAGTTCCATTGCTAGGAGGTGCATGGGCGCCTGGGTGGCGAGCCGCCCTTTTGGGGTGCATGCCACTCAAGGGAGGATCGTGAAGGGCTAAAGTACTTCCACAATCGCATTGTTAGAAGGCACGAGGGCGCCTGGGTGGCGAGCGGCCCTTTTGGGATGCATGCCACTCAAGGGAGGATCGTGAAGGGCTAAAGTACGTCCACAGTTCCATTGCTAGGAGGTGCATGGGCACCTAGGGGGCGAGCCGCCCTTTGGGGCTGAATGTCGCAAAAAAAACTGTTGTTAAAAGTTGCTTGCTTAGCCAGAGAGTACAAGGGCACCTGAGGGGCAAGGCACCGCTTAGGATGCATACCGCTCAAGGAGTTGTTGTTAAAAGTTGCTTGCTTAGCCAGAAAGTACAAGGGCACCTGAGGGGCAAGGCACCACTTAGGATGCATGCCGCTCAAAGTGCAGGCGCCCTTGTAACCGCAAGCAATCAAAACTAAGTGTGTGGATTGGGGTTTCATCCTTTTGGGGCCCTTTGGCAAGCTCACACCATTGCGTACATCAGGTTAGGGTGTGTAGGCCACAAGAAAGTGCAACCAGCCAAGGCAAGCAAGAATGTTTGTGTGCTTGCAGAGTCCAGCAGCAGTGGTCCTCAGAGCTGAGGCGAGTACATGCTTTGCGTATCTCAGCAGAGAGAGGTCTTTATGGGAAAGTGCGGATAATCGGGGCAAACACAAAACCGTGCGTGTTTGCAGGGCCCAGCAGCAGGAATGCCAAGAGCGGAGGCAAGCATACACACTTGTGCCTGTTTGTGCACACAACCAAGGCAAACGCAAATCCATAATTGTTTGCAGGGCCCAGCAGCGGGAATGCCAAGAGCGGAGGCAAGCACACACCCTTCAGCCATGAAAAGGAGGTCCACGTGGCCTCACGGGCCACAAGCACGGGCAAGAGGCAACGAGGTGCGTGCTGCTATCGCTGTGCAATGATTTTGAGAGGGAGGTAACGGATGGAGAGTCTCCCATTGGAGACACAGGCCTGCCAGGGACGCGGCAGGGTGTGTGCAAGCATACATATGCACACAAGCATGGGCAAGAGGCAACAGGGTGCGTGCTGCTATCGCTGTGCAATGATTTTGAGAGGAAGGTAACGGATGGAGAGTCTCCCATTGGAGACACAGGCCTGCCAGGGACGCGGCAGGGTGTGTGCAAGCATACATATGCACACAAGCATGGGCAAGAGGCAACAGGGTGCGTGCTGCTATCGCTGTGCAATGATTTTGAGAGGAAGGTAACGGATGGAGAGTCTCCCATTGGAGACACAGGCCTGCCAGGGACGCGGCAGGGTGTGTGCAAGCATACATATGCACACAAGCATGGGCAAGAGGCAACAGGGTGCGTGCTGCTATCGCTGTGCAATGATTTTGAGAGGAAGGTAACGGATGGAGAGTCTCTCATTGGAGACACAGGCCTGCCAGGGACGCGGCAGGGTGTGTGCAAGCATACATATGCACACAAGCATGGGCAAGAGGCAGCAGGGTGCGTGCTGCTATCGCTGTGCAATGATTTTGAGAGGAAGGTAACGGATGGAGAGTCTCCCATTGGAGACACAGGCCTGCCAGGGACGCGGCAGGGTGTGTGCAAGCATACATATGCACACAAGCATGGGCAAGAGGCAATGGGGTGCGTCCTGCTATCGCTGTGCAGTGATTTTGAAAGAAGTGCAACGGATGGAGACACAGGCCTGCCAGAGAGGCGGGGCTAGCATACAAGTACACAGAAGCGCAGCGAGAGGCAGCAGGGTGTGTGCAAGCATACATGTGCACATAAGCTCGGCAAGAGGCAACAGGGTCTGTGCAAGTAAACACAACAGAATCAAAAACAACAGTTTTTGAATGCTTGACGCTTTTTAGTTAGGGAACTTTCCCTTAATGCACACAGCCAGACCTGGCTTGTGTAGTCTTTTCTTTTTTTTCTAGATGCCGTGTTTTAAGATAGTGCACACAAGCACGGCAAGAGGCGGCAGGGTGCATGCTTGCATACTTGTGCACGTAAGCACGGCAAGAGGCGGCAGGGTGCGCGCTCGCATACATGTGCACATAGGCGCAGCAAGAGGCAACAGGGTGCGTGCTTGCAAATATGTGCACATAAGCACGGCAAAAGGCAACAGGGTGTTTGCTGCCGTCGTTGCACGATATACCTAGGTAAGTAATTAAATAATCATCTTTAGGTAGGTTTAGGTCTAGGTGCTGGCATACATGTGCACATAAGCACGGCAAGAGGCAGCAAGGTGCATGCTTGCATACTTGTGCACGTAAGCACGGCAAGAGGCGGCAGGGTGCGCGCTCGCATACATGTGCATATAAGCACAGCAAGAGGTAACAGGGTGCTTGCTGCCGTCGTTGCGCAATGGTGTAAGAGAGAGAGGACAGAAGAACTGGCTTGATCTTGTGTGTGTCTCCCCCTCAGCTGCGACGGGATGTCCCATGTGCCAGTAAGGACGAGCAGGAGATGGCTATGTGTGTGCGTTTGTGTGTGAATACGTTTGCGCGCCTTGTGTGTGTATGGGTGTGGGTGTGGGTGTGGGTGTGTCTGCGCGTGGTATAATTGTGTGTGTGCATGCGCGTGTGTGCGTGTGTTGTGTGTGGCTATGTGTATGTGTGACTGCGAGCAATGCGTTGGTGTGAGACAAAAGAAGCAAACGATTGCCAGGAGTCGCTTGAACAGAAATGAATGCACCTGCGAGGAGCTTCCTTGATCCCACGTGCATGAGGCTTTGATTTGATTTCAGAGAGCCTTTTTGATCCCATGTGCACAAAGTTTTTTATCTTTCGCAAAGAGTTTCCTTGATCTCATGTGCAGAAGACTTTGACATGTGTCTCTATCAAAGAAATTAGGAATCATCTTTTATGTGTGAGTGGGGTTGGAGGGGTGGGCGAGGCAGGTCGAGGTGGGAAAGGTGGTGTGATGTTCATCAGGGAAACCAAGAAGGATCTTCTGATTGTGTGTACTGGGGAGTGGGGTTTAATCTTATCCTTTCTGCCAAGGGCAGCTACCAAATGAGGGTAAAACAAAGATGAGAAAGAGTTGTCACCAAGCTGTGGGTTGCAAGGCCAGTGAACACTTGAACACACACACACACACACACACACACACACACACACACACACACACACACACACACACACACACACACACACACATGTACATACACAGTTGAGGATGCGCAAGCCCATGCTGCCTCAGGAGGGGCCCTGCAGCTCCCGGAGGGTGTGACATCTGTGGAGAGCATGACGGTACGTGCAATGGCAAATTTAGACTCAATGATGAAACTGTGGTTTGATGAGGAGCTGGATGATTAGCAACAACGGTGATTACGGCAGAGACGGCCTTTTTGTAATAATTTGGGCAGAAAACAAGGGAGCCTCCTTGGCTAGCTCCAAATTAACAGGACTTACCATTCTTTAGTAGGGAACTGTCTTCCATAAAGGAAGTGCTTGCAAACCGAAATCCCTTCAGTAAGTATGCGCACAAACTTACCTCTACCAGACGTGCCATTGAAAATAAAAATACTCATCATAACACTGGTGCCCTGGAGCAGCGTGCTGCCAGAAACCTACCTGATCCACATTAACTCCCCTCTCATCATTTGGTGAGGGAGACTCACGGCTCTTTGAGCCAATGTGTCTCTCTTTCCTTATTTGATGTAAGGAGAGTTTTCTCTGCCTACATAGCTTTTTCTTTTCTTAAGTTTGCCTGACAGTAACTCCCTCTACGTTTCCTTTGTTTCAAGCGATGCAGGGATAGGCGTGCAATTTTAGAGCGCTCTTTCCTTATCTGCGTGCAGCTTTGCCTGACAGCAACTCCCTCTACGCTTCCTTTATTGCAAGTGATGCAGGAATAGGCGTGCAACTCGAAAGCACTCTTTCCTTTATTTGCGTGCAGCCCTGGAAGTGTGTCCCCCTTCACTGCTTGAAGCCCTGCGTATGCTCCCTTGTTGTCTGAATGCATTCGGCCCTGGGAGTGTTTTTGCTTGGGAGCATGCAGCCTTGGCAGAAGCCTGGTCTTGACTACGTGCAAGCCTGAAAGGGTTTTCCTCGTGGACACATGCAGCCTCAACAGAAGCCTGATCTTGACTACGTGCAAGCCTGAGAGGGTTTTCCCTCGTGAACACATGCAGCCTTGACACAGTCTTACCTTGCCCACCTTGACCGCACTGTGCCAGCAACCCTGAACAACCTAAAAAAGAAAGAAAAGAAAAGTCTATGCAGGCCAAAGGCCGCGTGCATTAAGGAAAGGTCCCTTAACTAGCAGGCTAGAAAGGGTGAACAACCTTACCTCGCTCGCCTGCAGGTACCCAAGATCAAGGACTGGCTGACCACAGAGGCAAAGGCAGAAAAGGAGGTGCGCATGGATTGCAGTCCATTAGAAATGTAATGTGCTGAGCTCTACTGGCAGTCCGTCTATTGTGTGCCAGGCGCAGCGACTCCTCCTTTCGGGCTTGTTTTCCCAGCTAAACGTTTGCTCTGGAAATCTGTCAGCTTGCACAAAGGGAAGCTCAAACAGTCGGTGCTGATGCTAACAAGCACCTGTGTGATTCCTCCATGTTCCTTGCAGGTTTATGAATTGGACATGAAGAAAGGAAAAAAGGCGGACTTTGTCAAGCTGGCAAAGCAGAAGCTGGAGGAGTCTGCAGGCAACTGACTTTCGGGAGTAATCACAGTAGGAACTGAAGGTTCCTCCTGACGGTTGCAATTCCAGGAGTGCCTGATATCTACATGGGATCTGCGTTTGACTTTCCAGGAGGGGGCAGTGCACGAGCTGGAGGTTCATGCTGACACTTTTTCCCCGAGAGTGGCTGTTTTAGTGTTAGACATCCAAGCAGCAGAGAGGCACAAGCCCGGGGCTTTTGCAGGCGCATGATTTACCAGAATTAGGATGCTCTGGGTTTCATTATAGCAGTGATCTGACTTAGCGCCATGCATATTGAGCACGGAAAGACTTGGTTTTGGATGAGGATGACTATTTCACAGGCACAAGCAAGCGCACAGCACAAGCAGATGGACGTTCTGTTTGGGGTTCCTGCCCATGTTTTCCTCCCTCCCTCTGCAAAATTCTTTTTGCCTGAAGGTGTTGCAGCCAAAACAGCGTCAGTCAGGACATTCCATGACTTGATACATGTCTAGAGAAATAAAGGCAAAGCTGTGTTACACAGCAGCTATCAGGTTGGCTTGAGGTCCCACCTGATAGACTGACAATGCCACTTCAAGAACATTTTTTGCTGGCTTGGGGAATGCAGTATCTCTCGCATCAAGACTGGGCAAGTTAATCTAGACGCATAGATTCAGGTACAGGTACAGTGAACAAAAACAAAAGGCATCCGATCAAAGCGACTGCTTGCTTGCCTTTCCATGAAAAAGGAGTCGATTTATGATTGTCAAAAATTATATAGTTCGTTATTGTCTCGTTCTGTAAAAACAAACAAGATGTACGTCCCTAATGCATGTGGCGTACTTTTATCTTTCCTGAAAGTGATTACGTGAAAAGTCTGTACATGGGAACGGGGGATTGGTGCGTACATGAGTCTTAATTGGTGGACTGCTTCTGGCTTCCCCTTTCAACATGCGGGATTGCTCTCACACAACAGCTCACAAAAACGAAATGAGTGGAGAATGTGCAAGCCAACGGCCGCATGCATCAAGGATAATTTTCTTTACTTTGTTGACTAGCAAGCTGACATGAGGTTTGCTTCTGGCTTTCTCCATGGCTAGTTGCGTCTAATTTAGGTTTGAGGGCCCGATGGCGAGTTGTCTGCTAGAAAGAAAAGAAAAACTAGGTAGGCAGAGGAAACTCTCCCTACATCAATTAAGGAAAAGGAGACACATTGGCTCAAAAGAGCTGTGAGTCCCCTCCACCACGAAGACTACAAAAAGATTATCCTAACGGGGATCTGGAGGGTTATTGGAAGCACCCAACTCCATAACCTGGCTACAAGAAGTATTCTTGTTTTCAATAGCACGCCTAGTGGTAACAAGCTTGTTGGCATAAATGACAGAATGGGCATGAAGTTTACGAGCAAGTTTATTGGCGCGTTCAACGCGCCAAGTTGGTGGCCAAGTCCCGTTTGTTTAAACTGGTTGAGGGTGTGCTCAGTGTAGCAGATCCCACCGACACCCTAAAGGATGGTGTGGAGAGTCGCAACTTTTGCATTAATGAGTTTGCAGAGGTCTGCATGCTGTCGCTGTGCCGCCTCCAACTGCTGTCCAGGCCTCGTGTCTTCACAGTACTTAATTTTGATCAAGTGCACATGCCACTGGTTTACATTCAGTTGGTGGGGTTGCCTCACGCGGTTGGCTGTTGTGGCTCTCAGTGTGGGTTTGTGCCTGCTGCGTAACGCATGATGGTGTGAGCAGGAGGTAGAAGGAGATGAAGTGGGTTTGGCTTTATAGGGAGTAATCAGTATAGCATCAGGACGGCTGGAGGTGAGTCTAGACTCCTTAGAAAAAATTTATTGGAAAGAGGTAAGGGGGTATATTTCTGTTTGATGCATGTGCAGGGATTTAAAGGTTGTGCTGCGCCAACCTATCACTACTCCCTATGTCCATGTTAACCAAACCTGCTCCCCAAGGGCTTTTGCTAAGAGCTTTGATTATCATTCTTCCAGCAACATTGTGGCGTTCAGTTTTCATGCTGGAGATTATATGATTTTGGTAGCCTGAAAGCATGTGGAGTGCGCTGTCTAATTGATGACGGCCTGGGAGAGAGCATAGTGGGTTAGTGGACCTTTTGAAGCGAACCGCATGTTTTTTGTTATAGAGGGTGCCAGTGTGATATTGTAATATGGTGCGCTTCATGTGCGTCGATATACAGGACATTTTTCTAAAGGCATTGCTGATTTTCTTATTTACATGTGGTAACCCTAGGCTAGCAGTCAAACGTCTTGACCGAGGCCTTTTTCCCTTGTAATTCTTGTAACCCTTGATAATATGAATAGTAGCCTGTTACTTAGCTTGCTAGGGAAGAAAAGAAAATGTAGGCAGAGGAACTTCTCCGAACATTACTCAGAAAGGGAACCTTCCCTTAATGCGCACAGCCTCTCCTCAGACTCAGCATAGTCTTCCCTTTTCTTGTCAGGGTGGTAAACTCCTCAACTAAGTGACCATGCACTCCAATTCTTGACAAGAATCATGAACACCAGGCACACATTGTACTTGCAGGGTTCTTTTGCAAACCTGTTCTTTGACTTCCCCTCTACTCACAGAATCTATAGGGACGAGTCTGGTGCTTTTTACTCATTTATATTCCCAAGCTTTTCTGTTTATTTCTTTCCCAAGCTAGATCTGAGGATGTCTTTCAATTCCTGCAGAAGCAAACAGCCGTTTTATTTCCAAACTCATGGATATTTTTTGTGCAGTCGGATCAGTTGCGCAGGCCGAGCAGCCGAACTACCTGGCAGAAGGTCAAACCCCTTGACAGCGACTGTAACCATTTTGGTAGGGGATTAACTGGGGGCGAAGCAATGCAGGGAAGGAGGAAGAGAGTCCATGCTTGCAGGCACATGGTTGACAACCCGCCAGACCCGCACTAGTCCTTCACTGTTGAGTTATGAGTTCATAACTCAACTCATAACTCACTGTTGGCTCCAAGATTAGTATAGACAGGGCCTGTGAGCCACTTTGGTGAGGCCCTGGCTAGCTTGCTATTAGGGAGCCTTTCCTTAATGAACACAACTATGTAACCCTTCCCTTCACTTAATGAACACAACTAGACCCGGCTTTTTAGTTTTGTCCTTTTCTTGAGCTGGGCCTGGCATCATCTCTAATTCTCAAGCTGGCTCTGCTACATTGTGAGGTGCAACTATTCTCCATCTGAAATATCAAATAATTTAAAACGGATACAGTGCTGTAACTCAACCTCATCAGCATCTTGACTGATGGCTTTTTTATGCACAATTATAATTCGCTGTGTTTACAAAGCCATGAGATCTTCAGGCTGTCAGGCATGCATTACGCAGCCAGGCTTTTCTTATTAAAGCTTCACCTAATTACCCCTGTGTAGCCTGGGAAAGCTGTACCCGCATTCAAGGGACAACCTGCACGTCTATTTCTCATCCTTGAACCATGCCACGCACAGCTGCTTTCATGGCATTTACAGCATCATGCACGTAGAACCTGGACTATCTCGTTAAACCGTGGTTATCGCGCTCTTGAGAACAACAAGATGTGACTGATGCTCATCTTGCGTCATAACAGAGGCTGATGCACAACCCCGTGCGACATCAAATCGTCGTGACTGCTCACGCGTTAGCAAAACGGAGTCCTGCTTGCAAAATCATATCCCTGTCCCACACACCTTGCCTATATTGGTCCACAGTACTGTGCAAATAAAGGCGGGGATGCAATTGCAAGGAAGATCCCTGTGCCCTCAGGTGTCACAGCCTTCCAAAACACTTCACAGTTCCAGCCTAGCAGTCAAGCATTTTGACTGGTTTTTTTTCTTAACCTGTGACCTCAGCTGTTGCTTTCTTTAGCCCAGCATAAATCAGTTGCACACAGCCCATAAGACCATTGTAGATGTCCCCAATATGAATCGCCAGCCAGCTTGTCCAGCTGGCGCAGCGCAACAGTTATGTACATATATACACAGTACACAGGTGCAACTGGAGATGCACACAGTAAGCTAGTAGTAGGTTACAGGTACTTCTCGATGTCACCAGCAATTTCTTCTGGCTTTGTGGTGGAAGGGTACCTGTGCAGCCACAAGACAAGCAGGTGCAAATGCTTTGTTTGCTCAAACTGTGTGTGAGTATAACTTTGCATGGCCATGCAGGTTTGTGGTGATGCAATGCAGACGAAAGGAGGATGCCCCTCCAAAAATGCTGCAATGCAGAGAATGGCAACATTAAAAAAAGGGTATTCCACACTGTTACTCTACACTAGAGAGCCTTAACTGGCTGTGTAGGCTAGTAAAACAGTCGTAAAACCAGACGTCGTTTACAAAGCACTTTCCAGTGACTTCAAACGCATGTGCTGCATGAGACACTGCATCACCAACATCACACCCACCTGCCCACAACATTGCCCTGGCGGTCAACCAAGAATTTGCTGAAGTTCCACTTAATGTCATTGTTTAGGATGCCTCCCTTCTTCTCCTTCAGGTACTGGAACAACGGGTCAGCCCCAGCACCGTTCACGTCAACCTGCAACAGTGGAAGCAACCGGCTTGGCTCTCTACCCAAACTTTGTTTGCCTAACGCTATTGAATCTGTTGTGTTTTATAAATAAGGAGGGATGACTCCACAGTTTCCAGTCTCAAAAAGCAGTAACATGGTTGGTTGACAGGTCTACAGGTACACAGTACGAAGCCATTATGCTTTTGTACAGTCTCAAAATACAGTAGAATGGTTGGTTGACAGGTCTAGAGGAGCACAGTGCAAAGCGATTATGCTTTTGTACATGCCGGATGCAATTGCCCGTACACTTTAAGATTGTACACAAACAATGCATTGCACGTAATGATCCTTGTACTTTGCCTGCAAATCCCAACAAAATTGGCTGGGCTTGCAAGTTCTTCAAGTGGGGAGGAAAATGAAGAAAGGAAATTGAAGGCCGAAGCTCCCAGCACTTAATAAAGGGTTATTAAGGAAGAGGATGAAAGGTGATGCTGCTATGGAAGGAATCGATCCTGTAAGAAGCAATATCTCAAAATACCTCCTTGTAAAGTTCAATACATATTTGTCTGTTCATCATTCTCCATTTGTCAGCAACCTAAAAGGTTAATGAACTACGCAAGCTGGTAGTTGGCAGAAACCTGCCACTGCGCTGAAGTTCTGGCATGAGTTCTCCCCTTAGCAGCTTCCAAAATCTATTGCACAGATGCAGGATGCTTTGTTCCAACGCCAGGCTCCATTTGACACACTCGCACAGACAAGACACTTTCATGCTCTGTAGCCACCTATTTTGCCTAAGGGGTAGTTTAGGCGATGGTGCTCCCTCTTCACCCTCATGCTCCATTATCTATGCCAGCAGCCTTGACACACCCAGCATCAGCATCCCTTTTCCAATAGTATCAGCCCTTGTAAACCAAGGATCCATTCTCTATGCCGGCAGCCCAGACATACCCAGCATCAGCAAATCATAAAAAGGGAGGTTGTCTCCATGTGTCCACCCACCTTGCTCATGAGAGGGAAGGTCGCCTTGTAGTTATCCCGAGCAAACTTCTTGATGTCTGCAAGTGTGACAGACCAGTGCGCATAACAATTGAGCCTCCGCACTTTCCCCCCTGAAGAAATCTAGTACTTTCAAAGCTGCTTCCCAATGAAAACATCTGTACTTTCAAAGCTGCGTCAGTGCATGCCATCTCAGCACCAGGACCAATCCATAGAAAGCCCTCCTCTTTGTCCTTGTTTAACCATGCCCTCCCTGTCCATGAAAATGCACCACCCTCCCAGTAATACAGTCCCCCACAGACTTATCTTTCAGCGCACGCACCCTCCCTTTCTTGCATTTCTCCCCCATTAAAAAGCACTAGATTGCAGGACAGTGTTGAGAGGACACGCATGCGATTTGAGGCTGCACATAAATGCTAAGGTTCCACATGCGCCCTCCCTTACCTGCATTGCTGCCGGGCTCTTGTGAGCCAAACTGGTTGCAGGGGAAGCCGAGCACTTGGAACTTCCTGTTCTTGTACTTCTCATACAAGCCCTGTACGCAGGCAACAGAAAGGGCAGGTTTCGTCTTTCAGCTCGTTCGTTACAATGCAGGCAACAAGACAAGCAGGGGCAGTGGAAATAAGAATGAATGGGCAGATATCAACCCACGCTCACGACAACCCCCCCACATGGTTCAAGCCCTTTACTGCATATCAGATGGCAAAGGTTGGTATAGAGAAGAAGCACTTCCGCAACTCAGTACTCAGTGAGGAAAACTTTAACTTTTATGAGGTTTCCTGGCCAGCGAGCCACCTGATCAACCCACTGAGACCTTATGTGTGAGAGACACATTACCTGCAGCTCAGTGTACTGTGGAGTGAACCCGCAAGCAGAGGCAAGGTTCACGATCAGCAGCACTTCACCCTTGAATTTGTCCATCTGCAGGTGCAGGATCAAGCAAATGCATGGAAGGAATGACTTTGAATGCTCAAGCATGATGGCCCAAACAATTTCCTGCGGTGCGTGCCAGATCCATACTTGGAAGAATCGCAACAAACGACATGTGGAGCATACAAGCCACGAGCATCTCTGTTAACATGTCATCAAGCATTGACCTGTGAGGGATTGTATGCTACCTCTCCTATAATTCATTCCCACAGCAATTCATTGATATTGAACACCGTTTCAAAACAGCAGCCTGCATAATGATCACACGTCCCCACCTTGACATCCTTGCCATCAATGTCCTTGACCTGCAGCACAAGAAACAGGCCATTCAACAAAGAGAGTTAGTGTCTGGGGTAGGAGCCCATACTTTTTACTTCTTACGACTGGTGTACAGTCAATCATGCCGTGCGTCACTTACGGACAAGGCCTCGTTTCAACCCCTTGTGTGGTAGGTTTTCACCCGCAATCGCCCACTTAGTGACCCAGCTCCCAAAGCCCCACATAGCCAAGCAATGAGGCTTAAGTTTCCATGAACCATCCATCAAGGGCTAAGGCAGGGGTGTAAGCTGCCATCATAAGTGGTTTACCATAAACGGGCCTATTCGTGGCTGACATTTCATGCCACGCTGGATGTTTGCCATGCCCACACACGCAGTGGCCTCATAACATGGTGGTGTACAGGGGCCCAGGATCAGTGAGTAGAGATCAACAGCTCTTTGGAAGGGCATTGAGCACTTGTGGGACTGGCAACACTTTTGAGATAGCTCTGGAGCTCAGAAACGAGGATCACCGCAGTTACACGAGGCCCATCACCACCCACCTTGATGCTGTAGATGTCAGATGAAGGGGATGCAGTGCCAAAGAGCGCCATGGGCTTCACACACGCGCGTGAGGGCCTCGATGGAGCAAGGGTGCGTGCGGAGATGCGAGAGCTTGCACCAAGGGCCTGCATATTCCTATGAAGAATGATAGGGGTCGGATATGTGTTGAGAATTAATTACGAATGTCGATCATTGGTACTTTGAGGCAATTGTTTTTGGTTGACTTGTAAGTTGGCATTCCAAGGTTAGCCGCTGCTAGAGAGCAAAAAGAAAAGATGATGATGCTTAAGCAGATGACCGCAAGCCAGGCGCTTGTCGCCAGGACTGCTCGGGGCTCTTTGAAGGCAGCACCCCAGCGCTTTACACGGAGCAGCAGGCTGGTGGCCGCGTCCAGCAGCATGCAGGACGATTCGCAAACCTACACTGAGCAGGCACAGCAAGTGATGGACGGTGAGTGGCACTGTAGTTCGCGGAGAGTAACAGAATGCCCTTCTCCGATATTTCAGAGAGCAGAGGAGATGAAGGCCACAAGCACAGCACAGTGTGTCTAGAGTGTATTGAGGGCGCGTGTGAAGCAAATAATGCAGCTGATGGCTGACATGAATTGCACCCACACACTCAAATGCGCTTGTTGACCAGAGAGCTCTCTGCTTACCTCCTGTGTGCTTGTGCGCACTTGCATGTCTGTCCACAACAATTCACAATGATGCACACATGTGCGTTTGCTTGCGCACGTATTCTTGAATTCATGAGTGTGGGGACGGATACTCAAACTCTTTCGCAAGCACGCATGCCAGCAGTTGTCAAGTAACATGCACATGACCATGATCATTTCATGTAAACATGCAGATTTAGGCCGCAAACTGCAGCCATGGCTGGAGCCACCCTACAACCTGCTATCCTTTGGGCCTAGGGCAGGCACGGGTGCCCTGCTGAGCCTGCCATCACGCTTGCAAACTTTGTAAGTGCCCCTCCTTTTCTGTGTGTTTGTGTGTGTGTGCGCGTGTGTGTGTGCGTGTGTGTGTGTGCGTGCGTGCGTGCGTGTGTCGTGTGTGTGTGTGTGCGTGTGTGTGTGCGTGTGTGTGCGTGCGTGCGTGCGTGCGTGCGTGTGTCGTGTGTGTGTGTGTGTTTGTGGGGGTGTGTGGGTGTGTGTATGTGAATGTGTGTGTGCACGCATGTGTGTGTGCATGTATGCGCGCTCTTGTATTCGCTCCATCAGTGCACCTCCTCATCTGGACAGCCTTCCTGCAATTCTTTCTTAACATGCCCTTATTGCACTAGTAAAATGCAACCTCAATAAGCGAATGCGCACGCATGCACACATGCACATGCACACCTGAAACCCCTAATTTTTTCCTGCATAATAGTACTTGCCGGTTGTCTGTCCTGGAATCCTTTGTGTGAATGTCGCTGCTGACTGCTTGGCGCTTGCAAAAGCCCCGTGCCTACGCATTTGTACAGCTCACACTTCTTTGCTTGCAAATCTGCGATTGTTTGGCTCGCTGCAACATTGGAAAAGTATCCTAAGCTCTTATCATTACAAGCCTCTGACACCACAATGCCACAAGCAGAGACCTTTGTTAATGTGAGATAGATATGTGATCATGCACGTGTGCTGTGCAGGGAAAATGATATTCAGAGAGCAAGGGAGCTTGCTCAGGACCCACGCCCTCTTGAGGAGAAGCAGAGGGAGCTGTTGAAGGTGCGTGTGTGAAGCAAATGCAGCCTGTCTTCACTACACAGCAGGGAAGGAGAGCTCCTTCAGTTCACACACACACACACACTCTTGCACACACACACATACACACTCTTGCACACACACACACACACACACACACACACACACACACACACACACACACACACACACACACACACACACTCTTGCACGCACACATGCGCAGGAGCTTGAGGACCTGGTCGTGGATTTCCTGGAGAAGGGGGCCACCATTGAGCAGGATGTCTTGGCAAACCTGAAGACTGTGCTGCCTGAGCAGGTAAGGAAAGGGAGGAAAGGGAAGGAAAGGGCTACAAAGCCGTTGTACCTGCCTACAAGGACAGCTTGGCAAAAGCAACAAGGGAAAGGAAAAACAAAGCATGAATCGAGCAGTCAAGTGCCAGCACCATTTCCATGATGAATTCCTCGCTTTGGGAGTTGTGCAGAGGGAAAGGTTTTTGAAGTGCAAGGGAAGGAATTTTATAATGGGAGGCATGCAAGTGCTATGGGAGGGAGGGAACATCTATGTTTTCCAGGTGTTAGCACAACCGGCCTGCGTGTGGGGGTGCTTAGCTCACAGGCCATCACAGTCCTCCTGAACCGGTGTTTCTGTCTCACATAGGATAACAATGCCTTGTGAGTGCCTTCTGAGTGCCTCTTTGGTGATGAGGCATCACAGTATTCGCGACTCACAGGCCATCACAGTACACCTGGACAAGTGTTTCTGTCTCACAAAGGAAAACAATGCCTTGTGAGTATGCCTTGCGAGCGCCTTGTGAGTGCCTTCCTTGTGATGAGGCATCGCAGTGTTTGCGACCCACAGGCCATCATGGTCCACCCGGACCAGTGCCTTTGTCTTACGATGCGTCACAGTGCCTTTTTTGAGTGTGCCTTTTGGGTGCGTCACAGTGCCTTCCTTGTGGGTGTGCCTTTGGAGTGCATCACAGTGCCTTCCTTGTGAGTGTGCCTGGGGAGTGCAGCTCAGTGCATCGTGAGTGTGCCTCGGGAGTTGCATCACAGTGCCTTCCTTGTGGGTGTGCCTGGGGAGTGCATTTCAGTGCCTTGAGTGTGCCTTGAGCGTGCATCACAGTGCCTTCCTTGTGGGTGTGCCTGGGGAGTGCATTTCAGTGCATCGTGAGTGTGCCTTGGGAGTGCATCACAGTGCCTTCCTTGTGGGTGTGCCTGGGGAGTGCATTTCAGTGCCTTGTGGGTGCGCCTTGGGAGTGCATCACAGTGCCTGCCTTGTGGGCGTGCCTTGGGAATGCATCACAGTGCCTTCCTTGTGGGTGTGCCTTGGGAGTGCATCACAGTGCCTTTCTTGTGTGTGCCTGGGGAGTGCAGCTCAGTGCATCGTGAGTGTGCCTCGGGAGTTGCATCACAGTGCCTTCCTTGTGGGTGTGCCATGGGAGTGCTGTCCAGTGCCTTGTAAATGTGCCTTGGGAGTGCAGTCCAGTGCATTGGGAGTGCAGATCAGTGTTTTGGGAGTGTGCATTGTGAGTGCAGTTCAGTGCCTTGCAAGTGTATCCTGTAATTGAGCCGCATGGCATCACAGTGCTGTCGTGAATCGCGGGCCATCAGAGCCCACCTGATTTGGTGTCGGTAATACTGTGTCCTCACTCACACCCCTCCAGTTTTGCAAGGCCTTCTTCCGTTGTTGAGAGCTGCCTCAGTTAGGATGTGATGGCTAGGCCAAGCACATACTATCCAAAGGCTGACCGCTCTAACCCACCTTTAGTGCAACTATGAGCTTTTTAACTGCAACAAGGTGAAGTATGCCTGAGCAGGGTGAAGCCAAAGGAAACTCTGGTGGAGGCTTGTAGATGTGCTGACACACACATTTGTTTGTTTCCAGCTCATGCCTCCCATTCCTCCCACCATTGTATCTCAATAACACCTGGTGAGCACTCCTGCTTTCCATCCGCTTATTGGCAAAGCCCCCCTTGAGAGGCAACGCCCCTATTAAGGGCGTTGACTCGTGGGGCAAGCCCTATTGTTTGGGTTTGTCACACTCTTAACCCTGTGTGCAGGCAGCCAACCTGCTCACGGAGCTCTATCCCATACACCTCATGATGCGTGACTTACACATGCAGAAGTGGCCAACCCCAAGTTATGATTTGTGCCTTGTCTGCAGGCAGCCAACCTGCTCACAGAGCTAATTCCAACACCTCCATTTCAGCGAACTCAATCCACCTCCGCTCAGGTGCGTGAGCCAATGTAGCGATGCTGGGCTACAGGTTGAAGCCTGGTTTTTGTTTTCTAAGTGTGGCTCTTGTTCAATCAGGGTCCTGTTCGCAAGCTGCTTCTGTGACTTGTAGCCTATTTTTAGTAGTTGCGGATAGGTATGAACAGGAGGGTTGAGCACAAGCTGCATAGAACTGAGTTGAAAGTACGAGGCAGCAGCTTACAGGAGGGGCCCCTGTTTTCTGTGTCCTCCCCATGCATGGGTGCGCATGAGCACGCAATTCGACAGCATTCCTAGCAGGGCGGTCAGCATGTAGGTAGCAAGTGGTAGTTAGTGAGTGGCAAGAGCGAGGTGTTTGATACATGCAGCTCGATAGAGCTGCTGCAGCCTCACCAAGACATGGCAGTGATTTCGGTCTCTACCGTACACTGTATTTGCGCCAAAAGTGCCAATTATTCAAGCCTCATTTTCCAAGTGTCTACCCACGCACACCTTGAGCCTGATGCCTCGCTCCTGCCACTTCTTGCCACTCAATTACTGTCACTTAATGCTCACATTTTGAGCGCCATAACTCGTGCAACAAATGCCTGAAGTCTTGTTCTTGCCACCCAGTCAATGCCTTTTTCAACGTAGGATTTTGAAATTTTGCGAGTGATTGGCTTAATTGGCAAATTACTGCACAGCTACTACTGGGTTGAATAACCAGGTTGCTCCATGAGTAGTTGATAAACAGATAACTAATAATTGGGCTCTCTTGCAAGTTGGAAAATTGGGGGGGATCGTGTTTTGAGGGATTTTGCAGGATTGAACATTTTAAAAACATCGCATTGAGAATATGCAAATTCTTTGCATATGGCAAAGAGCATTTTATCGTGAACCTGGAGGTGACAAGTGGTGGAAGCGTCGCGAGCGACGCTGAAAATTGGCGAAGCCAGTCCTTCCTTAAATAGAGGTGGCATTGATATGCAGTTCCTGGGGCAACAAAAGGACTGGACAGGAATTCCTGCAGTAGACCAAGCCTTCACGCATGCATGCATGTGTAGCTGAGCGCCAAATGCGCGCCATACAAGCTGCTCCTGCCATTCATTGCTTACTTCAGGCTCTCCTTAGACAACACAACATACATTAGAGGCTCCCTCATCCACACACCAGGGCAGGGGGTGCAGGTTCATGCTCCTCATCGCACCAGCAAACTTCCGTGCCTTCACTTCTCTATTCGCGCAGCAAACCACACCATCGTCAAAACATAAATTTAATATCCCATCGCAACTGGAATTATGCAAATCCGTTGGCTCAGCGGCAAGCTGGAACGGTCCTCAGGTGTACTGCGAAGTTCCCGGAACGGGCCACTCCCCGGCCCCGGACACAGCAAGGGCATCCACAAAAGTATGCTGATGAAGTTTGTGTTGATTGGAGCTGTTCCGAGGGCCTGAGGTGGCCAGCCTGGGAAAGTCAAAACCAAAACATTGTGGAATCTTAACTCCCAAACTTTGCCCACTGCACCCCAGGCCACCAAAACTTGGCATCCCCGGTAAATAAGTTTGCTTGGCAGGCATGCAGGGTTTCAGGGCGGATGCTAGACTGGGTGGCTCTGGCCAAGGTTTGCCAAAACATGTTTCAAAGAGTTTCAGAACACTTTGCCAACGGCCCCATCTGCCCCCTGACATCACAGAGCTGGCTGAAGAAGTTTGCTTGGCCTGCATGCCGGGTTTCAGGGCGGGGGGTGCGCTGGGTGGGCCAGGGCAGCCTAGTGTAAACTTTACCGGAAGCCGGCAAACCTAGGGGATCACGCCCCATGAATGGGGCTTCGCCAAAAATTGGAGGTAAAAAGGATGCAGGGCAGCTCAACTGTAGCAAGAAGTGCCTTCCGCCAGACCAATCTATGCTGCATTTCACAACTGGAGAAAGGCAGAAGGATTTACCACGGGGCATCAGAAGGGTGCCGATGAGCAGGGCCTAGGGCCAGGACTTGAATGAGGAATATCAAATCAGGTATGCTGTTTGGGGAGAGAGCCTGCTTGTAGCGTTATCGGGGGCCACGCATGTACCACTAAAGAGCTGGTGCAGCGCGCTGTTTCAGCCTGGACAGCATGCTGCACCTGCTGTTGAGGCTTTCTATTGCAAGCCTAAAGTTGTGTGGTGACCTGCCTTGGCAATGAGGCAGCTGTTGGGTGCAGATGAGGAGGTCAGTCGTATTGAAAGGTCCAGCAATCGGGAAGTGCAGGTACTCAGCTTTGTGGTTTTCGTTTAAGACATACACAGAGGCATTGTAGCAAGTTTGCTGCCAAGCAGCACCTGAAAACAGTGGGAGTTTACAAAGGAAAATTGATTTGTGAGGCCTCGCAAATGGCAAAGTTTACACGAGGACATTATGACCCAAGAGTAAGACTTGTTTGGAAGCTTGTGAAATATAAGGGACACCAGATTGAAGAGCTCAGCTCCTACAGTCTACCTTCTTACACCGTGTGTGCTAAAAATGCCTGATCCCTAGCTCTCAGGCCGCACCATGTCTATCCTTTTTATTCGATTTGACAAATTTAGCCAGTGTATTTTATTATATGACCCGAATGCCTGACGCTTTATTCATTGGCTGCATCAGGCCTTCCTGACCCTCACTTGGAGACATGGTCCTGCCTCTGTACCATTAATGATGGCGACATATGAAATAGCAAATGGAATAGCGATGCTCTGTTAGCACCTTCGCTGCCTTCTGTTGATTTCCCTTTAATGCAAGCTGTTTTGTGTCCAGTGTGAAGACTGTTTGCATTACCTATAAAGACTATTTGTTTCTTTTGCATCGTTGTCGTGATGCATATGCTGTGTGCTTTCAAATTTGGAAGCAGGTGTGCTCAGGTACCACAAAATGCATCTTGAGGACCCACATGCGCACGACTCCACGCCGCAGGCTGACATGGGTGTGCAGCCCATGGCGTACCCGAGCGCCTGCTGCAATGCCCTTTTGATGCTGAATTTCATTGCCATTGCCCTGGTCTGCTCATGTGCTTTCCTGAAGAAGCCTTGAAACTTTGTACAGCTTAAGGACGAAGACTCAACATTGCAAAATTGATATTTTTCCTTTTCGTTCCTTGCACGCACATGCTTGGGCTGTAGGCCAACATGGGCATGAAAAGCCTGTCCCCTTGGTCTGCTGCCTGCTCACGCGTTCCTTTTGTGCGCCTTGTGTGCCCGTGTGATCGCGCTGCAGGCTGATATGGGCTATGCCCTTCTTTGTCCTGATCTGCTCGTGTGTGTCTTCAGTGTTCCTTGCATGTACATGCTTGCGCTGTAGGCTGACATGAACGTGCAGCCCATGGTGTACCAGGGCACTAGCCGCTACGGCCAGGACGACGTGATGGCAGAGCAGATCTGTGAGTGTATCGTGTTGAAGTGTTGCAAGAGTGTATCTGGGTGTGTCAGGGATGTGTTCTACCAGGGAACTAGCCGCTGCGTTTGCCAAGATGGAGTCAAAGCAGATGTGATAGTGAGTGTGGTGCAGCTTCTCTTGAAGTGGTTCTACAATTGGAAGCAGGGATGGGCAGGCTAGAAAGAAAGAAAGAAAGAAAGAAAAGGAAAACTCCGTAGGCAGCGGAAACTCTCCCTGCATCATTATGGAAAATATGACACATTTGCTTGAAAGAGGGATGCCACGTGTTCAGTGTCATAGGAAACTGTCCCTACGTCAATTAAGGGAAAGGGAATTTCACTTGTCAATGCTATCCTCCTGAGTGGCCTAATTTGGCCATTTGGGGGGGGGGTCTGTCACAGGAAACTTGTCCGAGCCTCCATGTCCCCGCCCCTCTTAAAACTGTCCATGCAATCCTATCCTAAAATTATAGAGGCACAACTCTGCATGAAGACTTATTGGAAAACCGGCTTATGTGTGCTAGGGTGCTCAAAAAGGGGAAATAGTGGCTATGTGGCGAAATATGGGAAGTTCAAACCGTCCCACTCTAGTCAGATCTACCCTTACCTTCGTAGCATTCATACAGCAGGCACCATTGCAAAAGAAATGGGTCAGTTGGTGGCCTAGGTGGGTCAGGGAAGGATGTCTGGGGGGTTTGGGGGAACCTCTGAGCCCTGACCTCTGTGACCTCATGATTTCCTGCATGCTTGTGCGCAACAGAGATGTGCACGCTGGTGTACATACTCACGCATGCTTTTTCCCGTACGTGCATGAACACATGCGCGCACTTGGCCTCTCAATTCTCTGCACGCATGTGCCAGGAGGCAGGGGGTGCACACACATACACGTGCTTCCTCCCTCACACGTACACGCACTTGGCCTCACGATTTATGTCATGCTGCTGCCAGGAGGCAGAGGTGTGCATGCTCGTGTGGCAAGTACACATGACACACACATACACATATTTGCGCGCTTTGACACATACTCGCGCGCACGCGCACACACGAGCAAGCACGCGCGTTCGCCCTCGCTTTTTTTCCCTTCCTTGCAGCTTCTGAGATCTCTGAGGTTTGCAATGCTATAAGCAATTTGTGACACACACACACACCACACACACACATACACACGCCATGCATGCACACACTTTTACCCTCGCTTTTTCTCCTTTCTTGCAGCTTCCGAGATCTCTGAGATTCGCAATGCTGTAAGCGGATTGAAGGCTTCACTGGAAGCCATGCGCACCAACACGGAGCCCGCTGATGCTAAAATTCTGATGCTGAACCTCAAGGTGGGTGGTTTGAACCATGGTTCACCTGTGTAATTGAAGCTCCTGTTGCAGGTCTCACCGGTGATACTACATTAAACCACGCATTGGTGTGTCATATTGAGTGACCTTTTACTCATTCATAGTAACTGATTAGTGATACTACATTAAGCCACGCGTTGTGTCGAATGGATGCTTCTTAGCTCAAACACTGGCATGCCTGCGCCTTCTCACACTGTGCAGTACATCACACTCAGCCCTACCTAGAACGCTGGCGTGCTTACACTGTGCTGCACATCACATTGACCATACCAGTGCCTTAAAAACAATGAATTGTCTCTTGCTGAATAGAGGGTTGCAGGAAGAAGATGACTTAAATGTAAGATGGGAATGAAAAGGTGCATTGAAATGCAACAACTGAAGAATATCTCTCGGTCGTTTTTCAGTGAAAAAATATTTGGACGAGCGGGTTCAAATCCGCCTGCCCCAATGCGCTTCCGCGCTCTACTTCTGCTACACAGCCCTGGGGCCCTTTCCTAACCAAAATCAGGTGCTCGTACTCTGTTGAGCATTCTGTGAAGCCCCCCTCACACCCACCCCCCTCACACACACACACACACACACACACACACACACACACACACACACACACACACACACACACACACACACACACACACACACACACACGTGAAAACAAATTCAAATGCACGCATTTTTGCAGGAGGCACGGGACCAGCTGCAGCGCCGCCTGGGAGAAATTGCGCCTGCCACTGCATCGGATGCAAGCATCTCGGCTGCAGAGCGGGAAGCACGCATTCTGCTGAATGAGGTGGACGCCATGTTCTTCTCCTAGAGTGCCAACGCACACCCTAAGTTGTTTAAGATTACCAACGATCACAATGGAATTGGTTGCACTGTACCAGTGATACCCGGGGAGACTTCGACCCGATTATTACATGCTGCATTATGCGTGCTTTCTTTTAGCACCTCGGCTGTGCCTGTCGCACAGGAAGACAAATGGACGCATGCACAAGTGCATACGGACCAGCAAGTATTCTGGATGGCTTCAATCCGTTTTGCCTACTGTTTTTTAAGTACTGGCTTATGCTGCTTTGGTTCATCCCTAAACGAATTCAAATCAAATGTCTCATCTTGATTATATGTTTTGAACATAGCAGAAATATCAACTTATTGTTAGACACACACATGTTTGAGCGCTGTTCGTCCGAGAGACTTCAATGATGGGGGCGCCAGGGCTGGCTGCACATTGGGCATGTGGGGTGACTCCTTCACCTGGCAGCCTCAATGTCACCTAAGAGGAATTCACAGTTACCCATGAAAAGCACATTACAGGACTCCTTGAAGCTATAGCTGCCAGGCAAACCGCTGTTTTGCATGAGACTTTAAAGATAAAAGCCCAAGGCTTCCATTAGGACATGTATGTCCTTCAGCGATTCCTCGAGATCCACCTCAAAAGACAGTGATTTTTCAATAAGTAAGGACACGAATGGACTTGCTTGCCCAGTTAGAAGTTGCTCAGCTTCCCGGTTAGAAGTTGCTCAGCTTGCCCAGTTAGAAGTTGCTCAGCTTCCCGGTGAACTTCCCACACACACAAATAGGTGTGTAATTTTCAAGCTGGGGTGGCTACATGCTCCCAAGAAATAATTGAATTTTTGTTGCATCGGAAATGGTCCCCGCATCGATCAGTCGAAGGAAAAGAGGGGCTAGGGCCCCGTAAGTCAAGCGCGAATTTGCAGGCCCCGTGTGGACCAGACAGCATCTTGTAGACAAGTAACAGTCTAAAAAAGCACAACGGAGTAATTTGATGCAGAATCGGGGGTGCTATCACGAATCCAGAGGGCACCTACTTTGGCAGGGGCCCGAGGTCTAGGGCCTTTGATTTTTTCTTAAAAACTGGAAAATGCGTACACGTGTTTATCCTAGCCCATATCTCGCAGCAGGTTTAGGCTGGAAGAAGCACTCACGGAGACGCCATTTTCTCTTGAGAAAGATATTTATCTCTGCTAATCTACTTTAAATTGAACCATGGCACTGCCATCCCACATGCAAGCCTTGACTTTTGGGGGAAGAGAAAATATAGTTCTTTCCACTGTCCCAACACCACAGGTTTGCTCCTTGCAGCAAGTGCTCACTTCTTGCAGTATGTTCACAAGTGCTTGTGCACAGTTGATGCCATTCAGCCAATTAGCCAACCCTTCGTGCTGTGCAAGGTCATACGCCCGGATGACGTGATTGTCAAGGTTACTTGTGCAGCCATCTGTGGAAGGTACAGTGACGATTTGACCACCAGGGTCTGCCGCTTCTTTACTGATGCATTGTTCAGATCTCCACTCTGCAAGTCCATGCAGGACAATTCATGCAAGCAAAAGCATTTGCGTAAGTATGTGTGCGTGTGTGAAAACCATCAAACGTTGGCTTGCAAACTTGCTTATCATGCAAGCATTTGCACATGTGCATAAATGCAGCGACCTGCACCCTTTCCATGGCCGTGAAGGGGGGATCGGAAAGAGCTGCACGACTGGGCATGAGTTTGTTGGGACAGTGGTCGCCCTTGGAGACAATGTGAGTAAGCCTGTTTTCATACCATGCAACAAGAACAAGTTGTTCCTCAGCTTGCTAGTGCAGCCATCTTGGCATGCCCATGATGAAATTAGAGTGGCATTCTCCTCTTGTACACGCTAGCTTGCTTTCTTATTGACACTGCGGAATTCTCCACTTGGAGGATGTGTGCTGCTGGAAGAAATTTGCAGTCAACTTTTGTGACTGTGAACGCCTGCAATGATGCAGCAGTTTTTGTTGGAGCATTTTGTGTCACCTGCCTCTGCTTTGTGTTTACGCAGTGCTTGGGATTGTTCATTAGGAAGAATCAATGAATTAATGAAGTTGCGCCGTCTGTTGTCTGCTCCACAATCACCAATGAGCGTAAAGAACAGAAAGAGCACAAGGTATCATCTACCTCTCACCATGCTTTTTGCTTTGGTGAGCAGTGCATTGCTTCAAGCGATGAAGGGGTTAAACAGTGGGGCATCTATATTTCCTCCCAGTCTCTCAGAATGGAATTTGATTTGATGAAAAAGAAGGAAGTTTGGCTGATCAATAGGCATCTGCTCACTCATGTATTTGGATGCAGGTAAAGAGCCTCCGCGTAGGAGATCGTGTTGCTTCCCCTTTCACCACAAACTGTGGCAACTGCTTCTACTGCAAAAGTGGTGCAACTTGCAGGTGCAGCCACGAGCAGGTGAGAGTGCAACAAAGGTTTTTAAGGGATTTCAAGAAGGCCTACGAGCTGAGAGCACACACAAATGTCCAAAGAATGAAGCTTCATAATTGCTTGCTGTAACGAAATTGTTGATATCTGGTTTAGGCAATTGGTGCATATGGGCAAAGTGTATTGATGCCTGGAGGCAAGCATTTCAAAAGAAAAGAACAAAAGAAGAAATCCCCTAGTCTCTATTGACTGGCCATAAAGGAACAGAAAGGGCATAAAACTGGTTGCCGCACAAGGATACTGTTCATTAAAAATGGCATTGGAGGAGCAAGCGCAGTGGCTGAAAAAGACAGATTATTTTGGCTCACATCAAGCCGTTAGTTTCCTGCGCAAATCAATTGGCAAGAGCCCCTCAGTTTCACACTGCTGACAGCCTATATTACGGCCTGAATTTGCTTACTGGGAGATCTTTCCAATTTGTTAATAAATAGTAGATTTGTTAGATAATTCTGAGGTCCTCTCGCGAATTGGAAAATCCAAAAAAAATGTACAAATACCTCGCAAAATTGTAACAATCATAATATGGAGGCCCATTCCAGGCAGAGACACAAAGTTCTTTAGCTTTGTATGGCTTTTTCAAGAGGCACCACACTGAGGATGGCCCCCTGCTCAGTGTCAAGCAAATCAGATCCACGCCAGATGGTGCAAGCAGGGATGCCACAGCAAGAGCAGGAGATGGAGCTCAGGGCAGAGGCTGCAAGCGCCAATGCTCCAGCTGTCATGTCTGTGGAGATATCTGCGCAGGCCACGCATGGATTGAAGGGGGGTTGCAGAGAGCTAGCAGATAAGAGCGGTGGGGAGGAGGCTATGTCCATTGATGAGACTTCAGGAGAGGAGGACGATTATGGCGGCACTGATGGTGGCAGGCAGGGTCTGGGGGGGACCCAGAGGAGTTGCAGGATGACAGTAGATACAGTGTGTTGGCCTGGATTGGTTAGCATCAGGATTTTACTTGTCATTCTAGTGGGTTTACTGCCAGTTGCGCTGCAGTGAAACTTTGTAGGACATTTGATTATTTGGAGGGCCTCGCGAATTTTTTGAGCTTACGAAAAATTCTCAACTACCGTACTTACACGTACTCACTACGCACCCTTTTCAAAAATAATTTGTTGTTTCACATACGCATCACTTACGCACCCCTTACAGAAGTTAATATTTACATAAACGCACATGTACACAGTGCCAAATGGGCCTTAATCCAAACAAATCAATTAGCAACTGTTCTTCACAGTGGTTTCCTCAGCGGCCTTACACTTTCACTCATAATAAGACCTAGTTTGGCGCCTAGCCTAATCTCAGAGGTCTTGGCCTCAAATCCTACTCCAAGTCATCAGAGCCCCCTCCAACCTCAGTGCTGCCACTCCCCTCCTCGCTCTCCTCATCACCACTGCCATCCCCTTCCTGCTGCTTCTGCTGCTTTGCCCTCTCCTCCTTGAACTTTGGATCCTCCGGCTCCTTCTTGAGGAAGCAGTGAAAGCTAAGCTGGAAGCCCCCACGAAGAGGAGGGGGACGCTGCTGCTGCTGCTGCTGCCGCTGCTCGCCACCTTGCTCACTCATTGCCTAAAATAATTATTCTTCACTTATTCGTACACATACGCAGCGCCTCAAATAATTATTTTTTCGCCAGCTGCAATTCTTACGCACAGCCCCAAAAGGATATTTTTGCGTAATGATATAAGTTATGTACGGTAATTATAATTTTGGGAGGTTATGAAAATCAAAGGTTACATCAAAGACTCTGTAGTTGCTTGTGTGATGGGTCCGTTACCAGCTGAAGTTCAACTTAATTCTGGAGTCAAAGCCAAAACAATCTAAAAGCGGAAAGAGAAGGGAAGGATCATGTCATGTACCTGCCTACAAGGACAGACTAGCTGGAGCAAAGGGGTGCCTGTATCCTAGCCAGGCCCTCCTAGGCTGTAATTCATGGCGTAACATCGACCAGAAGAGGAAACAGCCCATCGCTGAAATGGTTCACTACAAGTTGCAAAAGGGTACTCAAAAAAGGCATGGAAAGTGCGTGCATGCTTCATCAATGGTAATGAAGCTTGTTGTGTCAAAGTCTTCCTAATACATTAACTGAGCCAGGTCGTTCAAAAGCTTTGTTTGGTTGACAAAATGAATTATCTGTATTAGATAGGGCTTCTGCTGGAAATTCTAAACACCATCTCTGAGTCCTTTTGCTTGTGAGGCAGCTAAGCTCAAGCATGATAAAAGAAAAAGCCATGTAAGCACTAAGAACACTCCCTGCATCTATTGAGGACAAGAAGACACATTGGCTCAAAGAGCTGTGAGTCTCCCTCACTAAAGGGTGAGAGGGAAGCTCATGTGGGTCTGGTGGGTTTCTGGATGCCCAGATGGCTCCAGGGCACCAGGGTTATGGTGAACATTCTTGCTTTCAATGGCATGTCTGGTTGAGGCAAGTTTGTAGCGTTGTTTAACGTTCAGGGTTGCCATTTCCATGCAACAACATATTGCTATGCAACAAAGGACAAGTTGGCTTAAAGCTGATGTTTGAGATGTGAGTGCACTAGGTTCTGCTCTTCTTTTATGTGCCGTACTCTTAGGTTCCCTTATGCTTTGCTCTGCTCTATTTGCGCATACACACACACAATACGTACACCAGTTGCCAGAAATGTCCCTTCCCAAGGATTGCTAGCTTACTCTGTCATACCAACTTGCTCCTGGGCACTTCAAAGGAGTCTAAGGAGTCGAGCGAGTCTCAAATCAAGACTAGGAAAATAGAGTTTTTTAAACTAGGCACAACGTGGCCTTACAGCAGTAATAACCTCCAACCAAATAACCAACATAAATAACCATGATTCAGCAATAACCACGATACAACGTTACAAGGTAATGGCGACATTGCAAGGTAGAAGGATTGGTTTGGGCGTCCTCCATGTGAAGCTCAGGTGCTGTTGCATGAGCTCCAATATTGGCATAATGGTAACCTGCGAGCTGCATGCTGATGGCAAGTGTGTTGTTATGAGGAAGCAAAAATGTGTGAAAGGCTAGAGATAAAGAAAAGAGAGAGAAAAACCTTGAAGGCAGAGGAAATCGTCCCTACATCAATTGAGGAAGTGGGGGCACATTGGCTAAAAAAAGCCATGAGTCCCCTCCACCACATCAGGCTAGCCTAGGCCTCCCTTGCCCCATGCCAGTTTTGTTGGTTCTCAGCAGCTGCAACAGTAGCAGCAGCAACAATAGTAGCAGCAGCAACAACAGTAGCAGCAGCAATTTGGAATAGAAAGTGGAATTGAAGAATAAAAGGGAGCCCATGAAACTAGAAATGAGTTGAAGAATTAAAGAAAAGATAGTTTTGGACATTGGATGCCTGGGAGGGAGCTTGTGGAAGTAGAATTGTGTCAAGAAATTGAAGGAAAGATGTTTTCCTGTATTTTCAAGTCGGAACCTTGGAACAAATTGTGCACCTGTGGCATAAGCAGGATGAAATTTGGGTGGAGCATGAAACCATTGGCTCTCCATTACGTAGCAGAAATGTCGGTTTTCCCTTGCTTTTTACCCTTCGTGGGCTTTTTTTGAACATTTTGGGAATTAAACTTTGCTCAGAGTGCACAGCTACAAGACTTGATAGAGGGGGATGCTAGGACTGAAAAACAAAGGATTTCCGGTTAATACAGTTTGACGTATAATCGAGAAATTCTACAATATGAGGCTTAACACCTCCCAAGCTCCAACTTGAAGGGAAATTGCAAGTGCCGCTTTTCCTAAGCATGCAGGAGTTTCTAAGTAGGGAAGGATAGCGACCCCCTTCCCGTGCTTGTGTAACCCGTGCTTGCAGGTAGGAAGACGTCGGCCGTGTGGATGTGGAATAGATGCTGCAGTTTCTTTATCTGGAGCAAGTTTCTGACGTATCATAAGAAGAAAAAGATAAATCTGCGCCAGCCAAAGGCCGCGTGCATTAAGGAAAGATTCTCTGACTAGCAAGATAGCAAGGACATGTCATGTACTCCCACAGGTTGTTCAAAATCTCTCTTCTCTCTTGCAGGCTGGAGGCTTTGGCTGGGTGGACGATGAGCAGATGTTGCTCCCTGAGAAAGACAGGAAAGCAAATGCACTGCAAGGTGCACATGCAGAATTCGTGAGAGTGCCATTAGGAGATGCAACATGCATGAAGGTAGGCTGCGCACATGCTGATAAGTAGAAATTCACACCTGGCATATGAGTATGGCATTGCCCATTACCCTTATAAGCCGATGTGTCTCCTTCTTCATTGATGTAGGGAGAAGTTCCTCTCCACATACGTAGATTTTCTCTCCTTTTCTTCCTGTGGAAGCAGACTCTGGCAAGCATCCTGAAGGAATTAGGTGCATATGTAGCATGGTCCTGCATATCTGCTCCCACGTGTCTGGTGGCTGTGCAAACATGTGTTCTCCTGATTGCCATTTTCTCCTCAATAGCATGGTCCTGCATTCTTGCCCCCACTTTTTTGGTGGCAGCACAAACAAGTAAGCTGAAGAAACAAGTATAGGCAGCTCCGCACCATAAGGAGGTCAGGGGAGGCCATGGGACAAGTGTTCTCAATGCCATTTCCTCCTTGATTACAGAGCAAATGGCACCAGTTAGTGCTTCACATTTCTCGAAAGAAAAGGAAAAGCCGTGCAAAAACCCATGCTCAACCTCTTGCACAAAGGGTGTCAGCAGAGCTGATGACACCAAGCAATACTTTACATTAATCCACCTTTCTCCCTTCTCTTTCTGCTATTTTGTTGTTTGGCCCCGCTCCATTATGTCTGGACACATTCTGCTTTTTGATTGCATCTTGTACGCAGGTTCCTGACAGTGTTACAGACGAAGAAGCCATTTTGCTTGGAGATATTTTAAGGTGCCGGGTGTTGACTGCATTGAAGCTAGTGAAATTGGCTAGTAATATGATAACAATGCGTTATGCTAACTCGTCATTTTTGTTTGTAATATAAGCATTGTTGTTTTGATTGTTGAAGTCAACAGGCACATCCAAAGGAAGGTTTTGCATCGGATCTGACGTGCCTTGTTGACAGCTCCATCTTTGTTTGCTTGCTTTTGATGTAAGCGTTGTAGGATGTTCGGGATATACCATAGAACCATTGCAGAACTGCCACAAATAATTGTCTTGTGGTACAACCAGCTTTTTGTATGATGATCTGCAGTCATCATGGTGAGGAAGTGCTGAAATTATGGCAAATGACTTGACAGTTTGTAACTGCATGCGCCTGCATGGTTTTCTAGAACTTCCTGGATGAGGTGCTTGTGATATTTTCTTCCAAGCTTGGTGCAAGTTTGGTGCATCAAAAGGTGACAAAGTGAACGAAACAGCCAGCACATTACGTCCTACCATTACTGACAGTATCTGCCTCTTTGTGATTCTAGTTCTTTGCCACCTTTGTGTGACGATGCTTCTTTCGGTTCTTGCTGAAAGTCTTTGCGTTAGCCGAGGAATTCAACCCCTTGTTTGCAGCAAACACCAGTCTCCATAATTATTACGTTTGTGAGGTGAAGTGGGTTGCATTGTTAAAAAAACAACAGAAGTAGAGCAGCACCAACCCCATTTTGCCTGCTCACAATATGCCCGTATGTTCTGCCGCCTGCGTCTATGAACTGAGGATTGTTGAGTGCAAAGGCCGTCCAAACCATTTCACTGATCAAGCACATTCGAAGCAGTGTGGCGGGATGTTGCGCTTGCCTGCAGTACTGCTTTCTTTGCCGCTGAGAATGGAGGTGTGGGTCCAGGAAAAGCTGTCGTGGTCGTTGGCTGTGGGCCTGTGGGCTTGCTGTCCATCTTGGCTGTGCAGCAGCTAGGAGCATCCAAGGTGACTCTTTTCAACCTATTGATTACATGCAGTGATGATCTTTACTGGGACTCCAATCACTCAAAATTACCAAATTTGGTGCGGTGGGTGATCTGGAATGGAGACGTGATGGTGAGAGGTGATTAGGCACGTTGCCCTTAGGCCGCAAACTTTACTGTTGCAAGCTTAAAACCTACACTATGAGTTTACTAAGAATAGGCTGTTGTTGGCACTTAACTGCATACCCTCTGGCGATGCGATACCAGGCTGGATAAGCTCAATGGTGGGTTGGATGGCAAAGTGCAATGATGGGCTGATGGTGAGCAAAGTGTGATGGTGGCCTGCACCGTGACAAGCTTTGCATTCTATGTTAGTAGCAGTTTGCTGTGAATCTGCACTGACGGGCTTCACATTATATGTTGGTAGTAGTAAGCTGTGTGCCTGCAGCCTGTCTTGGATGCTTAGTGGTAGCAGGGGACTTTTAGTCTGCACCATGACAGGCCCTGCTTGACGTGGTGGTTGCGATGGGCTGTGGATCTGCCCCCTGTGCCCTGCGTGTTGTAATGGAAGCAGTAATCTGTGGGTCCACGCCCTGTGCCTTGCATGCTGTGGTGATAGCAGGAGGCTGTGGGTCTGCACCGTGACTGGCTTTGCATGTTGTGGTAGTAGTAGGCTGTGGGTCTGCCCCCTGTGCCCTGCGTGCTGTGGTAATAGCAATAGGCTGTGGTTTTGCTCCCTGTACCTTGCATGCTATGGTGGTAGCAGGAGACCGTGGGTCTGCCCCCTGTGCCCTGCGTGCTGTGGTAATAGCAATAGGCTGTGGTTTTGCTCCCTGTACCTTGCATGCTATGGTGGTAGCAGGAGACCGTGGGTCTGCCCCCTGTGCCTTGCATGCTGTGGTGATAGCAATAGGCTGTGGTTTTGCTCCATGTACCTTGCATGCTATGGTGGTAGCAGGAGACCGCGAGGTCTGCCCCCTATGCCCTGCGTGCTGTGAAGCTAGCTCTTGGCTATGGCCTTATGGGCTTGCACTCCTTGCTTGCTGCGCAAGTTGGTGGCAGGGTCTTTTGATGTATGGTCTGCCGTTTGTCGTGGTCCTGCCTCTGTTGCGTACCCGGTGGTGTCAAGGTCAACTCATTCGCGGTGCTTCGCTTCAGCTCTTCAGCAGCTGAGCTGCTGAGCTTGCCTCAAAGCCAAAACCCACTGCAGCTGCGATGTTTCTGGTATTCCTGTCACTCTTGTTTGTCTTGCACTGCCACTGGGTTTACCGGGCACAGATGTTTCTTTTGTTTGTCTTGCACTGCCACTGGATTTACCAGGCACAGATGTTTCTTTTGTTTGTCTTGCATTGCCACTGGATTTACCAGGCACAGATATTCTTTTGTTTGTCTTACATTGCCACTGGATTTGCCAGGCACAAATGTTCTTTTGTTTGTCTTGCACTGCCACTGGATTTACAGGCACAGGTTTTTTTATGGTGACAGCGCGGAATATAAGGCAAATGATCCCTCTTTGACACATGATTACTCCGATGAGGTATGCTTTAATGGGTATTAATGGATGCACACATTGCGTGCTCCATCGGACTCGGACCTGATCTGACAAGCCTGTTGCCCCGCTTTCACTACACCCGTGCCAAGGCGTCAGCCTTAAGTTTGCATGGGAAGTATTTGCTGAAATGCCGGGAGTACAAGTGATGGATTGATTTGCTGTGATGCCTGGAGCACATGTGATGCCGGGTTTTGCTGTGATGCGGGGAGCACATGTGATGCCGGGATTTGCTGTGATGCCTGAGCACATGTGATGCCGGGATTTGCTGTGATGCCGGGAGCACATGTGATGCCGGGATTTGCTGTCATGCCGGGAGCACAGGGGCCCTTGTTGACTTCAGAGGTGAGACCTGCCATGTTTGCCGAAACGCAAACATAGAGAGGAAAGGGCAAAGGGGCAGCTTTGCAGCTTCCTGACTGCTGTCCACACCCTTGGAGCTCCGGTGCGCAGCCAAGGGAAATAAGTGCTTCCATGCCCCTGCATGATGTTCGTAGGTGTGGGCTGTGGATAGCATACCTGATCGACTGGCGATGGCAGCCTCATTCGGCGCAGAGGCGCTCAATTTCAAGGCCTGTGATGTGCTGGCCACAGTCCGAGCAGGAACTGAGGGCAGGGGGGCGGATGTCGCTCTGGAGGTGCGCAATCCTGCAGAGGCACTTGATTCAAAGGGCTACAGTGCAAGCAGGAACTGAGGGCAGGGAAGCGGATGCAACCCTCTAAATGGTTCATGGATTGTTTGGCTGCATTCACAAGCCAAGCAACCAAGCAACCCAGCTGAAGGTCCAACCCCCCATGTATTTGGTGTAACCACAGTGTGAGCAGGGGTGAAAAAGGGAAAAGGGAAGAATGGAAACGCTACGTAGGCAGTAGAACACTCCCCACCTCAATAGAGGAAAAGGGGCAAGCAGGAAATCAGGGCAGAAGGGCAGATGTTGCTTTAAAGTCGGCTGGGGTAGTTTTTTCCTTTCCTTTTTCTTTGCTGTCAAGTGTGAATAGTGTTTACAGAATCAAGAGGCTTTCACTCCAACTAATTTATTGCCAGCCTGTACTCCAACAGAAATAAATAAAGGAAGAAGGTGCCCATGCAAGCAAATCCTGCTCCAGGTACTCAGTGCTTTTAAAAGTGTGGCATTGCAAGAGTATGCCTGTTTCCACAAATGCTGCACCGGTGATGTGTGGTGTCATACAGATGTGTAGCGCTATAATATTGTTTCTACTCCCCCTCAGATACCCTCCTTCCACCTCTCATGGAAATCCTTTGGTGGATAGGGGGATTGCTGGTGCTGTGGCTCTGGGCATATTTCCATGGGCTCCCATAATAGCATTTCATAATAGAAGCAAGTGCATGGCTGGGATTTGGCACTGAAGTGTACCCCTCTTCACACCTGCAGTTGGTGGGCACATCACAAGCACTCAGGCTTGGATTTGACAGCATACGTCCGGGGGGCACTGTGTCCTCTATTGGTGTCAACACAGACGCTGCCTTTCCCTTCTCGCCTCAAGAAGCATATGGCAAGCAGCTGACCTTCAAGTGCGGCAGATGCCCGGCTAGACATTTCATGGAGGTCAGTCGTAGGGACGCGTGAGGTTTTCAGTTACTGGACTTCAGTGCCTGCATGAGCTATTCAGTTCATGCATGGGAGTGTGTGATCCTAACGATATTTCTTTCGTGATCCCGATGATATTTTCTTTCCATTATTTGGCATGGGAGCATGTGATCCCAACGATATTTTCTTTGCATTATTTGGCATGGGAGCATGTGATCCCATTGACATTTTCTATGCACCATATAGAACCTGGAAATGGTTAAGAGCTTTCAGTTCATGCCCTCAGGAGTGTATTTCGTTTGGTGAGTGTGCTTTTTACATTGAAGCAGCTGGCCGGCTCACTTTCCTACCTGCTCTTTGCCTGCAGACTTTTACCTTGGTCTTCCTCTGGCTTCTTGCCTGTTCCTTTTTGGTGCAGGGTATTCTTTAAAAAAGCAAGCAGGCTATTCTGGATGAGACGGAACAAGATTTTGTGATCAAAATGAACATGGATGTTTTGCCAGACGCCTTGCCACCTAATGGCCACCTAAGATTTGTCGCATTCACAGTTTTCATCGCTGATCCGATGCATAACTGATGCCGCACTTGAAGGTCAGCTGCTTGCCGAAGGCCGCTTTGTGGCCTTTCCTTAATGCATGCAGGGTAATGGCGTGCATAACACTCTATTTCACTTCCAAATGCAGAATCTCATGCCGCAGTTGGCGGCTTACCCGCATGCTCCGCTAGGTCCACATGTAGAAACTCATGCAACAGTTGGCCACTTTGCGGTCTTCCCTCCATGCACGCAGTGTAGTGGCATGCAGAATTAATTTGCCGGACTATTTATTTGATTCCAAATGCAGAAACTCATGCTAGAGTTGGCCGCTTTGTGGTCTTTCCTTCATATATGTGGTGTAACGACACGTGGAATTTCCTATTTTGTTTCCAATTGCAGAAGCTCATGCTACAGTTGGCTGTTTTGCAGTCTTTCCTTCACGCATGCAGCGTAGCGACATGCAAAACACTTGTTTATTTCCAAATGCAGAAGCTCATGCCACAGTTGGCCGCCTGCCCCGCTGAAGCCCGGCCCCCTTATACTCGCGTCATCTCACATCGGATGCACTTGCGTGAAGGCGTGGAGGGTTACAGACTGTTTAACAACCGGGAAGCCATAAAGGTCGTGCTTTCTTGTGCATGATTGGTCTATCTACAGACTGCACCCGTTACCATTCTTTGAAGTTGGTTCTTTTATTGATGATTAGGGATCTTGTTGTTGTTGAAGCACCAATCTTGTAGCAAAATGCAAAAGACATTAGTGTACAGACGAAAGAAGGCCTCCTCTTTTTTACAATTCCCCTTAATGCATACAGCCTTTGGCTTGCACAGTCTTTCCTTTTCTATTCCTTTTCTTCAGGAGTGTTCTCCCTATGTGACTTTCTTCCCTTTCCTTTATTATCCACAATCCAGGCTAGAGCTGCAGGATTTCTTTCTTTTTTCTTTCAGGCTTGAACACACACAAGCTGCAAGCCAAGTTACAGATTGAGACAAAAGGTTGACCAATGGTTACAATGAGGTTAGACCGTCAGGTAATTTGGCTGCTCGGCTTGCTGGATTGTGCCAGCCAAAAGAGAAATCCACGTGTTTGAAAGTAAAAATGAATAACCTCATTAGTTTGTTTTGCAATAAATGAAGGGCATCCTCAGACCTAGTTTGTTAAAAGTAATAAGGGTCTGACTCATCCAAAAAAGCTAAGTTTATGGTGGGAAAGTCTGAGAAAAAATGTACAAGGTTCCCCCTAAGATTTAGATTTACACAGGGGGACCTTCCCCCTAAGAGAAAACACAAGGATGCAAAAACAAAGGAATGCGGCATGCGTTTTGTCTTGGAGTCCTCTTTGGTCACATTTAGATGCATGGTCCTGCCATCATGATTTACAGATTTATAGAATGGACCGTTAGCCACAACGTTGGACTAAGATTTACAGATTTACAGATTTTAAAGGAGAGACCTTCAGCCAGACTGTTCGGCTGATCGGCCTGTGACTGGTCCTCGCCAGCCAACATAATATCCATGTGAAAAAGCTTGGTCCAACTAAAGAGGAGGTTCATAATAGAAGAGAGGCAGCTGTAATGTCAGAGCCATGCAACAAGTTCTTGAGGTTTCAATGTGCGGGGTCTTGAGGCACGCAACAAGCAGGTCATTGAGGTCTGAAAGGAATACAAGCAGCAAGCAGCAAAAAAGGCCTACACTTAATAGGGCAAGGACCAGCTGATATACAGGCATGCATGCACACACAAAGGCTCAGCCAGGGACCTTTGCAACCCGGTCTCCAACGCAAAAAACTCTGGCCAGCATGCAGCCTCATCTCTACAAATCCCAGTCCATAACTGAGCCTGCCATGCGCTTGCACATAAAACACCTTCATACTCCCCACTGGTTACACACATGAAACGCAGGTACAAACTTGGTCACAGTTGATGAGTAGGTTGCACCCCATAAGAGCAGTTGATAAGAAAGGCAACACCACGGACTGACCTGGTCTACACTCAGGCAGGGTTCGGACAAACAGATGTCAGGCATGCAAGCACAACACAGAGGCTCAGCCAGGGACCTTTGCAGCCCGGTCTCCAATGCAACAACTCTGGCAGCAGGCAACCTCAACACCATTATCCCAAACCCAGTCAAGAGTTTGCCATGCACTTGCACATGGGTAACTTCTACACACTGTCCACAACATATGGGTGCTCGACGCATATGTTGTCCTCAGAAACTAAGTTTGGAACGTCTGTAACTCACAACGTTGGACTAATAGGCCTGGTGCTGGTACATTCCAGCACACAGAGGCGGAAACTGTAAACGAGGAAACTGAAGAAAAGGGGTATGTCCACAGGATGCAAAACCAATGTTTTACCACAGGAGCGCACAAAGAAAGGGGGGCATGTGCAACCTGGGATGTCTCTGGCCTGCGCTCGGAAGAGTCTGAGTACCATCTACAAGCCTTTCACACCAAATGAGTTCGACCATAGGCCACTGCCCGGACAGCAATCCGTCCCATGCATCCCTGCCATCATGAAGTCTCGACCCTCGAAGTGTGCAAAGAATAGAAGATAAGAAAAACTATGTAGGCAGAGGAAACTCTCCCTACATCAATTGAGGAAAATGAGACACGTTGGCTAAACAGAGCCGTAAGTCCCCTCCACCACAGATCAGGAAAGAGAGGGGCTAGTGGGGATCTGGAGGGTTGCTAGAAGCAACCAGCTCCAGAACCTGGCTGTTGGATAATTCTTGTGTTCAATTGCACGCCTAGTGGTTACGAGTCTGTGAGCACACTTTACAGAATGTGCATGGAATTTATGTGCAAGCTTGCTAGCTTATTGATGATCAAGGCCTTATTGTTCATTATAGAGAGAAGTGTGTAATGTCACAGCTTGGACAAGGTATCAGCATTCCACACATCTCGCAGCCTTCTTCAAGAAGTTCTCAAATCAACAGATGCAGCGAGTTCAGCTGTGCGGGTGCTCCAGCAGCGGGAGCATGTTTCAAACACGTTGCTGGACATGTCCCTGCATCCAAGCTCAGCAGGCTGCCGTAGATGTCATAGTTAGGGACTTGCGTTATCGCATTCCTGTCCTCCCCGTACATGTGTGGCTCCCGGTTCCTTTCTGCCCCCAAAAGCAATGCCATTGATGGCAGTGCCCAGGTCTGTCTGTCTGTTTGTCTGTGTGCATTGAACTCCATGTTTTAAGCTTAAAGCTCTGTGCCTTCATCGGAGCCCTAGTGACCTGAAGGAGCAGTCCGTCAATTTGCAAACTTCATCCCAATTAAGTTTCAAGGCTTATCGCTTGCCAAAAGGGCGGCGTCCCTTTTCGGGAAATTTATCACCTTAGGAGCCTGCCTTTCCTGGGGCCTTAGGAGTCTGCCTTCCCTTTAAGAGCTTGCTTCTTTCCCGTTCAAGCCAGTTGTTTCTTTTTTACCCTGCCTTTTGGGATATTGCTATGTCCTGGGCTGATGGAATGGAAGAAAATTAACAACGAACTCCCTCATGACTACAGGCTGCCCAGAACGAATACGGCGAGAAAACGCGCTGCACCTGCCTAAGCCCGTACATGCAGCCAAAAACTCTGATCCCAGCAAACATGAGAAAGATGCTCATAACAACATCTGCTCACAACACCTTGAGTGTAGTGCTGTTGCTGCGCCGTTAAGTATCGAGAGACTTCTTACAAAGTTCAAAGTATGAACTTGAACCTAACTCCTGCACTACACCAATTTGAGCATAATCTACCTCGTGCTTTGCATTACAGGCCTCAGTGTTTCCACTCAGCAGCCCCTGCAGGCGGATGTAGCGATGTAAGTTTACAAGGGTTGCAAGGGTTGCAAGGGAAAAAGGCCTCAGTCAGGACGTTTGACTGCTAGCCTGTTCATAAATGCACATCAGATCATGAAAGAAAAAAGGAAGTTTGTTGTTTTCCTGGTTTAGAAAAATACTCAAATCCTGGGACTAGGTGAATGGTATAATGGTGTGTCCAGTCATGGCAGAGGGCACACACCTTTACCTTACCTTACTGCACCAATAGAACTGTAAAGGTTAATGTCCCCGCAGCACGAGGACTTCTCTGATAAGAAGAAAGCCATACAGGCGGTGGGAAAACTCCCTACATCAAATTTTGCTTCAGCTAAGCTGCCCTTGTTGGCAGGTACAGCTTTGTAACTCTATCCTATCCTACCTTATCCTACATCAACTAAGGAAGAAGGGACACGTTGGCTCGAAGAGCCGCGTGTCTCCCTCACCAGTGGGTAAAAGGAAAGCAAATGCGGGTCTGATAGGTTTCTGGCAGCACCGGCTTTAGGGCACCAGGGTATGGTACCGGTAGCGTCTTTGGTCTTCAATGGCACGTCTGGTTGAGGTAAGTCTGTACAGGATTTGCACAGAATGGGCATGGAGCTCCCGTGCAAGTTTGGTAGACATGTTTGGATCAATCTCCAGCTTTCTCAACTGATTGAAGTTATGGGCAGTATAGATAGTCCCACCCACACCTAGGAGGATTGTGAGGAGAGTGACCTCAGCACCTTAAAATTGTTTGCACAGTTCATTGTATTGTTGCAGTGAGGCTTCTAGCTGCGCGCCAGGCCTCGTATCTTCACAGTAATTGCCTTCTAAAAGAAAGAGAGAAAAGAAAAGTCTGCGCAGACCACAGGCTGCGTGCATTAAGGAAAGGTCCTTTTACTAGCAAGCTAGCAAGGGCCTCACCGGAGGTCCCTCAAAACTACATTAGCTACAACTAGACTAGGTGAGGGAAAAGTACAGAACTAATGAGGATCAGGCGGGTTGTCGGCCATGCTCCTAGACGCCCTGACTCTCCTCCTCCTGGTGTCCACCTCCGCGCACCCAGCCTACCCCCCCTGCCCCCCCCCCGAAGCCCCCTGTAAGTAAAGAGCATGTCTGGTGTTAATGATAGTGGTTAGTCTCTGCATGGCATGACAGCTCAGCTTGAAAGCTAGGGATTTTGCTTTTCGATTGCATAGGCCCAAACTGACAAAAGGTTTGATTGTGTTCTCATTGTAAATAGTGCCAGCCACACCAATCAGGATGATGTGTAGAGTCACTTTGTTGTTCCTGTTTAGATTTCTTGAGCTGCAGCTTTTAAGTCTGGTTAGTGTGAACATGTTGAGTTGTTGCAGTTTCTAAAGTAATGTAGGGGTTGGTGTCAGGGCAGACATTTTGTTCAACAAGGTGGATGGCCCTGTCTTGAGAAAGGATCTTAGAAGGATCAAGGTGAGCTTGTCTGCCTGGGATAGATATCACAAAGATAACATCAGGGCGGCTCTGGTACCGAGCAGAGGAGCCAGTGCCATTAGGAAAAACCCAGCCTGGAATGGCTAGTGAGATAACATTTTCTGGGACTTGTATCCCCTGATCCAGGAGTCTCTCATTACGGCAGGCATCCATACCAATAAGGGATGAGCCAAACCTGCCTTTGCTAAGGGCTTCTACACAGAAGCTAAGGCCAACATGGTGTCTGTTGGCGTGCATACCGCTCATAGTTGGATTTGGACATCTGAGGACAACATGATTAATGCTATCCATGTCGTCACAGAGCGGGCACCTTTCAGAGGTGGGAGATTTGTTGAATCTGTTGGCATGCTTTTGTGTGTAGATTGTCCCTGTGCGGTATTTGATTACATTTATCTGTTGTTTGAGGGTGATCTTAGGAGTAGACCAGAAGGAGTTGCTGATTTCCTTGTTAGCAAGTTGACAGTTTGGGTTGTGAGCTTCTATATTAGCAGTGGTGATTGAGGAATTGGTTTGTATGGCATGGTTGAGTCTCTGCCAGCTATTGTAATGGTAGCCAGAGATATCAGCAGAGCCTAGCTTGTGTTTTTTGTGCATGTGTAAGTTAAGTTTGTCGGTCAGGTTGTTGAGGTAGTGGGTTGGGAAAGCGTGGGAGCGGTGCAGGCTATCATTTTGTCTGCGTGAGGTCTTCAATGAGAGCCAGTATATGTTGTGGAATGGGTCCCAGGCAAGTGGGAGTTCAACATCTGTGATGGCCGTGAGGGCTGCAGACCATGCGCAGGCGTCAGCCCCCTCATTGCCAATGATGCCAGAGTGGGCTTTGACTTTGTAGAAATGAATAGGATGAGGGGAGTGCTCTTATATGGCTGATATAGCACGAATGAGCTCTGCATGGAGGTGATTCCTCATCCGCACAGGATTAAGGGTTTGTTTAGAAATCTGTGAGAGGCAGGATGCACTATCAGAGGCAATGTCAGTTTGCCCTTATTGGAGTGCCACAAGGATACCTGCAAGTTCTGCTCTGCTGATGGTATTTGCAGGTCCAAATTGGGTGTTATGTGCAGCTGCAAGTGTTGGGAGAGTGGAGTAGTGTCCCTACCCGGTCTGTAGACGCCTGAGCCAGCAAGTGGTGGGGATTCATCTCAGTGTTTAATTACACTGCCATCTGTGCAGGTGATCCATCAAATGAATATGGCGCTTTTAGATGTTCGAGTTATGAAGTTGTCTGGTTGGAGTAGTAGCACAGACTAGTCGGGAGTGATACACTTTACCCCAAGGATACGCTTCAGCAGGTACACAGTTTGAAAAGGACAGTTTATCTCAGCACCTTCTTTCATATAATTAGAAAACCTTCTATCATCCACAGCGCCTTTCTGGGGTTGTCGAGCGCACTGATTGCAAGTGAGCAAATGTTGCTGTCAATGGACTTGCACTTGATAAGTGGCCTCAAGCAGGTAGAGTGAGCTTAGAAGCATGCTGTTTTCCTTGAAGCGCAAAGGCGCAACACAATGCAGCATTGTAAGCAAGAATACTTATTACCTTGTCCAGCCGCGAGGCTGCAGGCCTCGCGGCGGGCTGGGGGGGTGGGGGGGCAAAGTAACAAAATGGCACTTCTCAGGAGAGGGGATTTTCCTTCTGACCTTAACATTCATGCTGCGACTAAAACTGACTTCTGCCAGCTCAACAGCAATTGTAAAACTGTCAGACTTTTGCGGTCTATCTGTAGAGTGTTTTGCTTAAGTGCTGCATTGCTTTGCGGTCCCCAGAGTGGGTCAAACTTGAGTAGATGATGCCCAAATCATCATTGCTCAAATCAAACAGATTGGTGCTTCTGATGCTGTGGGTCTCCAGCGACCCTTCACCTTGCGCAAGTGGTTGGGAATCTGTGCAAGCCTGCTCCTCTTGCTTCATGGATGGAGCCATGTTTTGTTTCACAAAGGGGCAGCTACAGAGACAGGGACGTGTGTGTATGTGTGTACACACGCGCGTGCACGAGTGTGTGCGCGTGTGTATGTGTGTGTATGTTCGTGCGTGTGTATATGTGTGCGTATGCGTGTGTGTGTGTGTGTGTGTGTGTGTGTGTGTGTGTGTGTGTGTGTGTGTGTGTGTGTGCGTGTGTGCGTATGTGTGCGCGTGTATGTGTGTGTGTGCGTGTGTGTGCGCACATGTGTGTGTGCGTGCATGTGTGTGCGCGCATGTGTGTGTGTGTGTGTGTGTGTGTGTGTGTGTGTGTGTGTGTGTGTGTGTGTGTTGTGTGTGCTCGTCCACTGCAAACGAGTACCGACACTTACCATGCTATTGGTGTAGTTTCTTCTATTAAATACCTGGTAATTTGAATTTCTGTACCTGTAGCTCTGACTGCTTGACTTCAGCACTTCAGCTTTTTAAACGCGCTGTTAAGACTTTGCGCGAGTAGCGTTTGATATGCTGCAAGCCGGTGTTACACTCTAGACAATAAAGAAATATGGATCCGGTGCAATGGCAGCAATGGCAGATGTATCAGCAATATTACCAGCAAGGAGGAGGGAGGTGAGTCTCAGGCTGCTTGTTTGCCTCCTCTCTCTTTACATAGGTATGCTCATTGGAACAACTCCCATGCACCCATGCAGCCAAGGGATGGGACAAGCAATGGCATACTCCCAACCTCAGCAGCAATACGCACAGCAGCAAGCGTATGCCATGCCCCCGCAGCAGCAGTACTCTCAGCAGTACTCGCAGCAAGCGTACAGCATGCCGCAGGTGCAACAGCCTCAGCAGCAGCAGCCAGCCATGCCGCAGCAACCACCCTTGCCCCCCCTGCCTGATGCACCTCCCCCAATGCCCCCACCTGAGGAACTAGGCATGCCCCCTCCCCTGCCTGCCACCCCTCCTTGGCAGCAGCAGTATACACAACAACAGCCTATGCAGCAGCAGCAGCAGCAGGTGCAGCAGCAGCAGCAGCAACAACAGCAAATGCAGATGCAACAACAACAGCAGGTGCAGCAACAGCAGCAGATGCAGATGCAACAACAGCAGCAGCACGGTATGGGTATGCATTACATGGGCAACCAGGGAATGGTGCCAGGTTCCAACATGGTTCCAGGTACAAACATGAACAATCAGGCCATGGGGGCAGGGGCCGGCATGGGCATCCAAGGCATGGGAGCAGGGGCAAGCATGGGCAACCAGGGCATGGTTCCAGGTCTCAACATCAACAACCAGACCATGGGGGCAGGTTCGGGTATGGGCATCCAGGGCATGGGAGCAGGGGCGAGCATGGGGGCAAACATGAACAACCAGGGCATGGGAACAGGAGTAAACATGAGCAACCAGGGCATGGGTAATCAAGGCATGGCTCCAGGTTTAAACATGAACAATCAGGGCATGGGAGCAGGGGCGAACATGGGTCATCAAGGCATGATTCCGGGCTCAAACATGGGCAACCAGGGCATGGGAGCAGGGGCAAACATGGGCAACCAGGGCATGGCTCCTACTGGGCAGAGCATGGCAGTAGGCGTGCAGCAGATCCTTCAGTTGCAGCAGCAGCACCTCTTGCAGCAACAGCAGCAGCGGGAGCTTGAAGAGCAGCGGCTCAGAGAGGAGCAGCAGCGCTACAAAGAGGAGCAGGAGGCAGAGCTGGAAGCCCAGATGGTGAGAGAGCAGCAAGCAGCACAGCAAGCCCTGCAGCAGCAGCAGCAGCAGCAGCAGCAGCAGCAGCGACAGCAGCAGTACATGGCGTACATGCAGCAACAGCAGCAGCAGCAGATGCAAATGCAGCAGATGCAAATGCAGGTGAGTTGGAGCAGGGCAGCAGAAGTCGGCATGCTTCCACGCTCTCACCACTGTGGGCGCACAGGCAAAAGCGGCTGACAAACCTCCTGCTGGTAGTCATTCACGCTGCTGCGTGCGTAGATCAAAAAGGGATCATGCAACAGCAGACAACTCGTGTAAAACCATTGGTGAAGACTTCACTGAAGAGATGCCAGGCAGCAGGAACTGAGCCATTGCCAATGACATACACACACAAACACACACAGGCACAGCTGCAGCAGCAGCAGGCAATGCTCCGGCAGCAGCAGGAGCAGCAGCAGGCAGCAGCAGCGGCTGCCGCGTGGTCGATGGCCATGTCTGCTGCTATGCCAGTACCCCTCATGCCCCCCGGAAGCATGGCACCCCTGACGTCTGCACCCTATGACCCTCTCGCTGCGGCTGGCCCACACACGCCCCCAGGTCCGGACTTGCTCCGTGTTTCTTCATGTGTGATAGTGCGTAAGGAGGTGGGAGAGTGAGGCGTGCTAGAGAGTGCGGCTGCCTGAGGTGCCGAGGATGCGGGTTTGCCAGGTGCAACACAGATTGCAAAGAGGATGCGGGTTTGCCAGGTGCAGCACAGATTGCAAAGGGGATGCAGTTTTGCTGGGTGCAACACAGATTGCAAAGAGGTTGCAGGTGCAGCTCAGAAAATGAAGGGGAGGAAGAGAAAGGAAAGGAACGGAAAGGGTTACATACCTGCCTACAAGGGCAGCTTAGCGTAAGCAAAACGGTACAGCTCAGAAGGTGAAGAGCAAGGGCCATAAGAACGAGTGTTCGATAAGCATGCAGCGCCTTGATGAGCACACGGCACTGGCACAGTTTAAGCTAGCACTGCTCTGCCTCTGTAGTTGCTCTCTTGAACCCAGATTGCAAAGCAAGGCAAAGAGCTAGGGCCATGAGAACGGGTGTTCAATAGATGTGTAGCGCCTTAATGAGCACACAACACTGCCGCAGTTGAAGCTGGTCCTGCTCTGCCTCTGTGGTTGCTTTCTTGAACTCATCATGATGGATTGCTAAAGCACCATGGATGGGGTTGAGCAGGGCATTGGTGGGGTAGGGGGGTCAGCTGGGTTTGTCATCAAGCCTCTAGGAGCGGGCAGTTATATCAGCTGGAATTTCCGCGCGATTGCTGAGCTGAAGGGGTGGGGGGATTGTTTGGAAGAGGGGGGGACAGCACCAGCAGGGGCAGATGGTGATGCCAGGAGGGCGCTCGACAGAAAAGCTTAAGCAAGCATGCTGCTCACGGTGGATTGTATCAGGGCGTGGTGGAAGAAGCAACGACTGCTAGGGGAGAATGGATCGCGCTCGAACACATGCAGAGAGGGGAAGCAGAGAGATGTGAGCACGGGACAGCCCTGGCATGGGCCAAAGAGGGGGCAGGGAGCACAGCAGGAAGGGCAGTGCCCCTGGAGAGCTGTGTGTGTGTGTGAAAGTACATGCGTGGTGCGCGCTGGCTTGCACACTTCTGATACACACTATGCGCCGTCAAGTTTGCAGTTTTATTGCTTCTGGCTTTGTTTGCTGCCCTCTCATCAAAGAGTTCCCTGGGTATGGTGGGCTCCTTTGAGCTGACAGATTGAACCGGACACTTGCCTGGTTTGTCTCTGTTGGGGTCGAGCCTCCATCCAAGACATTCTATCTTTGCAGGAAGGCACTTAAGCCATAGCAGGCAGATAAGGATAAGTGACCTGGCTATTTGATCAGCAAAGGGGCTCTCCATGATTAATAGAGATTATCCTGCAATGAATGGGTTTTGACTTGGAGTTCCAGACAGCGAGTCATCACCTTTGAGGATGCACCCACGCGCGTGCACACACACACACACACACACACGCGCACACACACACACACACACACACTCATACACACACACACGCACGCGCACACACACACGCACGTGCACACACACACACACACACACACACGCACGCACGCACGCACACACACACGCACACACACACACATACACACACACGCGCGCACAGGGAAAGGGACAGCAGACGACTCATTGGCGGTTGCAAAACAGCGCATTGAAGCACTGCGCCAGGTGAGGTGTGAAGAAACAAACAGAATCAGGAGTACAGTGTTTGAGGTGGAACATAAGGGTAGCTTTCGCCGCCCCTAGGCAACCAGCTGTTCAAGCTTGACAGAAAGGTCTGCTGCAAGAGCTGCATGCTAACTTGGCATTACAAAGGCATGCTTTGCGCTGCAGTCGTGGACGTGGGTCTCTTGGCTTTTTGTGGGTTTACGAGTGTGTGCATGACCGCTTACAGCATGCCATGCAATGAAGGAATGCACAGTGTGGTTGAGCATACGTACTGCAAAGCAGCGTGCACTTTGAAAAATCAATGTACAACATGCAGAGGGCTCTCTCAGGAGTGCCAGATGCAGAAGCGGCAGGTTTGTAGGGTAGGCAGACACAGACAAAGACGCGTGCGCAGTGCGCATGCTCATACTTGTGTACAAATGTGTTTGCTCAAAAAGAATGAAACTGCTCACCTCGCTGTCCTGCCTCTTGCCAAGCTTCTTGGCCGAGAAACCTCCTTGTAATGCTTTAGGATCTTTTTCACCCTCACATGCGCGCACACACACACACACACACACACACACACACACACACACACACAAATGCTGCTGAGGCAGACGGCACTAATGCATGAAGTTGCATCACTTTCGGCGTTGCCACCAATCCTTGATGATGGTTGTTGCCCAAACACGTCTTTGCTGAAGGTGCTGGATTTACAAAAGCTGCTCTGCTCTCTCACCTCATGCAAGAATGAGCCTCCATGCATCCTGGTGGTGCTGCATGTTCTCACTTGCCCTACCCTCCATACCCACACATCATGCATGTATGCACCTCTATTTACCTGCAAACTTACCCACGTGTGGCGAGCGTGCTCATGCTGTTGTGCCCCCCTAACCGAGCCTACCGGCCCAAATGCATCCTGTCCGTGCTGCGTGCTGCTCACCCAACTACTCACAATCCCCCCCCCCCCTTCACGTATAGGGCATGCTTCTTATAACAGACATAGTCATGCATCTTGCAACAAACAGATGGCAGACGTGCTCACGCCCGTGCGTCCCCCGCCCAACGCCTCCTGCCCCAGATGCACCCTGATGGTCTTGCGTGGTGCTCACCCACCATCCGCTATTTCCTCCCTTCTATCTTGAAACAAATACATGCATACAATGACGCACAGGTGGTGGATGTGCTGACGCTGCTGTGCCCCCCGCACCACGCCTCCCGGCCCAAACACATCCTGATGCTCTTGCGTGCTGCTTACCCACCATCCGCTGTTTCCTCCCTTCGCTGTAAAATACAAGTGCATGCATACAATGACGCACAGGTGGTGGATGTGCTGACGCTGCTGCGCCCCCCGCACCACGCCTCCCGGCCCAAACACATCCTGATGCTCTTGCGTGGTGCTCACCCACCATCGGCTGTTTCCTCCCTTCGCTGTAAAATACAAGTGCATGCATACAATGACGCACAGGTGGTGGATGTGCTGACGCTGCTGTGCCCCCCGCTGCTGCGCCACGCCTCCCGGCCCAAACACATCCTGATGCTCTTGCGTGGTGCTCACCCACCATCCGCTGTTTCCTCCCTTCACTTTGAAATACAAGTGCATGCATACAATGACGCACAGGTGGTGGATGTGCTGACGCTGCTGCGCCCCCCGCACCACGCCTCCCGGCCCAAACACATCCTGATGGTCTTGCGTGGTGCTCACCCACCATCCGCTATTTCCTCCCTTCTATCTTGAAACAAATACATGCATACGATGACGCACAGGTGGTGGATGTGCTGACGCTGCTGCGCCCCCCGCACCACGCCTCCCGGCCCAAACACATCCTGATGCTCTTGCGTGGTGCTCACCCACCATCCGCTGTTTCCTCCCTTCACTTTGAAATACAAGTGCATGCATACAATGACGCACAGGTGGTGGATGTGCTGACGCTGCTGCGCCCCCCGCACCACGCCTCCCGGCCCGAACACATCCTGATGCTCTTGCGTGGTGCTCACCCACCATCAGCTGTTTCCTCCCTTCTATCTTGAAACAAATACATGCATACAATGACGCACAGGTGGTGGATGTGCTGACGCTGCTGCGTCCCCCGCACCGCGCCTCTCGCCCCAAACGCATCCTAGTGGTGCTGCGGGGGCTGCCAGGCAGCGGCAAGTCCTTCCTGGCCAAAAAGATCAGGGACGTGGAGGTGGAGGAGGGGGGCGAGCCGCCCCGCGTGCATGCCATCGATGACTACTTTGTGGCGGTGGGTGCGCCTTGGCAGGTCCACGCTCTTTCTGTACTCATTAAGCTGCCTCCTCTCTGTGGTTGTTAGGGTGTCACTTTGATGTAATTGTCATGGTGCGCCCGTTAGGGTGTCACTTCGATGTAATTGTCGTGGTGCGCCCGTTAGGGTGTCACTTTGATGTAATTGTCATGGTGCGCCCGTTAGGGTGTCACTTTGATGTAATTGTCGTGGTGCGCCCGTTAGGGTGTCACTTTGATGTAATTGTCATGGTGCGCCCGTTAGGGTGTCACTTTGTAATTGTCATGGTGCGCCCGTTAGGGTGTCACTTTGATGTAATTGTCATGGTGCGCCCTGGCAAGCCCACGCTTGTTGCTACAGGAGTGCCTCCCTTCTGTGGTTGCCAAGGTGTCTCCTTGCTGTGATTGTCCGGGTGCGCCAGGCTCACGCGTCTCTGCGGTTGTCAGAGTGCCTCGGAACTGTCGTTGATAGTGTGTCTTCTTTCTGTAATCGTCGGGCGTCGTTCTGGCAGACTCATGCTTTTCAGTGGCTTGTAGGCTGCCTCCTTCCTGTGATGATCAGGGTGCGCCATGGCAGGCGTCAGCTTTTTGTCATCTTAAAGCACCTCTTTGCTTGCATATGGTGCAAAATGTTGATGACGGCCTGATGCTGATGACGGCCGTTAGCGCGTGTTTGCAAATGAGTGTCAATGCATGGGAGGCGCAAAGGAGCTGTGGAGGAGGTGGAAGGCCTCGTTCAATTTCTTTGATGATTAATTTGTGGTGATGGGCATCATACGTCTGCCTGGTTGTAGATCTTGGTCGGCCTGGTGATCTGAAGGTTGTATGCAATACAAGTGGGTTACATGGATCGCTGTGTTATGTGGAAGCCGATGCAACGATGAGAACAATGAGCACTCTTTGACTCAAAGTTTGAGCTTTTCTGTTGTATCTGCAAGTTTTTTTTGATATCGTGAGCTGGTTTGTTGCACCAGAGTTTCATCTAAAAGTTGAGCTCATCTGTTGAATCTGTGTTCAATAGCACCCCATAAGTACGCATTGAAACAGCCCCTGCTGTGCAATCTTTACGTAGGGAGCCCGATGTGTGTGCTCTGCTTGTCCAGTCAAAATTTCAGACAAATGATTTGAGTGCGTGCGTGCGTGCGTGCGCACGTGGTGTGTGTGCATGTCTGTGTGTGTGTTTACGTCTGTGTGTGTATGTGTGTGTGTGTGTGCGCCAGATGGCCCAAAATGTTGCAGTTACATTTTCTTCCTTTGGACAGGAGGTGGAGAAGGAGGTGGATGACCCCACTGCCAAGACCGGCAAGGGCCGCAAGAAGAAGGTGTACGAAATGGAGTACCAGTACGACCCAGACATGGAGGGTACGCTGCTGTGTGGTTCTTTTGAGGGCTTGTGCCGATGTTTATCTGTGTGTTTTGTGTGTGTGTGTGTGTGTGTATGTGTGTGTGTGTTAGGCTTGCAACATGTGTGTGCGCTTTGGAGTGTGCCATGTTAAGCACATGGGTTGTCAGATCCAGTGCTAGATAGGCAGCCAACACATGCCCATCCTTGTTTGTACCCATGCGCGCACACACACACACATGCGCAAATAGTAACCACTTGCCCATCTTTTACAGCTTTACACCCCAAACCCTTTGACCAGGGTGCTGAAAAAGTTTTGTAAAGTAGCACCTCACAAACCTGGTTGGCAGCCATTCAACTCATGCATGTGTTCTGGGCGGAATTTGCTGCAATTATGCATGCACTGGAGGTAGCAGTCATTCAAACAATGCGGGCACCATGGGTCGCAGCCAACCCAATAAAGCAGGTATTTTTATTATGCAATACCCGTTTCATGTATGTGCGTATGCTGTGCATGTTTGCATTTTTGCATGCAGCTGCCTACCAAAAGAGCTTGGTCAGGGCACTGACGCGAACACTGGATGAGGGCCGCTACACGTTTGTGGTCATGGATGCGCCCAACACTAGGTTGGATGAATTTCGTGATGTGCTTGCAGCAGCCCAGGTTGGTGTGTAGATGCATGTGAACTTGTAGGGGAGAAGGGGGGGGGGGGACGTGAGTGAGTGTTTGGGTGGGCTGTGCATCATGCACATTGTTTTGTTTAACTCTGCATCCTGCCATTACTAACGACCACTCATCGTCATGTCATCTTTGATTGTCATTCATAGTGATCACTCATCGTCATGTCATCTTGCCTGTCACACCTTGTGGTTGGGCAGTGTTTCATGCATGTCATACTGGCTCTGCCTTTCTGGTCATGGCACACTTGCTTCTACAGTTTAAGAGTGTTTCATGGCGCTGGTCACGGCACACTTGTTTCTACAGTTTAAGAGTGTTTCATGGCGCACTCGTTTCTGCAGTTTGGGAGTGTCCCAAGCTGCATCGCGTTGGTTCAAATTATGTGTATTGGTTGGTTCACGTTGTGTGTTGTGCACTGGGACGCAGTAGTTTGTGGCAGGTGGCGTTTGCATGCCTCATGCTGTGTTTATTCCTTGAGAGCTTCCGTGGCTCAGTGAATCGCCCTCTCAGAATGGCGCGGCTACAATTCCTCAAATGAATTAAATCGTTACTGCTTGTCGTGATGCATGACATTTATGCTTTAGCCATTGCCCTCAGCAGAAGAAAAAATTACACATGAATAGAGAATGCCATGGAAGTCTTTGTGCTCTAAAAAAGAACCCCTCTTAACGCATGGCATGGCATTCATTGCACACCGCAGAAAAATCGCTATGAGGCGTACGTGCTGCAGCCCCTGGAGTCAGATCCAGAGCAGTGTGCAAAACGCAATGTACACGGTCGCACACTAGAGCAGTGCAAGGTGCGGATTATGTTATCATCTATCTATCATTATCTATCAAAGTATGGAGCAGTGTGGAAGTGCAACGTGCATGGCTGCACCCTGGAGCAGTGCAAGGAGCGGAATATGTTATCAGTGTAAGTTGTGGACTTTCAAGACATGGAGCAGTGTGGAAGTGCAACGTGCATGGCTGCACCCTGGAGCAGTGCAAGGTGTGGATTGTCCTAAAAAGTTTTGGTTTGTCTGCATGAGCAACGTATTTGAACGCAGCATTTGCTACCGTGCCCGCACCCTGGGACAATGCAAGGTGAGGATCATTATTGTCTTGAAAATGTGTGACCGATGTTTACTTGAGTGATAGTGTGACATGACATTCACCTTGTAGCTGCCAAGTGCGAGGTGTAGCTGCCTGTGCGCTCTGCACGCAAGCAAGCAACCAAAACGATCAGGAGGCGTTGACGTAAGCAACATGGGTGAAAGCTGTCGATTTGAAACTTTGGCCTTGACGAGGGCTGCTGCTCCTGCAGCGCTGAAAGGGTCAAGAAGTCAGGTTGCTCTGGGTGTTGACAACCCGAATTGGATTCCCCACAGGTGCAAGCGCTGCTGCTAATTTGGAGGCACCACTCATCGAGCAAGCATGTGTTCATGTTTCCTCCATCATTTGTTGGGATGCAGTCGCTTGCTACAACTCTTCAGTTGTTTAGCAGTGTCAATGGCTTCAGAGAAGCCACTGATACTGTTATCTGGAGGGGCTCATCAATAGGCTGGCGTTTTTTGAATGTCTTCCAGGATTTACATATGCAAACATATCTTCCATGTTTGCAGGCGCTTGCTGCAACTTGGGAGGCTCCGCCGCCAATGCTGCCTATGCTGGATGTGATGCCTTTGATGCACGGCAAGTTTGCTGGTGAGTGGGCCCTTTTTTCGGGCTTATGCAGTACCTGAAGCAGCTGCTCTTAATGCATGGCAGCTTTGGTGTGTGGAGGGGGGGGGGGGAATAATCACCAGCTTGAAGATGCTGCATATGTTGTATGTGGGGGCCCTCACAAATGGTGAGTTCAGAGGGTCAGATGTGTGTGCAAGTGCGACGCCTAATTGAATACGCAGATCCTGCTGTCCATGCTAGCAAGTTTTCTGGTTGGCAGACGTGCATGCAGGCTTGCGGTGTGTTCATCCGCTTGGTGTTGTTTTTTTGTAAATGCAGATCATGCATGCATAATATTGAGATGACCATCATTTAAGTTTTGTGGTTTAATGCAGATCATGCATGCGTAATGCTCTGCCATTTTCCGGGAAGGTGATGGTTTGTCCATCGTCATTTGCCATCTGCTTCCAGGGGTATCAAGCAGTGATTTGTTCACCTCCACTTGCCATTCGCTTCATGAAAATCCACTCACAGACAAAAGAGGACCGGCCTTGCTCCAGCCATTTTTGGAATTGTATCTGGCAAAATCCGCCGCCTGTAACTTTCTTCCAGTGTATCCAAAGAAGTCTGTTGCCTGTGTTGTTGCCTTACAGGAGCATCTCACATTGATGAGGTGGACATGGAGAGCGATGAGGAGGGTGCAAAGTTAGAAAAGGCAGAAGGCGCCGCTACTGAGGTAATGATGGGCCCTGTGCTTGGAAGCAAGCGTGAATGCTTGAAATTTCTTCCACACACAATTTTGTTTGGCATGGCATACCTCTCCTCCCTAATTAGTTTCAGATTGGAAGCCAGTGTGAACCTGTGTCGGGCACTGGTCCTTTGATGCTGGGCCATGGATGCTTGGTCCTTTGTTCATGCCTTACGTGTGTGCCATTGTGTGCCCCAGGCTTACCAAACATGTTTACTTTCAAAGTGTTGAGGTTTGCTTAGGGATGGCATGAAGAGGTGCTATGCGTGGCTCGTAGGCTGTTTGCTTCCATTTCGGTAGGAGGAGGTGGGTCTCCAGACTTGCACCAAACAACCAGTCCTCCAGAACTTGAACTCTGCTCTTTGGTCACCAGATGATGCTACAATGTCAGAAACACTCGGCATAACTCTGGGGGAGCATGCTGGTGGGGGAGCACCCACCGGGCAGGGTGCAGGCAAGGAAGGAAGGACCTCTGTCAGCTTTCCCATGTTCCAGCCTTGCTACCCTGATTTGGCACAGAGCTGCAGCGAGATATGATGCCCCAAAGGAAATTAGAATAGGCTCAATTAGTAGCCTTGTTGGACATTGGCAAGCTGATCTGTTCCATGATACACAAAAACATTCCCTTCCCTCCCAAGTTCCTCGGCTTATATCCTGCCCCGATCCTCATCAAGGTCATTTGATTTTGCTAAAAAAAAAGTCATCACAATTTACTTCTTTTCAGCTTTCTCAAGGAAGTTTTTTGGAAGGAAAAGTGATTCATTAAACTTTGGTAGCAAGTTCAACAAATTGGTCAGCGAACAGCATCTGCTTTCATTCCGTGGCTTTCCTTGATTTCTGTTGCGCCAGCCACGCGCTCGACCTCATAGCGCCCTCCTGAGACCCCCTTGAAGAGCAGGAAAACAAATATACAGTGTACACTTCATGTCCTGTGGATGTGATGGGGCCAATGTTATTTAGAAAACGGTGAGTTGGACACTTCAGCAAAACACTCCAGCCTGACTTAGGGAGCGTCATCATAGGGGCAATCAAATGGCATGCAAGGTCTGTCCAGATCTGAGCATACACTTATATTGGCAAAACATGCTCCCGCTTCCTTCCCCATCAAGAGAAACTGGGACTCCAACCACCATGTTTTGACTGTTGTCACTCAATACGTTATTATGCAGGAGCCTGTGCCAGGAGGGGCTGGCAAGGGAAGCAGAGGCCAGGAAGGGGGTCCGCCTTCGGAGGCTGCACAAAGAGAAGGTGGGTGAGCAAAGTTGTGATGTTGGATTGGATTCAACTTGAACGAAGGCAAGCCAGCGTCCCTGGAGGCTGCGCACAACAAATGGGTGAAAATTTTGCAGCCGAGTGCTGCTGTGCGGATGGGATGCAAGCACTCCTGGAGGCTGCACAGAGCAAAAGTGGGTGGGAGCTGTGCAAACTCACGTTGGTTGGATGGATCTGATTTGGACGAGAATGTATTGTGGTGAGGAAGCACCCTTGGGGGCCACACAGAGATTAGGTGATGAGAACAGGAAAGGGAAGGGTTGAGGATGGTGAGGGTGCGCAAGGCCATGCAGATGGATGGAACCCATGTGAAGTGTGAAAGCATGAAAGCACTGCAAACATTTGTACAGCCTGGCCTGTGTGAGGAGGTGAGGGTGACTGTCCAAGCTGAGTGCACGGAGCTGTGCACAGGCTTTATGGGTGGAGGGTTGCTGAGCTGTGACAGCGTGATGAGGTAGTGCAGTGGCGAGGCGGTGTGCCAGGATGGAAGTGGTGGCGCTTGCAAGGCTGTGTGTGTGAAGGCATGGCTTTATGGGTGGAGGGTTGCTGAGCTGTGACAGCGTGATGAGGGAGTGCAGTGGCGAGGCGGTGTGCCAGGATGGAAGTGGTGGCGCTTGCAAGGCTGTGTGTGTGAAGGCAAGGCAGTTGATTGAGGCGATGTCCACAGTTGATTGAGGCAGTGTCCAGGCATGGTTGCTTGGAAGTGACATGATATGAGCAGGCGCTGGGTTGAGGCTGTGTGATGTCTGGTGAGAGGGCGCCTATGTGAGCATCCCCTCTCCCTACTACGAAGGGGTTGCCAGCTGTGCACAAGCCGGCTGCTTACAGATACACACACATGCACACGCACACACACACACGCGCGCGCACACACACACACACACACACACACACACACATACGCACACGCACGCACGCACGCGCGCGCGCGCACACACACACACACACACACACACACACACACACACACACACACACACACACACACACACACACACACCGGTGTGCGTCAGCAGGCCCAGAGGCTCAACATGTTGCAGACGGCACCAAGCGCCAACCAGGTGCACCTCAGGAGAGCGACAGCGAGGAGGCTGGAAGGGAGGGTGCACCTGCTTCTGCCACAACGGCCTTGAGCAGCAGCCGGTGGTCAAAAGCAGAGGGGCCAGGCAGCGACAGTGAAGAAGAGGAGGGGGGGAAGGGAGAGGGTGGGGGAAAGGGGAGGCAGCCATCCAGCCTGGCTGGGAGCAGGTGGTCCAACAAGGGAGGTTTCGGTGCTGATGGCAAAGATGAAGAGGATAGTGGGAGCATGCCATCAATAAAGAGCAGCAGGTGGGTAGCACAAGAGGAGGAAGAGGAGCAGGAGAATAAAGACAGGGAGCGGAAGAGGAGGGAGGCGGAGGGCAAGGCGGGTGGAAAACGGAGCAGATGGGATGCTGGTGGTGATGAGGGTGATGTAAATAGTGAGGGGGGAGAGGGCAATGCAGGGGGCGAGAAGGGTGATGCGCCAGCAATGAAGAGTAGGTGGGAGAAGCGGGATGAGGAGGAAGCCGGTGGTGGACGGTTGGTGGCCAAGAGACGAAAGGAGGCGCTGAACCTGTCAGACGCAGACATCCTCAGTGAGCTCAACAGCACGTTTGCTTCAGCAGGTGAGTGTGTATGTGTTCGCGCGTGCACGCGTTCAGCAGATGTGTAGCATCTCTGTATGGTTTGAATAGCTCTTTTTGCCAGCAAGCTACAAAGGCTGCGCAAACCATGTAGAGTTGCTTGCACAAAGTCTGCAAAGCCATTGCCATTTTATATCTGTGGGACAATCCCCTGCCCTGGGTCCTGCTAGGTTTCAATTTTAGCACCTAGGAGTCAACCAAAATGTTTCCATTGTTCATGCTGTTCGCTAGGCACCCCGGTTATACCTGCAGCACATGTGCACAGGTTTGCATCATCAACTATATATATAGTGGATATATAGTTATAGTTATATATATAGTTATATATAGTTATATATATCCAGACAGAAATTGCGAACTTCTTTATATATGATTGAGAAACTGGAAACTTCACCATTCTCTCTTGAACGGGGGGTGGAAGGTTATCCACATTAAGATATAGGAGGAGCATGCATATTTCAGGGACTCAAACGCTCTTCTAAAGGTACAACGCCTGTCTAGTAAGGCTCAGAGGCAAAAAGGACAATGAGGACGGGAGTTTGATGGTTTGAGTATGCAAGTGTCTTGGCAGGAGTGCTCATTGATGTTGGAGCTCAACTCATGAATACATGTTATGGAACACATCCACAAGTGGCGCTTGAAAGACCTGGAATTCAGGATTTGGTGTTAACTGATCAATTTGACAAGCGGCACAATTGATGACTGACATTTGAGGACTACGTAAGTCGGAAGGGAACGGTGTTGAAGGAGCATTTTCATGCAAAAAGAAATGCCAGCATTGCTAAGTACTGTTCAAATTGTAAATACATCCTAGATTCAAACATCTTTGACCAGCAGCTTTTGATATTTACACGTTGTACACATGTATTCAAACAGGGACAGATGGATGTAGTGATACATGAATGATTGAAATAGAAGGCACGTATGATTGAAATTGGAAGAACTGTTTCTGCAGCGGGTGCATAGTAAGAAATGTGTTGATATTGAAACAATCATTTCTGCAGCAGATGCAGAGGCAGCTCCCACTCAAAAGAGGAGGATCTTGAAGGTTTCCTAAGAACTGTGCAAGAAACAAGTGATCAAGGTTTTATCAATTCCTCCTGCATCAGGTGCAGGGGCAGCTCCCAATCAGAGGAGGAGGAGCTCGCTGCGGGGTGGAAGGCAAGGAGCTGCTTCAGGTGCGCATGTGTGGTGTGTGTGGCTATGAAAGAGTAAGGGTGTGTTTGCAGGCCAGATGAGCTTACCCAATTCTAGCAAGTACAGCAACGTAAGTGAGTGGTGATGATCAAAAAGGCTGGGACACTATTGTGTGACTTAGTCTGCTCGTTAATTTAAGGAATGACATGCAGCACACGTGTGTGTGTGTATGTGTGTGTGCGGGAATGGTGGGCACCCAGGCCTGCTTTAAGCCTCATAGTGTACATGAGACCAAGGGTGCGTGTTGGATCACATGTGCAGTAACAGAGGCTTTCTTTCAATTGTGCAAGGGCCTGGGTGCATGCTGGGCAGTACTCCAGTCCTCCTGCAATTAAGCACTGTGCAAACCTACTGTGCTGTGTTCCCTTTTTGCAGCGGAAAAGCGTCGCGTGTGGTGGCCGGATGAGGATGGTACTGGTAAAGGCGAAGAGGATGCTGCAGGGGGCATCCAGGGCTTCACCATCCAGCCTGTGCCAAAACCGGTGCGTGACAACAAATGAATCTGTGTTGCAGTGGTTGTTTCAATGAATAAGCACTGCAGGGGGCATCCGCGGTTTTACCATCCTGCTTGTGCCAAAACCAACGCGTGTGTGTGGGTGAATGAATTGCTGTGTCAGTGAATGTGTCGATGGAAGGATGCTGCAGGGGGCGTCCAGGGCTTAAGCATCCAGCCTGTGCCAAAACCAGTGCGTGTCAACAAATGAATCTGTGTTGCAGTGGTTGTTTCAATGAATAAGCACTGCAGGGGGCATCCAGGGCTTTACCATCCTGCCTGTGCCTAGACCAGTGTGTATGATTGAAGATCCGTGAATCTTTCTATCTATCTATCAATGAATCAATGCATGTCGATTCATGGGTGTTTACTCATGGATTGTTTTGTCCCACATGCATTCGTCCTACATGCAAAATGCAAATGGCTTTTGGCCACCAGGAGGGCAATGGTGAATTTGTTTGTGTTTCCATCTGTTACTCCGTCCACTCACAACATGGTGCTTTGTTAATGTGATGCCTCTTTATGCAGCTCGCTGAAGTTTACTATGTGGTCGGCCTTGGGCCGCTCCCAGGGGAGAATGCCATGGTGTACATGGATGAGGCGTCACCGTTCATCACGCGAGATGCACAGTCCTTTGCAGACCAGGTAAGCCTGCACATGCATGTGGTAGCGAGTGTGTCTGTAGAAAAGGGGGGGTGATCAGGTAAGCATGCACATGCGTGTACATGGATGAGGCGTCACCGTTCATCACGCGAGATGCACAGTCCTTTGCAGACCAGGTAAGCCTGCACATGCATGTGGTAGCGAGTGTGTCTGTAGACAAGGGGGGGGGTTGATCAGGTAAGCATGCACATGCATGTACATGGATGGGGCGTCACCGTTCATCACGCGAGATGCACAGTCCTTTGCAGACCAGGTAAGCCTGCACATGCATGTGGTAGCGAGTGTGTCTGTAGAAAAGGGGGGGGGGGGGGTGATCAGGTAAGCATGCACATGCATGTACATGGATGAGGCCTCGCCATTCATCACGCGAGATGCACAGTCCTTTGCAGACCAGGTAAGCCTGCACATGCATGTGGTAGCGAGTGTGTCTGTAGAAAAGGGGGGGGGGGTGATCAGGTAAGCATGCACATGCATGTACATGGATGAGGCCTCACCATTCATCACGCGAGATGCACAGTCCTTTGCAGACCAGGTAAGCCTGCACATGCATGTGGTAGCGAGTGTGTCTGTAGAAACGGGGGGGGGGGTGATCAGGTAAGCATGCACATGCATGTACATGGATGAGGCCTCACCATTCATCACGCGAGATGCACAGTCCTTTGCAGACCAGGTACATGCATGTGGTAGCAAGTGTGTGGGAAAAGGGGTGTGTATGTGATCAGCAAGCATAGTCTGGCGTTGTGCTCTGCCTTTTCTCTCGGGATTGCGGAGCTTGAATTGGTAAGCAGGGCTGCTGCATCATGCATGTTTTTTCCTGTCAGGCTGCCTGCCTGTCTTGTCCTCAGCTGCATCCAGAGGCATGCATGGTGCAGGTTGTGAAGCCAGATGCATGATGCTAGAAGACATAACAAATGCAGTCCAAAAGACAAGATTACGATTTCCAAGGAAAGGGATGCATGATGCATCCGTAATGCCTTCAAATATCATGCTTCCTGGCTTCACGGCCTGCATCATGCATCCCTTTCCTTGGAAATCGTAATCTTGTCTTTTGGACTGCATTTGTTATGTCTTCTAGCATCATGCATCTGGCTTCACAACCTGCACCATGCATGCCTCTTCTTGTTGGACTTTGTATTATTTTGTCTGCATTAGACTGCATTTGTCATGTCCTCTAGTATCATGCATCCTGGCTTCACGACCTGCACCATGCATGTCTTTTCTTGTTGGACTTCATTATTTCGTCTGCTAGACTGCGTTTGTCGTGTCCTCTAGTATCATACGCCCTGGCTTCATGGCCTGCATCGTGCATGTCTGTCTTGTATTTTGCTGCATCTTCGTATCTTCTTGCATCATGCTCCTGTCTTCCTGGCCTCACGCGCGCACACAGATACACATACACACACATACACACACACACACGACACGCACATACACGCGCACACACACACACATGCTCTGCAGGTTAAAGCTGAGCACAATTTGGAACACGAGCGAGTCGCCCACTTCTGCTCGGATGCTGCTGAGGGGGTAATAGTGAAGGGCCACAAGTAGTACAGGGCCGAAGTAGCCAGCCCATAGCTGGAGCGAAAGAGCTGTTATTGTCATGCATGCTCATGGTGGGGGTTCTCTGAAATTATGTCACGCAGTTGTGTCTCTTGTCACCGCCCCTTTTGCGATGGCTTTGTGATGCGTCCTGTGTTGCAGCATCATTGTTGAGTGTGTGTGTGTGTCTGTGTTGCAGCATCATTCTTGTGTGTCTGTGTGTATGTCTGTGTGAGCATGCGTTGCGTTCTGTGGGCACCAAGCAACCACGTGCCCAACATTCAATTTCTTTCCCATGCCTGCTTCCCTTGAACCGCATTTCAACTGCAATGTGCTGCTGATGCTGTGCACGCCATCCACCTCTCCTCCTTGATTGCGTCAAACAATGTGGGACTGTTGATTTTGCCTCCCGCAAGCAAGCACGCAGTCTCTCCCTTGGATGCGCCCCTCAGCTGCAGCCTTGACCAGGTATGCAAGACTTGCAGCTTTAAGACCCCAGCTGTGCTGACAGGGTTTGATACCCAGCTGTAGGTGTGAGTAATTAATATCCAGAAGCACACAGGGTATGGGCTGGTTATCGCAAGGAGCATGGGCCGGTTATGGGGGGTACACTTTGCTCTTTTTGGTGATCTTCTACGGGGAGCACTGCACAATCAAAGCAATGGACCTTGATTGTAGTGGCACTTGCTTGCTCCTACTCAACATGTTACTGCCTACACCAAGCAAATGTGCTTTGCTTGCATTCAAACCAGGGGGCCAGAATGGATTCTTGTCACTGTCTTTTTAGTGGTTAACTGGAAGTTCTGACATGGAATGTCATCTCTTTTTTACTCTGCTTGAAACCTCACAGATCTGCCACCATCTTCACATGCAGGCTATTGCAGCTGGGGCGCATCGGATAAGGGAGAAGGCGTGTAGGTGCGTGCTTGTGTGTTAGTGTCAGCACCGGCTCAGCACTACAAGGTGTCTGTGTGCTTGGTTGTGCATTTCTTGGTCTTGCCTCATGTTTTTTGCTCAGACTCAAAACATGCATAAAATTTCTTGTGTTCTTTATTTACGAGACGTATTATTTGATTCCAGCCCTGTTGGGCATTCCTTCCTTATTCTGCTGAAACAAATGTAAAATTTTTGAAAAGGAGAATGCACTTCATGGAGAAGGATGAACAGATTCAGCACGTATGAACAGATATAAACCCTATATATTGGATAGAGGTTGGGAGAAGAGAAGTGGCAGGTATGTACATCGGAATGATGATACTAAAGGAGACAAGGAACGACTGTGCGGACAAGTTACAATGCCGACAGTGGTCACTATTGGGGTAGACTGATCGGCATGTGGCTGGTCTCTGCCAGCCAAAAATAAATCCATTAGCTCAGACACAAAAATAGAAAAGCTTGGTGTTTCGCTGATGAAGGAACTGAGAAACAAGATGAGAACTCGCTTGATGCAGCATAATAGGTTGCGTCTCAGAAAAATCCTAGGGTTTACAAGGGTTTACAAGGGTTTACAATGGTGGCCTACAGCCCGAGACTCTGGCTGATGGCAGCTGGTGAAACAAGCTCAACCAGTATCAAAAATTGAGACCAAGTCTGACACAAATCTAAGAAGTCTGTATGAGTCTTGGTTTAGGAAAGCATTGATTTCAGAATCAGTGATAGTATGATGGCAAGCCAAGAATGGAATAAAGTCAGCGTTTGAAGGCGGAGCAAACACACGCAAAGTCTTAAACATCTCCTCAAAAAGGTCCTTGTATCTCGTGCGTAGCTCACGCACCTCAGTACATTTGCAAAAGAAAAGCACATGTTTTTCATCCTGGACTTCCCCACACTCACACTTATCACAGATACTTGAACCCCCAAGCCATTTACCAGACTCCACTCTCAAGTGATGAGCACGCAATCTAAATCTGCTAATGTTTCTCAAAACATGCTTGTCCAAATCCTTGAACAGATACGAGGGGATACAAAAAGGAGCACCTCTGGGACCACTCTCAGAATTCCCACACCACTTATGATACGTCACTGCCTTCTTGTTAACTGCACGAGGACAAAAAACATCGGCCCCTCTCCACACTTTCTGCTGTCTGTATCGCAAATCACCAATGAACTCTTGCATGGGGATTTTCTCAGCTCTCAGCATGTTCTGTTTGAACGAATCACCATTCCGCATCCCACCAAAAGCATTAGAGACTTCAGCAGCCCAGCAAGAGGAATCAAAAGAAGCCAGACTTAAATCAGCCCTCAGCACACGACGCAAGACTTCACTATTGGAGTCAAGCATGCTATTAAAAAACTTGATGGAGGCACGGAACCAGAAGAACTGCAGAGGCTCCTGGCCACACTCTCTGAACACCGGCCAATTTGTAGTACTGTTCTTTACTCCAAGAATGCGCCTCAAGGAACACAGATGTCTTTTCTGCAATTGACTCTCAAACCCACTGCCTTCTCTCAAGTAATGAGTTCCCCACACCTGGCACGCATACATCCCAGCAGGAATGCCATACACCTTGGACAACCAGAGCATAGCATGAGGCCTGTTTTTCAGGTCATGACCCTTGGCAAACTCCGAAATCCTTCTCTGTGCAGCCATATAAGGCCGCACCGCATGCTCCTCAGCTACCTTAAAATCCATAATCCGTAGAAAAATCCTAGAAGTGAGGTTCAAAAAGTACGTAAAACTTGAGGCGCAAAGAACATACGTGTACATCAGTACAATCAAAAAGCATATGTGCTTCATCTTGAGCTTGATTGCAAAAACACCTGACACACACAGAGGTTCCATCCTGACAAACAGCCGATCCAGCTTTCAAGGTATGAGCACAAAGCCGGAACCTGCTCACATTTCACACTCATTCCATGGCATTCCATTGCTAGCCAGACCTCACCAGACCTATGATCTGATTGTTACAAATAGAACATGAAATGAAGACGCAGCAAAGGCCCCTCCCGTTGTTAAAAAGATAGAGGGATAATATGGATGAGTTTCTGGCTTGCGACATGCAGTTAAAAGTGAAATGTTTTTTTTTAAGTTTCAATTGGGCCCAGTGCACTTCGAGGGAGTGCAGTGGCAACAAAAACAAAACGAATCCGCGTAAGTATCAAGTTTGGTTTCAATTTTACAACCAAAGAAAGTTTTTTTTGTGATGGAATTTGAGTACAGCGGACATAATCGGATAGAGGAAAGCGAGGTCGACTTCGCAGAGCATCCATCCACACTCCAGAATGAGAGCGCTGCTCCCCCTACAGCAGCAGCAGCGTCTTCAGAATATTGGTGGCAGCAGGATTCAGACGAAGCTGAGCCTGAGGGCTGGCAATTGCAGCCCCCGCCCTTTCTTACCATGGGCCCAGGGGTCCAGGATGAAGCTACAGCCAGTTGGAGGAGGGACCTTTGCACAGGTGCGTAGCTGTACAGGTCCCTGTTGCTCCTCGGCACATTCACAATCTCATCTGTCAATTTGAATTTTTCCTTGCCTGTCAGGCTGAGGAACTGACGCAGCCAAAACAGTTCTTAGTTGGCCATGCTACAGACGTGCGTAGCATCTCTCTAAATACAGCCTCAGCTGTGTGAAACGCAAAGGTCAATCACAACAGCATAACCGACTCAACTAACTTGCAGCAGATTCTCGTTGCAGCACACTTTGTGTGTGACATGCCCTTCGTCTCTGCCCCTCTTTTGTCCAGCTTGGGGGCTTAATGATCTGATGAACACGAGGGACTTTGCGCTGTGGCTTTCAAGCAAGGCACAGCCAGGTGAGGCAGTGCTGTGCAGTGAAAACTTTCTTGCTAGCTTCTATCATAAGCGCTGAAAGCATTTGTCGTGTTGGCAAGGCCATCAAAATCAATGCTTCGCTTAATGAGAGAGAATGACACGGCCTGAACGCTCCAGCGACTTGACGATCTCTGGGATCTCTCCTTCCTACCTCAGGGCCTTCACGCCAACCTTGGACACGAGTGAGCAAGGCCATCTGCCTCCTTCTCACCTTGCTGCTAGCTGCCTCTATGGTGCCCTCAGCATGGCTAGGTGCAGCTGGTCCATGGCTACCCGTGTTGCGTGTACACATTCCAGCCCTTCAGCAGGTGCAGCCAGGCTTGCACCCAAGCCCCAAGCTGCAAATACACGTGGAGAACCTGGGGAACCTGACACAGCATCAAGAGCAGCCGAGCTACCAGGTGCAGCCAAACTTCTGTGGCCAGCACAGCGGCATCTTTGCACAGCAGCAAGGTGCCTCTGCAACCAACCAGCAGCAGCACCAGCTGAAGGAGCCGCAGGAAGAGCTCCTGGTCAGTCCCTCCGCCTGCCCCTTGCCATCTGTCGCCCCATTCTCCCCACACCACAGGCAGTCAGATGTTGAGGTGTGCATCCCAGGTGGAGAGCTTTTGGAGCTTGTGCGCTTGCAACAACAGCAGCTGCAGCAGCTGGAGCTTCACCAGCTTTCGCAGATCGAGGTCCAGGCCCAGCAGCAGCAGCAGCAACAGGCAACGGTGGTCTTTGACCATGAAACAGCTCCACAGGAAGAAGCCCAGACCTCAGCAGCTGTGCACACAGGTACCAATGCACCCAGCAAGGTGGCTGTAGAGGAACCCACGCACCTTTCCATTTCACACTGGACCCTCTCCTTGGAGCTGACGCTTCCACCCGCCCTGCTTGTGCTCCGTCTGCTGCTGCTGCTCGCCCTGCTCCTACTCACTCTTCCAGCAGCACGACAGAGGGTCCATAGCTTGTTGGGTACAGCACGTGCAAGGCTGAGGACAAGGGAGCTTCCCGCGGGTGCTTCTAGCCTTGAGGTGCCCTTACCTTTGAAGAGGTCTGTGGACGTCCAGACAGCTTCAACCCCTGGGTGGGAATTTCCACAATCATCGCCGCCCCTCCTATCCCCAGTATCCCCCCACCCTCTGGAGCTGTTACCATTCCTTGCACAGCCACAACTCCCAGCAGGCTCGCAACCACCAGCACTCCAAAGATCACTGCCCGCCCCACCATCGCTAGCACCATCACCTCAATCGCAAGGACTTCCATACTCCCCCGCACCAAGTCAAGCAGAGCAAGATAGGTCAGAGCGCGTTGATTGCTCATCTGAAGCCCACCCGCAGGAATACACACATCAGCAGGATAACGAGGCCTGTGAGCAGCAGTTTGACCTGAAGCAGCAGGATCATCAGCAGCAGAAGCAGCAGCAGGGTGATCAGGAGCACCAGGGCAAGCAGAGTGACTGGCCCAAGCAGCAAGAGCAACAGCGGGGTGAGCAGGAGTGCCGAGGCAAGGAGACTGGGTGGCCCAAGCAGGAGCAGCAGCAACAGCAGCATGTGCCTTTTCTTGTGCTCCCTCCTCCCTCACCGCCTGCTGCCGGCAGTGCATGCCTTGCAAACAGCCCTGGCAGCCTCAGCTGCTTCATGCTGCATCCAGGTGTGTGTGTGTGTGTGTGTGTGTGTGTGTGTGTGTGTGTGTGTGTGTGTGTGTGTGTGTGTGTGTGTGTACGCGCGCGCGCGTGTGTGTGCGCGCGCGTACACGCCTGTGCCTGTGTGGTGGCAGGTGTTTGATGTAAAAAAATGGGCAACAAGACGCTAACGCCTAGCATGCACCTGATCCTCATTAGTTCTGCCTCTTTCCCTCGCCTAAGTTAGTTTTGGCTAGTGTTGTTCTGAGGGACCTTTGGTGAGGCCCTCGCTAGCTTGCTACTTAAGGGACCCTTCCTTAATGCACGCGGCCTGTGGCTTGGCGCTGACTTTTCTTTTTCTTTTCTACACACCCATATCTTAGGCAGTAACTTTGAGGAGGAGGGGGTGGCCATTGTGAACTGGAGGTGCATTTGCTAAGGCACTCCGTTGACCTGACAAGGGCTGCGCAAGCACAGCAAGCACTGTGTACTGCCGTCCTGCCTTATTGAAAAGAAAACAAAAAGGAAAATACGCAGGCAGTAAGAACACTCCCCACATGCCTTATTGACTTTGATCCAGCCATCCCCTGGGCCCTTATGCAGAGGTTGTTTCGCTGAGGACAAACGCTGCATCTTTCTCAATATTTGTACTCTGGGGGCCAATGATGATCCTCTTAATATCCTTTGACTCCCTGCCCGTCACTGCACGGAGCATGAAAGAAAAAAAGAAAGACTGCGCAGTCTGGCCGTGTGCAATCAGGAAAGGTCCTGGAATGCAGGGGGAAAAGAAAAAGAAAAAGAAAAAGAAAAGTCTACGCAAGCCAGGTCCAGCTGTGCAGGGGGCCCCACTGCACTCCTACACACACAGAGCATGGATTTCTTTGCTTCTTTTTGTGATTCATACTGCAGGAGCCTGTGATGACCCGCACAACGTGCTTGACTTGCTACCCGGCAGCGCACTAAGTATGCATGAATTCCCGGAGCTACCACCAGGTAAGGAATGCTCAGAATGAATGAATATACTATGCAGCCTCGTCATGTCTCACCAAGCTAGAGTGATCACTGACCACTGGCAGGCTGGACTGCAAGCTTCTTGTTGCATCCAGCTTCAAACCAGAGCTTCTTTAGTGTGTCGCACATACACACACAGTGACATGCACATGAACATGCACAAAAGAATGAAGAGGAGTGTGGTCTTAGGTTTTAGAGTTATTGAGAGGTCTTCTTGAGAAGAGCATATCACATAGATATGCATGCACAGAAACATGATTTAGCCCATAGTTGTCTGAGTGTGACAAACGTCAATAGGGAACTGGAAGAGCAAGTTGTTGACAAAGCTGCAGGCTGACTTGCTATTAGTTTAAGCGCCAAAAGCATACCATGTGCAGCAATGGTATCTATGCTTGCATTCCCCCCCTTCATGCTTTTCCCCTTTTTTAGATGACCTGAAAATTGGAAGTGGAAGTCAACGCTGGGCAACAGCCAGCGCGCATAAGGAAGGACCCAACTGTCAGCACTGAAACTGAAAGTGAGCCCCACCAGTTCAGACCACGGGAAAAGAGAACACACAGAAGTCTACTTCAGCAGGTTAGCCCCCACCTAGAACATGCAGGACACAACTGAGGTGACTTGATGCTCAGCGTTGGGGCCTCAGGAATTTCCATTTCATTTGCCGCTAACACCAACCTTGCATACAATGCCATTCTTTTTGGTTGCATGCTATACCTTGCAGATGATTGCTTGATGCTTGGCTGTGGGGCTTCAGATATGCACAACCCTGCACAAGCCATCTCTGTAGCAGCAGCTGCTGCTGCGTGGGCCACTGCCCCTCCTTCCCCTGTGGCAGCATTTCCCTCCTCACCCCCTTGGACACGGCTGTGCTTGGGATCACCCAGGTGCGTGCTGCAGCAGCCGCTCTCAGGGCAGGCTGTAGGATGTCGGCACACGTCATACATTTCACTCCTCACTCACAGCTCTGCTTGAGATCAGCCAGGTATGTGCTGCAACAACCCCTGTCTGGACATGCCTTAAGAAAAGGGGTAGGCTGTAGCATGTTGGCAAACATGACAGATTTGTTAATCTCACCACCCCAGGGGCACGTCTGTACTCCGATCACATTTTGATTTGTGCCACAGCAACTGTCCTGCTTTCAGTCTACATATATGCGTTATCGGTGTTGCCCACAGCCTACCCTAGACAGCCTACAGCCTACAGCCTAATGTTTGACTAATACGCACCCCTTTGAAATCACTGGAATGAGCACACTCACCTTCTGATGAAGGAGGAGGCTTGCACTGCTGGGTATGAGCCGGCATCAAAAGAGCAATGTATCTTGATTCCCTTCGGCAGCATCCAGTGTGTGATGCTTCATAAGGCTCTGTTGCATCCCAAACACGGAAGGAGGGACTCCGAGTCCTGCAACATCCAGTGTGTGGTGCTGGTTTACGTTGCTCTGCTGCATCCCAAACACAGAAGGAGGGACTCCAGAAACATCAAATACGTAGTGCTTCATAAGGCTCTATTGCATCCCAAACATGGAAGGAGGGACTCCGGCAGCATCAAGTGTGTGGTGCTGCTTGAAGGCTCTGTTGCAGCCTTAACACAATGGAAGAAACACTGCTCAGGTACAGGAAACTCTCCCTACATTAATTAAGGAAAAGGAGACACATTGGCTCAAAAGAGCTGTAAATCCCTTCCACCACAAAGCAGGAACAAAAATGCTAGTGGGGATCTGGAGGGTTGATAGTTGCACCGGGCTCCAGAACCTGGCTGCGAGGAGTGTTGTTGTTTTCAATTGCACGCTTAGTGGTCGCAATTTTGTGGGTGTGCTTCACAAGGTTTGCATGGAGTTTACGTGCAAGCTTGCTAGCTTGCTAACACAGAAGAAGCGGGGAAAAGTGCGGCAGCCATGGCACTCAGTGCATCAAAGGAAAAGAAAAGAAAAGGAAAGAAGAAGCTATTTAGGCAGAGGAAACTCTCCCTACATCAATTATGGCACTCGGGGCATCGAAGTGTTGAACATTTTCCTGCTCTTGGTGAAGGTGCCTCATCCCTAGGTATTCTCTTTTCCTTAATTGATGTAGGGATTGTTCCCACTGCCTACGCGAATTTCCATTTCCTGTTTTGCAGCAAAGCCTGCAGTGCATTTCAATTCTATCAACCAACAAAATATGCAATGCGCTTCATTCAGCTGGAAAAAAAAAATAACATGGCAAGGAAAAAAGAAATAAAGAAAGGCAACTCAGTCCAAGCCTGGCCGCGTGCATTAAAGAAAGGTCACCTGTCCTAAAGCAAGACCCCACCACACAGACTAAGAGGAAGAGCAAGCACAGAAGTCTACTCAAGCCACTTGACTCCCACCATTGGACCGACACAGTGAACATGTCATCCAAAGCAACCATTGCAATTACTGGGAAGAATTGGGCCTTGAAACCAGCCAGGGCGAACCTGAGAGTCCAAAACTTTCATGTCTGCTGCGGCTGCAAACCACATGCACCCTTGATGAAAAAAAACAAGATGTTCAGCACTGATTCAGATCTGAAGCCATCTATAATCTGCCATCCATCTGCCAACCGCTGCGGCCACAAGGATCCCTCACGCCACCTGGTTGCAAGCTACAGACAGTTCACGGCATGAAAGAAAGAAAGAAAGCCTACGCTGGACGTAACCAGCGTGCATTAAGGAAGGATCCCACAGTCAGCGCTGTCATTGACCATGAGTCTCACCAGAAAGGCATGAAAGGATTTGCTAAACTCAGTCCTTAAGGAACCATCTGTTCATTCCAGAAAGGCGTGAAAGGATTCACTAAACTCAGTCCTTGAGGAACCATTTGTTCATTCCAGAAAGGCATGAAAGGATTTGTTAAATCCAGTCCTTAACGAACCATCTGTTCATTCCAGAAAGGCGTGAAAGGATTCACTAAACTCAGTCCTTGAGGAACCATCTGTTCATTCCAGAAAGGCGTGAAAGGATTTGTTAAACCCAGTCCTTAATGAACCATCTGTTCATTCCAGAAAGGCGTGAAAGGATTCACTAAACCCAGTCCTTAAGGAACCATCTGTTCATTCCAGAAAGGCGTGAAAGGATTCACTAAACTCAGTCCTTGAGGAACCATTTGTTCATTCCAGAAAGGCATGAAAGGATTTGCTAAACTCAGTCCTTGAGGAACCATTTGTTCATTCCAGAAAGGCATGAAAGGATTTGCTAGACTCAGTCCTTGAGGAACCATTTGTTCATTCCATGAAGGTGTGCCTCTGAAAAGAAAAGAAAAGAAAAGAAAAGACTACGCAGGCCAGGTCTGGCTGCGTGCATTAAGGGAAGGTCCCCTAACTAGCAAGTGCCAAGTGCCTCTGAACCATCTTTGTTAACAACCGCATTCCGTCCTGCTGCGGAGGAGCGACTTTTTGGCTCTGCTTAAGGCACAGATACTCTTTAAATTGACGCCTTCAACTCACCTTTGCTTGCACTAACGTCCCTCAGATTGCCTGCTTGATTTGACGTCTCCATAATCATACCTGCTTTCACCAATGTCCCTCAGATCGTCTGACTGCGTGCTGCTGGGCAGCCCACAGCACACTTGGAGCAGTGCTTGCTTCACTGCTGCTTCCGCTGCTGCAAACCACAGACCCAGGCCCTTGTACAGCAGGAAGCCAGTTGTTCCATACTTGCAGCACAGCCCTCGATTGGAAGGTGAGGAGCATGGTTTGGAATTAACACATCCTTGGCAACTTTGATCTGAGGGCTTGCTTGGAAGCAGACCAGTATCAGCATTGCTGCTGCTGCCGCTGCTGTAAGCCACAGACCCAGGCCCTTCAAGTACAAGTTGTACATCAGAAGGACATATGTTCTGCACTGTGCGGCACAGCCCTTACTAAGCTAGTAGCTGGAAATTGAGGCACATAAGCAGAAAATCAGAGTACCCTTGTCAAGGACCTCGGCAACTTTGATCTGAGCACGTACTTGGAGACAGACCAGTGACCAAAGACGGGTACTACCCGTCTAGTAGATAACTCCTCTATTTGGTTTCTTGCTGTTTTTGTGTGGAGGAAAGATTAAGCCAGGGCCAAGTTATGTGTATCAGGGCAAGTGCTAGCCCAGCATCAGCATGGAAATGAATTGCTTTGCCTTCAAACTCGGTACCCCTAAAATGCAATTTGGGTGGCTTGAAGTGCCTGCTTGCTGTTTTCCTTACATTTGCCTGGGACATAGCGATGTTGAATAAATGCTAGCTTGGAATTTTCCTGGTCTCGTCTGGAATACGTCTGAAGGTTTGAAGGACCTGGTCAGTTATGGCCATTGTTGTGGCATTGCCTCTCTAGCAAATTGCAATGTTTTATTGATGAGATAGGACATCAATGTTTGACCAAACCTACACACACACCTACATTAAACCACCCTTCTTTTGCCCATGAGAGTTATCATTGGGCAACTACTAGACAACAAACCAGCTATGCAACCCCCTCTTACTCTCTCATCCCCTCCACAGTTGCAGATGAGCGCGGCTATATCTCTCTGCCTCCGCTTGACCCCTTGACAGGATGCAGCCTAGATCGATTCATAGCAAGAACTTGGATCTCTGGGCTCCCCCCGAGCCCCTCATTAGGTTCACATGGCACCACCGCCAATAGCAGCACAGATAAAACCCCACCCATGCCGTCCTTGGGAGGCTGTGTGGGTGGACTTGCTGAGGTGAGCACCCCAGCAGCAGCAGTAGCGCCAGTTGCTTGGGGTGGGGGTAAGGAGCCAGGCGCTGCCACAGCAGCAGGATCCACAGCAGCAACAGCAGGAGCACAACCTGCAGAGCTTCTTCTTCCTTGTGCGGGATTCACAGCAGGTCCACCAGAGCCAACAGCAGCTGCACCAGCTGCACAGACAGTAGCAACGCATCTGCTTCCTGTTCCTGAGCCCCATGCGTCCTTTTCCTCTGCCTCCTCCTTCTGCTTCCCAAGCACCACCGCTTCCCTCTCTATTGGCTATTCTCACCAGCATCCTCTTCCAGAGTCCCCAACATCCTCTTCATCTGCCTCCTCCTTCTGCTTCCCAAGCACCACCGCTCCTTTTTGCACTGGGAACAACCCAATTCAGTTTGCCGGGGACGCAATGGCTTCTCGGGCCACCGAGCCTGCTTCTTCCCCACCCAGCGGCAGTGGTGGATCCTTCTGCTTTCCTGTTCAGGTGGGTTTGAAAAGCACAGGGTGTGATATGGTTCCTCAGGCAGGTGCACCAGCTGCTTCCTTCTCATTAATATGTGGACACACCTTTGCACTCTTTGAGGAGTGGGATACCTTGTGCAGGGTGTGAGAAGGAAAGAAAAGAAAAGCAGAGACTACGTAAGCCAGGTCCAGCTGCATACATGAAGGCAAGGTTCCCAGGCTAGCAAGTTAGCTAGAGCCTTGCCACTGCAGGGTGTGAGCTGATTTCTTGGGTGGTGCACCAGGGACTGCTTCCCTGGCTAAGTAACAACGCTCAATGAGTGGTGTCACACCACTGTGTCAATATTTGTTGCTCATGTGATCATTTCATTACGTAAAATGTGATCACTGTACCAAGTAAGACTTGGTGGTTTTGCCACATCAGACTGTGTCACTTTGCCACAAGAATTGCAAGTGATCATGCTGAAAGAAGGAAAAGAAAAACAACGTGGGCAGTGAAAACTCCCCGCATCAAATAAGGAAAATGAGCCATATGGGTTCCCAGGCTGTATGACTCCCCACCCACGAGGTCCAGACTGAGAGGAGCATGGCAGGCAGAGAAAGCAGAAAGGGGTCCAGCAACAAGAGACAGAGCAAGATGAAAGCTGAATGACTGGAGTTCCAGGCCTTCAACAGCAAGCAGAGTCAAGCACAGTCAGCCCTGTCATCTCGCTACATCAAGTGCGATTCAAGCACAGTCAGCCCTGTCATCTCGCTACATCAAGTGCGATTCAAAGCACAGTCAGCCCTGTCATCTCGCTACATCAAGTGCGATCACTGTGCCACACAACATTCCACCACTCTGTCACATAAGGCTTGATCATTTTGCCGCATGATTCATGTGTGGTCATCTTGCTGTGTCACGTGTGGTCACTGTGCCACTTGTCCTCTGTACCACATGAATTCCATGTGAATGTTTTTCAGAGGAAGGAGTGGTCACTGTGCTAATCTAATTGATAGACGTCAAGCAGTGCAGAACACAAAGGAAAGGGGGAAAAAGTGCGTAGGCAGTGAGAACACTCCCCGCATCAATTTAGGGAAAGAGGATGCCTCAGGCCAAGGCACCAAGGCACTGTGCATCCCCTTCCCCAAGAGCGTGCCCCATGGCCAACAATATGACAAAAAAGAAGAGTAAAGACAATGCAAACCGAGAGGCCACAAGCGTTGAGGAAAGAGTGGCACTGGGTTTTTTTCCAAACCTATGCCCAGCACAGATGTCCCATAAGGTCCCATTTTATTCCATCCATGCAGAGCATGCCCCATAGACTGCAGTTGGATGAAAAGAAAAAAGAAAAAAGAATAGAAAACGTGCCAGGTCCAGCTGCTTGCATTTAGGCAAGGTTCTCAAGCTGGCAATCTGACAAGGGCCTCACCAAGCCCCATAGGCTCTGCTTGGACATTGACCCCATGGGCTGCGCTTAAATATTTAATCACACTCTGCAGGCCCCACTCTGCTCGCCACGCTCTGGGCCACAGCAGTCAGCAGCCCTTTTCATCATCAGCGGCTTTGTCATCGCCATTTTTTTACTGTTTTGTCTTGTTACGTGTGCCCAGGATGTAGCAATGCCCCATACTCAATCTTGTCAGCAGTTTTGTAAGCGACAGTGCTGACTAATGAGTCCTTTTCTTCATGCACGCTGGTTGGTGTCCAGCATAGACTTTCACTTTTTCAAAGACAGCGTAAACTTTCACTTTTTCAAAGCAACTTTGTGCCATTCCCCGCGCGGCACACTTTATGAACAGCAATAGCGTTTTTGTGGCACACTCACCAAGCAGCTGTGTGCCACATCTGTCCAGATCTGTGTCACGTCCTGCAGTTTCTACTGCCATCAGCAGCTGCTTCTGTCTGCACCTTCGTCACTATCAACATAGCCAGCAGCTCTGTGTCCTTCTCTGCAGGCCACGGCAGCAAGCAGCCAGAGTACCCCCGAGGTGGGCTTCATCTCAAAAACACCACCACCCTCCAAGCTCCCATGCTTCAGGTGAGATTCGACCCATTTGAATAAATGGCTGGATTGTTAAGGTCTTGGAAAGTGTTTCTAAGGACAAGAAAAGAGAAGACTATACCAACCAAAAAGGCTGCATGCATTCTCTCTCAAGAAAAGTTCTCTAACTATCAAGCTAACCCTAACCCTAGCAAGGCTTTCACCAAAGGGACCTCAAACCAAACCTACAAAAAGAAAGAAAGGTTTACGCTTGCTGTTTGGCCACGTGCATTAAGGAAAGAGACTCCAAATGACTTCCACCAATAGAGGGCATCTTTTTCCCACTCTGGCCACAAGGATTTGATGTGGAGACCTCCTCCTTGCAAACGCCCTCCTTGCCTTTTGACCATACCTTTCGACCATTCTGTAACATGACGGATGGAGACAGGCATTGCCTTTCCTTAACGAGCAGCAGCCCGAAGACTGCTACCCGCCAGGTTGCATGAAAGAATAAACTAATTCTACGCACATCAAGCCAAGGGGGAAGTCAGAAACAGTGTTCGCATGTTTCCCTAGCTGCTGCACTAAAGGCTATGAAATTGCTTCACTTTTTAATTGCTTTGCTTTGGGAGTCAAGTGATCCTTTTCCGGCCTGTGTGCGCCAAGCCATTGTATTGTGAAAGGGATCTTGGGATAAGGTGTCCTTGCAAGGGAAAGGAGTAAACATTTGCAACTATTAATGAATGAAGATGCCTGATAAAGAGGAGGGTGCGTTGAAGAAGTGGAAAGCGGATTAGCTTTTGTGGTGGGCCCTGCGCATTGAAGACAGGTGCCTGTATACATAAAGAAGAAAATCTGTATAGGGAGGAAAGCAATCCCTCCATCATCAAGCCTGTACTGATGCATTTATGGGGAACAAGAAATTAAAGAGCACCAACATTGCTACGGGTGATCAGACAACACGCTTTCCAAAGTTTGGCCTTTAGCAACTTTTCCAAAACAAAGATCCCATTCCTGGCTCGGTATGGAAAGGCAACAGCACATTTCTACCTCACGAATTTATTCTTTGCAGATCTCTGCTACTATGACAAATCATGCTGATGGGTCACGTACCTTGTGCTGAGTATGCAGTATCATCAGTGATTGGTCCCAAATCTTTGATGCATGGGACGCTTGACCTGTACACATAAGAGGCATAGTATCAAACTTTGAATTGAATTGCTGGAGTAATGCCCATTGCCTCTACACCTTTACAAAAGGCTTCAGGGAACACTCTGCCTTTCAGCCTGGTGGTTTAGTCACATGTTGAAACCTTGCCGATCACCTGTTGGCGCCTAGGAGCCCTTTTACCAGAAGAGCCTGCCAAAGTATGCACAGGAATTTGCAAGGGCAAACCCACACAACGCTCCATGCATTCAACCGAGGAAGGGAAATGAGACATACAGCGTCAGGTTGGTACAATGTACTCAGTCAGTGACTTTTAGAGTCTGCCTGAAGATGGTTTCCTCCCCCCCCCTCTTGATTCCCATGCAGCCAGACTTTCTAAAGAGTATATTATTTCCTGCCTGCTGCTGATGCAGGTATGCCCACCCGTCTCTTGCCACCAGAGCTTTGGAGGACACCACCCTCTCAAAGGGCAGCAGCAGCAGCGGCAGCGGCAGCAACAGCAGGAGCCGCCTCAACACCAGCCAGCCCAGTGAGGGCAGCGGCAGCAGCAGAAGCAGAAGCATACGCAGAAGCACTACTATCCGCAGCAGCAGTAGGAGGGGCATCAGAGGTGGCCAGGAATGCAGCAGTAGTGGTAGCTACAGCAACAGTGGCGGTAGCTGCTGTGACAGTGGTGGTGGCCACAGCAACAGTGGCGGTAGCCGCTGTGACAGTGGTGGTGGCCACAGCAACAGTGGCGGTAGCCGCTGTGACAGTGGTGGTGGCCACAACAACAGTGGCGGTAGCTGCAGCAACAATGGTGGCCACAGCAGCATTAGAAGCAGCAACAGCGGGGGCCAGAAGTGCTGCAGGGGTAGCGCAGCCAATGCTGCTGTGGGTGGCACAGTGCAAAGCAGCAGGACAGATGCAGTGCATCCCAGGTGCTTGTTCCACACTAAGGACCACGACGCAAACTCTCGCAGCATAAAAGACAGAGGCAGCACAGTCAATGCTGCAGTGGGTGGCGTAGAAGAGAGTTTGGAAGCAGTGCAGCCCAGGCGCTTGTTCCACACTGAGGTCCACGATGCACGTGCATGTGGCACAAAAGAACGGGGCAGAGGCGAAGCGTCCGTGCACATGATTTGTGATGATTCTGGAAACCGCAGTGAGCGCGGCAGCAGCAGCGGCAGCAGCAGGAGCAGAAGTGACAGCAGCAGCGGTAGTGGTGGTGGTGGTGGTAACAGAGGCATCAGCCACAGCAGCAGCGGCCACACACCTAGCATTGAAACTGCCCCTAGCACCAGCAGCGGCAACACATCTACCATTGACACTGCCCCTAGCAACAGCAGCAGCCACACACCCAGCATTGACACTGCCCCTAGCAGTGGCAGCGGCTTTACAACCTCCTCTGGTGTCCTCTCTAGCAGCCCCTCCCTCTGCTCGTTTATGCATGCCACCCCCAATGGCCAACCCCTCAGCTCCAACACATGTCAACCTGGCACTCCTATCTCTAGCTCCTGTGATTCCTCCAGCAGCAACACTATCTTTCCCCCCTCCACCCAATCCGCACCCCAAAGCTGCACAGAGGTCAGTTTGACACCTCGCCTTTGCCGGCATGACCTGGGCACGAGTGCACATCTCACCATATCCACCCCCATCAGTTGCACACTGATCAGTTCCTCAGATCGCCTTGGCCAATTTGCCATGAGCACAAGTGCCCACCTCTCCACTGCTGCCCCCTTTGAGACCGCCAGCATCACTACCATTCCCAACTGTGCCGACTCCACTCCAAACACCCATGCCCTGGTCCCTCCCCAGCTCACACAACTCCTGTTCCCATCAGCCTCCGGATCTGACCCCTGCACGCGCACACCCACCTCAGCCCTCCTGACAGAACTCGCTGCACCCCTCCCTCTCGAGCATGCCACAGCCTGTATCAGCAAAAGTATTAGTGATCCAGCACAGAAAACATCCCCTGCACCCCCCACAACCCTCTCACCAGAGCACACCACACCCCACGTTTGCTTGAGCAAACTAGCGCAGCTGACATCCCCCTCACCCACCCACACCCTCTCACCAGAACACATCACAGCCTGCATTTCCTCGAGCGAGCTGGAGCAGCTGACATCCCCCTCAGCACCAGCCACCATTGGCAGCAGCCAGGGCAGCACCAGGACTGTTATTCAAGAACGGGGTGACTGCCTATGGACGGGTACAACGCATGGTGCGCAGCGGCCTGGCGTGGATGAGGTGGTGCAGCAGATTTGTTGTGATGGAGTGGTGCAGCAGCATGGTGTGGGTTGGGAGGTGCATCAGCCTTGTGAAGGTCCGATGCTGCAAATTGATCAAAGTGGGGAGGGTGACAAACCTGGGGGCAAGGCTGCAAGGGTGATCCTGCAGGCAGATGACTGTGGGGTGGGTGATGTGGATGACAGCAGAGCAGTGCGGGTGATCTTGCTAGTGGATCACAGTGGGGAGAGTAACAAGTCTGGGGGCAAGGCTGTAAGAGTGATACTGCAGGCAGATGACTGTGGGGTGGGTGGTGTGGATGGCGGCAGAGCAGTGCGGGTGCTCTTGCTTGTAAGCCAGTGTGGGTTGGGTGATGAGGACGACAGCAGAGCAGTGAGGGTGATTTTGAAGCCGGCAGGGGGTGCTGGGGGCACAGCAACGGTGCAGCAGGCTGGGTCCTACAGCGGGCAAGCATTCAAGATGAGCATGAGGACGCATGGGAATACGTCTTTGAGGACGGATGCTGAACAGCACACTGATGCAAATGACCGATGCAGCTCCACAGGTGTCCCTGCTTTGCACCTGGAGCAGCCGCCAGCGCAGCAGAGAGGTGGTTGGAAGCCTGCAAGGCAGGAAACTGAAAGTACCAGCTGGAGCATCAACCCAAGATCAAGGCCACCACCCCATCTTGCTGCAATACAGCAGGATTCAGATCAGCAGGGCACGGAGCAATGGGGCATTGTACAGCAGCAGCAGCAGCAGCAGCAGCAGCAGGAGCAAGAGTATCAGGAGTGGCAGCAGCAGCAGCAGCAGCAGCAGCAGCAGCAGCAACAGGGGGCAGGTGGGCAGAAGGGGCAGGCTGCCTTTCCTTCATACGACCCTCCTGTAGGCATGGTTGATGTTCGTGCTCCTGGCAGCCCCTCATACGCCCCACACAGCCGTGCACTGGAGCTCGTGGGAGCTTTGATGTCCAACTTCCAACAGTGAGTGCACCTTGGTCATCCCTGCCAGTGGTCTCCAGGAGGGCTCCAAGGATGATCAAGGTCGTGGGGTCGTGGGAAATCTTGCATCAACAGATTCTGAAACAGAGCCCATAAGCCTTGAGCCACCAGAAGCCTTGTGCTTGGACTGACGGCAACCACCTCCAGCCTGTATGAGTGAGTCCAGGGTAGTCAGGAGTAATGTAGTTATTTCACTTAAATGGCAGCCACGTTGAGCAGTCAAATTCTAGCCTGGATCAAGCCCTTTCCTCAATGCATGCGGCCTTTTGGCTGGCATCATCTTTTCTTTCCTTTGTACTATCGAAATATAGCCTGGATCAGGCCCTCAGCCCTGCACCAATGTGAGACTAACAGATACATGGTATGCATCTATCCTATATGGGATTTTTGGATCCCTGAGTTCCAAAGTCAAGGCTATCTTTGAATTCTTGTGCTCCATCCGCAATTCATCCCACTCTTCTATGCACTACTTCTGCACCTCAGACGACGTTTCTGTGCCTGCATTACACTGCACTATGCTTCTGCGCCTACAATACACTGCACTGCACTGCGCTTCTGTGCCCGCCAAAAACTACACTTTTGTGCCTGCAATGCAATGCACTCCATAACAGGCTCCACGACCTGCACTGCCAAGGGCGGACGGAGCTGCTTGAAGTCATTGCCATCCTCCAGAACCTTGCACAGCCTGTGGTGTGTGTATACGTGTGTGTGTGTGTGCATCAGCTTGTGTGTGTGTTTGTGTGTATATGTGTATGTGAGTGTGCGCGCGTGCGTGCACATGGCTGTGTGCATTATTTTTTCTTAGGAGGCATATTGAGCCAATTATTGACTAGTACTGAGGTGATGTTTTGATCTGGATCTCTGAGCTTTGCTACACCATTGTTAGAAGGATGCGTGCGCCACCTGTCCAAGCACCACTCTGTTTACAAGGATTTCAATTTCCTTGAAAGGGTCTTGGAGCATGAGAGTGAAACAAATAATGTGCTTTTGCATTGTTTTAGCACATCCTCCTCCGTGAATCAGAAGCTGTGCAGCACCAGCACTGCTCACACATAAACAATTTTTTACATGCTTGCACACACACACACACGCACATAAACAGGATCTACCCCACGTGCTAGCCACTGAGGCTCAAATGCCTGAAGCTGTGTGGCACAACATCGACAACGTGCTGTGTGACGTGCGTGGCTTGGTGGAGCAACTTGAGGTGTGCCTTGTCCTCATCGCTCTAATTGCACACTTGACTCAAAGCCGCAAGACCGTGTGCATGGAGCATAATGGTGTGCTATGTGACTTGCAGAGCGTGGGGGATTGGCTTGTCCTCATTGCATACTCACACTTGACTTATAGCTGCAAACATGCAAGCTTTGAAAATGAACGTAAACTCCCTGAGTGACATGCAATGCGTAGTGGGCCAGATTGAGGCATGCCCTGTTCAAACTAAATGTTACACAATGCTTATATCACTTTCTCGGTGTAGGGAACTCATGGCCCTTCTGGGCCATTGTGTCTCCTTTTCCTCAACTGTTGTTGGGAGAGATCCCTCTGCCTACGCAGTTTTCTTTTCTTCTATTTACAAATTGTCGCATAAGTCATGTATACAATTATGAACATGGCTGTATGCTGAGGGAGTGCGTTGCAAGAACTAGCTCATTCTATAAATATTTTTCTAGGCACAAATGTACCATTATTCCTAGGGTAGATCTGGGATGACGTTGTTGCAGATGATGCAAACTTGACATCACAGCCTGAACATTATTGCCTAATTGTGGAGTCTTTTTTATAAACAGTAGCCCCTCAAAGCACAAATAGATATGCTTTCCATGATTGCAGGCAGTTGCTCCATATGGACAAGGAAGCAAGTGCATCAGGCAAAGTGCATCTGTTTTCTTACCTGTCCATAGGCCCTGATCAGGGCTCTTAATGAACAGAGCCCTGATATCACATTGTGGAACATGAAAAGTCTTCCCTTTGCACAACCACTCTGTGGCTATCTGCTGTGAATCAACTATTTTGCATCTCTGCACACCTGGGCATTATGCAGGGGCTCGGCATCTGAATGATCTCCACAGGCCTTCTATCTCTTTTCCTGAAGCCACCACTTTCATACATTCCATTTCATGTTTCTTACACGTTAATTGTCCAATGCACACATCCCGGCAGAGATTCATCAGAGCTGCTGCATTGCTCATACTATTCCATTTCGTTTGGTCTCCACACTCAGGTGTCTAGTGCACACAGCCTAGCTGAAATCCAGCAGAGCTTCAGCTACCATGTGCAGGCCTTGCAGGAGCTGCTGCATCCCTCAAACAGTGGCTGTGCACTTTTTGAGGCTTGCACAGTGGAGCAGCAAACACTAGTGGCATCAGCAGAGGCAGACACTGCTGAGCAGCCGCTTGAGGTGATGGAGAGGGGCATGCCAAAGCACACAATGGTTTCAGAGACAGCAGCATCAACTGCAGCAGAGTGCACTCCTGCAGAGCAGCAGCAAGCGGCAGTGGATGGTGTGACTACCAGCAATAGCGGAGGTGGTGATAGCAACAATTGCGGCATAGCAAGCGTGAGCGCCCGCAGCAGCAGCAGCAGCAGCAACAGCAGCAACAATAGGGCTAGCAATGGTGCTAGAAGCAGAGGGGGCAGCAGCGCCTGCAAATTGGGCGACAAGGGCAGCAGCACCAAGGCTGTATCTGCTTCTGCAGCAGCTACTGTGGTGGCAAAGCACAAGCACAGCGCATTGCAGCCCCAGCTAGAAGCCAGGCAGAGCCCAAGACAGGGGCAGGTGGTGCAGCGTACGCGGCCAAGCAGCAGAGGTGGTGTGATTGGCAGGAAAGTAAGGGAACAGGAAGAAAGGGGATAAGTGTGCTTGCAAGTGAGCCAAATCAGAACGTGGCAGCAACTGTCAAAGCAGGCACAGCACAGGAGCCAGCAGATAGCAACCTTCAAGGCATAGATTTGGGGCACTTGGAAGGCAAATCATTGGCCAAGAAGTGAGGTATAAAAAACATGAAGATGTGTGCTGCATAGTAAGGAGGGAGGGAGAGTGGACACGATAAGCTGCAGGCTTTAGAAGGAAGGAAGGATGCAGAAGAAGGGAGGATGGATGCTTTGTCTGCACGCTTCTGCGTGGTGCAACTTAAGACGAGATGTGTCTCTATGCCAAACTGCCCGAAAACGCATGCAAGCTCTGACATTGAGAGCCAAGATTTAGATTTAGATTTAGATTTACACAGGGGGACCTTCAGCCAGACTGTTCGGCTGATGAGAGCCAAGATGTTTGTTATTCCAAGTCAGAGGACAGAGAGCAGAACCATGGTTACCTGCAATTGGCATCTCTTAGCAGAGCTTCGTATCATGTGTGGGTGCAAGTTCTTTCTAGTCACAAACAACTTGACAAGCTCGCGGGGCTGCTGTGTTGCCCATCAGAAACACGGTGATCTCGGACTGTGGGCAAGGAAGAAACTTTAGAGCAGCATTGAGTACAAGATGGCAACAAGAAGGACTTTCTGAGCTATTCAGTAATTAAAACCACAGAACAGGTCGGCTTAGCATTCATCATAATCTCCTCAGGGGATGAGGTGAACATCGTTCCTACGTACAGGAAATGAAGAAATAAGTCTGGTAATCACACCTTTCCTAACTTTAAAAGATGCACTTGGTTGTGGCTTCATTTTTTCATTTCCACTCCACAGTTGGGTCCTTCCCGGAAGGATCTTATCAGAATCCTACTTTATTGTCATTAAGCTTTCCAAAAAGAGGACACAACAACTCGTTTTTATAGAATACAAGGGTTACAAGGGTTACAAGGGAAAAAGGCCTCAGTCAAGACGTTTGACTGCTAACCTGTTCATAATGGCGAAGTTATGAAAGAAAAATTGAAGTTTGTTGTTTGAAAGACTGTACTATGAAAATATATCATAGAATACAATTACAGTACATTATATTATAGAATACAACAGGAGTAGATTGATTCTTTTATCAAAGGATCAGGTTGGAAGTTGAGCACTAAAAATAATTCCGCTGTCAATTGCATGGTAAGAGGTGGCATCTGCAGGCAGCATAATGTGAGGGAAAGCAAGGTTTGACGTTTGACAAGCAGATTTCCACGTCCTATCTTATAAAGTCTTGCAGAGCTGACAACTCCCCCATATCGCTGGACATGCTCTTTCCCGGTTTTCTTTTTCAAATCTAACCATTTTTTGCAATGATATATATTTGGTATAAGGAGTCCAAATCACTCAAGATCACCCAATTTGGTGCAGTAGGTGGTCGGGTATGGAGATAAGGTGGTCAAAAGATAGGGTTCACGCCGAGGCTGATTTGGCGGAGGTCCCCAAATCTGGGACTGTTGAGCTCTAGCCCTACAGAAAGTTGTCCAGCTCTGGAAGTCTTGGAGGACGAATGAGGGATTTGAGACCTCCATCAAAAGAAGGCAATCATCCCAGGTACCGGTCTTTCAGAAAATTCATCGTCTGCTGCTGCTTTGAAGACCAAATGCATCTTTTAGCCATTCTGGATCTATTTCTTTGTAAGGAGAGCATGCAAAACCGGCCTTGTCGAACTCCAACGTAGCGGGTGGAGTGCGAAGGAAGCCAGAAAGGATGGGGTGTAAGTCCACCCGCTCCACAATATAGGAATAGGAAGGTACCATAGTGGCATCCAACCACCAGAACTGGCCAGGTCCTTTTGACCTAGCGCTTCCGTCACGGTACATGAACCAAGGTATTCAGACACCAAGAAGATCTTCTTTTCTAGAAATGAAAACTATGCAGGCAGTGGAAAAACTCCCCACATCAATTAAGGAAAGAGGATACCTCGGGCCAAGGCACCATGTATCCCCTTCACCATGAGAAACAAAAGAAAGAATGGGGACCAGGAGGGTTACTGGCAGTAGCCCGTGCCTGCAGATCAGCTGATCTTGGTGGTGATAGTTGAAAGAAGTCTTCTCAAGAGCGCACCTGGTGCTAGCAAGTTTATAAACCAAACACCAAGCTTTCATGGGTGTGGCAGCAGAAGGAAGGCAGGAGGAGGAGAGTCCAAGCCCACAAGAGGCCTAATTGCCAGGGGAAACCACCTTAATGCATGCTGCCGGACTCTGGATGATTTTTTACTGGTTGTTGCCTTTAATTAAATTTTCTCTTGTTTTCTACGAAGCTCAGTCTGGCTCGCGGCTGTGTGGATCGTTGTAAATCGACTACAATGAGCATGGATGTCCTGAAAAGATATTTAAAGAATAAAATTTTTATTTTTCTTATAAAATCCACAGGCTTTGGGCTTCCAAGTTGGACTTTGAGGACAATTTTCGCCTTGAAGTGCTTGTTCCACCATGATCCATAATTAACATATTCTTGTTTTCATGCAACTGAGCACGCTCCCCAGGAAGCTGTTCACAACTAGCTCCAGCACTTCATGGTGCAGGAGGACACACGCAGCACACGTTTACCTTTGCCCGTAAGTCTCCTCGAGGTTGCAACACCGCTGTGCAAGCAGATGAGGTAGAGGCTTTTCGGATCCTCAGATACATCTTCCCTCTCCACTCCTGTGCAGACCATTATGCTTCCAAGACAAGAGCAAGGAGCAGACAGGGCTGCAGCAGTGTAATGAGAAGCAAGAAGGTCTGAGTCCCTCCCCTGCCAATGAGGTGCGTGGGTCAAAACTTGAATCTGCTGAGGTCAGCTCCAACAGACCTGTGTGTTTTGATTCAATCAAGATGCAGCATTGTGCAGGCAAGAGAGGTGCAGGAAACTTTGCAGTTGTAAAGCAATGTTGTGTGGAGCTGCGAACATTTGAAGCACTGACTGACAGGTGCTTCAACCCCCAATCCAAACTCGCAGCAGCTCAAGACCCGCCGAGTCCCTCCAAAGTACAGCCCGGAGACTCCACAGGTGAGACATACTGTAGTGTAAAACAAGGAGCACACTTTTCACCGGTGATGAAAGGTGGATTGTTTGCCCTCGTCTTTTGATCCAAAATGGTCTTCAAGCAGCATGCTCCCAAAGCCTAATGTTTTCGGAGCATCTCAAGTCCTCGTGTTTAACATCCTGCTCCAAGCCTTCATTGATCACCTCTCCTGCATGAGCTCGTCAAAGAAAAAAATTTTAAGAATATGTACATCACACCCTCTGAACTAATTACAGTGAAGTAAAGCGCCTGAAGGAGTGTGCACAAAGAATGGTTGCAAAAAAATATGACTTATCGACAAAGTGTCCTCCCTGCATAATTTCTTCCTGCAATCATCGTTGCAGCCTGTCAGGAGGCCACACTTCAGAGCATGCCATACTGCGTGAACTCCGTGTCCAGGTTGATCCCTTAATCCCTGCCTTCACTCGGAGAAGGGAGGTGTTTGCAAGCCGCTTTGCCATGGTGAGTCCACTTTGGGCCATTGCGTTTATCATACATCTCATCTTCGCTGTTGACATCGGATTGCTTGGACACGACGAAAGTGGACTTGGTGTGAAAATCTGCAGTAGGATGTCTCCCTTCTTTCTCTTTTTAAAGTGGGGCGTCTGGAGTTGATTGGTGCACGCTGCCTGGCTGCGAGGTGTCCTGCCCTTCGTTGTCTCCAGCCTGCACTCTGCAATTGCTACTCTCCCGTTCTTATCATGCCGTCTTATGCTCCTTTCATTTGTAAATGTAAAATGCGTGCACACTTGTTTCATTGTATCAGGCCTTGCTTTTTGTTTCAAGGGGATCTATGTGCTCATGCCAGGATTTATGTGCTCATGCTGCACACCCGCACTATACACACACATGCACGCACATGCACGCACGCACAAACGCATACACTATGCATGTGCTTACCCAGGCTGGCTTGGGTATTGCTTGCGTGTTGGAAGCGGTCCTTCCTGACCACCCAGGCCTGCTGGTCCAAGCATCGCAGCTGACTGGGGGCTTGGTAGAGCCTGCCACAGGTATGAAATGACATGCTGTACACACCGATAAGCTCTATTGCATCGTCCGGTGGAGCCTGCCACAGGAACAGGAAGGCATGCTGCGCTTCAGCTACTCCTCAAGAAGGTATGCATCACGTGGTGGTATATGATTTGAGTTAAACAGCACCTGCCCTGCAGGTGTTATGTTGACAGAGCAAGTGCAAAATGAAAAAGAAGAGCAGATGAGGAAGAGCAAAGAAGGGGCGTTGCTGCATTCAATGGGCGTCATGATAGTAGCTAGTGAAAAGAGGGGCATAGGCTTGGATGGGTAGGGTGCGCTTTGGATGCGCATTTGACGTGCAACTGCTCTAGAGTGAACTGCCATCCACAAATTAAGTGAATTAAAGTCAATGACTGGTTGCATGCCTGACGAGACAACTGATGTGGCTTTTTGGCCGGCGTGACCTTTTCCTTTTCCATGATGAGACAAGCGATTTTTTTAAGGCTCAACCAAACAGCTGCAGGCGTCTTGCTTCCAGGGCGGCTTGACCGCCATCACCTTCCTTGTTTGAGGGTCGAATTGCATCCAGGCAGGCTGAGCAGGGATTGTTCAAGCTAGGAGCAGCATGTGACATATGAAAAGGAAAGAGAAGGTTTGAAAAGGCTATGCCAGTTGAATAGGCTGCATGCCTTCATGACAGCTCCCCTCGATTCAAGCTAGCCAGGGTCTCACCAGTGATGCACAGGGTTTACATGCAGAGACTGTTAGTCAAAACGCATGACTGCTGGGGCTTGACAGTGACGTACGCAAAAGCATCCGACCGTTAGTGAGAAGAGACCGTGAGTCAAAGTTAGTCTGACCGTTAGTCAAAAGGGACCATTAGTCAAAACGCATGACTGCCGGGGCTTGACAGTGACGTACGCAAAAGCATCCGACCGTTCGCCAAAAGAGACCGTTAGTCAAAGTTAGTCTGACCGTTAGTCAAAAGAGACTGTTGGTCAAAACGCATGACTGCCAAAGCTTGACAGTGACGTACGCAAAAGCATCCGATTGGTTATCAAAAGAGACCGTTAGTCAAAGTTAGTCTGACCGTTAGCCAAAAGAGACTGTTGGTCAAAACGCATGACTGCCAAAGCTTGACAGTGACATACACAAGCTTCCAATGACGACGGGGAGGCTCTCCTCCTCTCGCAATCCTTGCGGTGTGCTCTCTGCTCCTGGGCGTCATGCCGATGCCATGGCAGCCCTCAGCACAGAGAAAAAGTAAGAGTTTGTCCCTCTTGCGTTGCTTGCAGTTTACTTCTTGTACCTGGGCATTGTGGCTTACAACACAGAGAGAGGGAGCTCGCTCTGGGGCCCCACTTTTGAGGAGGCAAACCTTCAGTGAGTGGCCACGCTTTGATGTGGTTTGATGTAGCAGGCGTGTGTGTTGATGCTGTTGGGCTGTGAACCTTGGGCTTGTGTGCATGCACATGTGTGTGCGTGTGTGCGCGTGCACGCTTGCATAACCTGCTGCACTGCTGCTCACAACTTGCTGTATGTGTCAAAAGTTATTTTGTGGGCCTCTTCTTGACTTGCGTCATGCTTACTCCTCAAGGTGTGCAAGCCTGTGGAATTAAAGGTGCATGGTCGCCAAACTGGTCTAAATGAACTTGCCACGCAGCAATTCACCTGCAAACCAGCCTTCAAAATTATGCAAGCTACTGCACCAGCAGTATAGGGCGTTCATGCCTCCTCAGGGATATTATTGTGTGCCTCCTTCGACTGTAAGCAAGCATCGCTCATTTTCCCTCTGCTCCTTTCTCTTTCTGCCTCAGGAGGTAGCCAGGAGATGATGTTTCAATCCTGCTGGCCTCTTTTTCCCGGTTTTCTGCACTTGCAGGGATAAGGCAATGCATTCTGATGCAGTGTGCAGTACACATGAAAGTGAAATGCAGCAGGGTACAGTTAAGGATACAGCATGGTATGCAGGATGCAATGCTGTGTGATGCAGTATGTGATGCTGTATGATGGTGCTACAGACCAAATGCAATACAGAGGGATGCATTCTGTTCCCCTTCTTCTGTTCTGTTCTGTTCTGTATTCCCCTCTGTGTATGGCAGGGATGTGGCCAAAAGGCCCAAGGGCCCTCCTGGTGCTGCCATACAATGAACTGTGTTTTTTCTTTTCTGCATTCCTAGCCCTTCATTGCTCCCCTCTGTGTATTGCAGGGATGTGGCCTGAAGGCCCTCCTGATGCTGCCAGACGACAAACAGTTTTCTCTATTTCTAGCCCCACGTTTCTCCTCTCTCTGCTCCTCCCCTCTGTGTATGGCAGGGATGTGGCCAAAAGGCACAAGGGCCCTCCTGGTGCTGCCATACAATGAACTGCGTCTTTTTCTTTTCTGCATTCCTAGCCCTTCGTTGCTCCTCTCTGTGTATTGCAGGGATGTGGCCTGAAGGCCCTCCTGATGCTGCCAGAAGATGAACCGTCTCTATTTCTAGCCCCACGTTTCTCCTCTCTCTGCTCCTCCCCTCTGTGTATGGCAGGGATGTGGCCAAAAGGCCCAAGGGCCCTCCTGGTGCTGCCATTGACCCGTTCAACCACCCCATGCAGTTCCTGGGCATCAATGGGTAAGTGCAGCCTATCTGTGGGTATTTGTTGGTAAGTGCAGCCTCTCAGTGGGCACCTGTGGGTTAGCGCAGTCCAGGCTTGCCGGTGGGTTAGCGCAGTCTGTCAGTGGCACCAATGGGTTAGCGATTCTCCAAGCTTTCCTGGGTAGGTACAGCCTACCAGTGCAGCCTAACAGTGGGCATGCATGGAATAGCAATAGACCGGGCTTGCCTAGGTAAATGCCAGAGGGGATGAACTGGCTTATGGCAGGACATGCTCTTTTCCAAGTTCTTTCTGAAATCTGACCTTGCCAACCATTCTCTTTATTAAGATATTACATTGACCAAAAAATTGATGAAAATTAGACCCCTGATCACTCATCTGGCCTCATATCACGCAAGAACAGCCCATGGTCCCACCATGAGACCAATTGTCACTCCTGCAAATTTGATCCAGTAACCTCCATGTACTACGCTAACATCCTGCATATCCAAACAAAGGAAAGGAAAAGGTCAAAGAAAGACTGTTTTGGGCACTCCTTGTGCTGGATGTTCTCTGAGGTAAATTGCTGAAATCCTGTATTTGACCAAACACTGGGTTACTTCACCCCAGTTCTTTTGCAATGATGCTTTTTTAGAATCATCGAATTCGGTGCAGTCGGTAGTATGGAATGGATATTAGGTGGTCGAAAAGTAGGGTTCGTGCTGTGACTATTGAGGTATGTGCCCCAAACTACCTGGGTTTGGGGCCTCAAACTTTGGTGCTACGGACAGCCAGAAAACTGTTGGAGGATCCAAAATCTGAGAACAGCAAATTATGGAGCACCTATGCGGGGAGCATGCAAAAACAGACAATTCCAGGCCTCAAGTAACCCCCTCTGGATAAAGGCAGCCTATGGGAAAATGGGCATCAGTGTTAGCACAGTGCAGGCTTGAGGTGTTGGGCTTGAGATGTATGTCTTGAGAAATCGGGCTTAGCATGGTGAGGCTTGTGATGTAGGGCCTCCTGGCAGAGACAAATGCAAGGCTTGGAATATAGGGCTTCTTGGCAGAGAATGATGTGAGGCTTGTGATGTAGGGCTTTGATGTAGGGCTTCTTGGTAGAGAGTGATGTAAGGCTTGTGATATAAGGCTTTTTGACAGAGAATGTCATGTTGGCTTGTGATGTAGGGCTTCTTGGCAGAGAATAATGGGGCCTCTTGGCAGGGAATAATGTAGGGCATCCCGGCAGATAATAGGCTGTGGTGTGCAGGCAGGATCTTCTTTGGTATTGTAACGATTTCCTGCTCCAAAAGTCCGAAACTGGAAGTGGTCAGAGCTCTCTGCCAATGGGAAGGGGATAGTGAAGGCTGTTGCGAGGGGCCTGCAGGTATGGGCTGCTTTGAAGGATGGGGGTTGTTGTGAGGGGCTTGTAGGCATGGGCTGCTCTGAAGGACAGGGATGAGCTTTTCACGTAAAGCCCGCAAGCTGGCAATTCTCGCGTGCCTGCTCAGAAGGGATGTGAGTTTGTCTAAAAGCTGGGGCTGCTGACGAGAGGACGTTATTTGTGGCTTGCCAACCCCTCTGCTGGGTGTAACTAGGATTACGCATGTGAGCAGGCCCGGCCAGGTGTGGTTTATTGGTGCAAGCTTTTGACGTGGCGCCAGGTGAACTGTCCTTTGCCTTTTTTGGTGGAGTTGCTGTCCAGTGCCTCACTGCGGATTGCAGCCAGGCCCAGGGCCTCGCTACGGACTGCAGCTAGCAGCTAGGTCCAGGGTCTCACTACGGACCTGCAGCTAGCAGCTAGGTCCAGGGCCTCGCTACGAGTTGCAGCTAGGTCCTGTGCCACACCGCAGATTGCAGCTAGGTGACTACAGTGATGAGGGACGAGGCTCTTGCAGCGCAAAGCATAGCATACATTCCTGGGGGGTTACAATGTTTGTGCTTTGAGATCCACTGGAAGAATGACCAAGAAAAGTATGCGCCAACCAAAGGGCGGCACGCATTCTGCTTGCTTGCATCCATCCATTCTTCCCTGAAGGAGAGGCTCACTTACTAGGAAGCTGGCTAGGATCTCACTGAATTTACTGAATGCTTGTGCCGTCAGGTCCACAGAAAAAGGTCAATCATTGTAGCTCCACTTCTGCCTTAGCCTTACGCAGCCAAGCTGCTCTTTCCTTCCTCAAAAGAGTTGTCCTTTCTCTCCATTACGCTTGCCTCCTGTTCACATTAAGCAACTTCATCCACCTCTTCCACAAAAGGGCTCACAGAGCGGGATGAATCACCTGCAGCATCGCTCCCTGCCCCTCCTTCCTTATGTAATAAAAGTTGTATTTATTGAAACGAGCCAGCATGCTAACCTCCTCCTTTGCAATTGAGGCTTTACTGCGCGCAACCGGATCTTTCATGGTCGCATAGTGACGCTTCCTTTTTCCTTAGATTTGCTTAACCAAGCCAGCATGCTAAACTCTTCCTTTGCAGTTGGGGCTTTACAAAGCGCAATGAGATCTTCCATGGTCGCATAGCGATGCTTTCGTATTTTGCTGCCCTGGTCAGGGGCATCAGGATAGGGGGCTTGTATGGCCCAGGTCCTGTGGCTCAGGTGAGTATGAGAACAGTTGTGTGTGTGTATGTGTCCGTGTGTGTTGAAAAGTCTTTAAATGTTAGACAGGAATTTTGTTTCGTCCTGGTCAGGTGTCTCGAAAATATTTACACACAAGCGCTCGTGTATGTGTGGGTGAGTGTTGTCGTCAGGTAGCTCTCGTATGCATGCATGTATTTGTGTGTGAGTGAAAGCTATTCTCTGATGAAGTTACATAATGATCATCAGCTTTTGGATGTTTATAGAGGCTTGTCTTGGAGGGCAAGTTGTTGCATTTTTTGCATTCTTGCACTTCAGCCATCGTGGTCTTGCTTAGCTTTTGCTCCCCTTTGCGCGGTCCTAGTTTTCAAACCTAATGCTAGGGAGCATGTTCAGGACTTAGGCATGTGGTACACAATTAACCTCGCTTCTTCACGTTTTGCTACTAGAAGACGTTTGGCATGCACTGTCTGTTTTTTATTATGGACTTGCTCAAACCTCTTTGCTTGCTTTACCATTTCCAACAATTTGCTCAGACCTTTCTGCCTGCCCGCTCATCTGTTCCTGGCCTTGTGCTTGGTAGGCGGCTGAGCTCCTGCACCTACCCTGCAATTATGGAGTGGGCGCGATGTGCGTGGGAGCCTTTGCTGCGTGTGCGGTGGCCATTGCGGCTCTGAGTGGGCGTGCTGGAGGCCTGCAAGCAATGAGCGAGGAGGATGTATACTAGGTGTACTTTATTTGCTTGCTTTACTGCACTCGTTGCCAGGCGAGTCTCGCAAGCGTTTCTTGTGTTGTTGCCCCAAGTTGCCGGTGTTACTTGCCAGCAAGCGTTACTTGTGTTGCTGCACTTGTTGCCAGATGTTGCCAGCAAGCGTTGTCACTTACAGCCGGTCTTTGCTACATGGGTTGGTATTGGACCTCTAGAATTCCCTGCAGGTATTGAAACCACAGCTCGAGTCACTGAATGGCCTTGGGGTCATGCTCTCAGGTCAGTGGGACTAATTGCATGGGGCCATTCTACACTGTGGTCACTCAAAGACCCTGTGGTTATGCGCTCAGATGGGTTGGACAAAATTGCATGGTCAGTGTGGTTCACCGAAGGGCCCTAGGGCCAAGCACTTAGGTATGTAAGATAAGATTGATTGCGTGGCCACTGTGGGTCACTAAAGAACCCTGGGGTCATATGCTTAGGTTGATGCAGTCATATGCAGCCATGCTTGTAGCCAGCAACCAGTGTGTCAAGTAGGACGCCGCAATTTATACTTTTTTTAGTGCTGTTGGCCTTATTTTATCCTCCAGCTGTAGGCGTGTGCAGGCAGCTTGCTGCCCAGGCCCTGCCGCTTGTACTTTGCAGCATAGGATGTGCATGTGTACTTTTGTCAGCGTGAGTAGTTGTACTCCACTTGTACACTACAGCAAAGGACGTGAATGTACTTGTGTCAGCGAGTGAGTGCAGTGCCCATGTATCATTTGAAGCTGCAGCATGTTGCTGCTGTACCTGCAACTCAAGGTCCGCTTTTCTTGCGCGGCAGGCAAGAAGCGACATTATCATCGGCCTTGATGATGATTGCATGAACAAGAAAAGACGGGAAGAGATGATCTAGTAGGCATTGGAACGCTCTTCAGGTTAGTCTAGGCATGAGCATAGGTTTCATGCAAGCAGGCTAGTGTGGCTGAGGACAGACACAGCATTACCCTAGTTGGTGCCCTTGCCCTGTCCTCGAAGCTTCACCTAATCAGTTACCTGGTATTTCTTACTTATATTTGGAATTGACTGGGGGGGGCTCCAGATGGTCCATGCTTGGGGCACAGCACAATCCTACAAGATGCTTGTACAAGCTGCTCGCTCCAGGTACATGCTTGCTGAGCTTAGCATGCTGATCACTCAGCTTTCCTGTGCTGCCAAACTGCACCAATTTGGCCCTTCACACAATCTGTGAGGCTTGCCGGCTTCCTCGTTTCCTCAGTGGCTGCTCCGTGCAAGAAACATCCACCAAGTTAGCAAGACAGGGCTTTGCACGATAGTGAGCGTGACATGCCAAAAGTGGTGCTGTATTTCAATCTTGTCCTTGTGTCACTTCCATAACCTGGGCCCTTGCAGGGTTATTGTTGTGTGCAGTAGCTGTGAAAGACAATTTTTGATGTAAGGACATCATCGGAAGAGTTCAACTTTATTTGCTTGTACTGTGAAACCTGTTGGCCATGCTGCTGTACAGTACTATTTTCATTCACGGAGTCTCTGAGATGCTGCATTCTTGCTTTTGATCTCTGCAACGAGTGTGTTACTGAAGGTTGTGTCCCGACGGCCCAGTCGTCATTTTTGTTTACAAGGTTTACAAGGATAAGGCCTTCAGTCAAGAAGTGCGACTGCTAGCCTGCTCATAAAAGGCAATCGATTCATGAAGGAAATAAGGAAGTTTATTGTTGTTCTGGTTCAAAAAAGCAGACACATCATGAGATTCTGCCTGTGAGAACAAGGGAGCATATTTCCTGCGGAGAGAGACCACCTGGGGATGTGTGTCGTCATTTTTGAAACCGGAAAGGAGAGAAGAGGAAGTAGAGGAAATAAAAGGGTCATCTTGCTGTGCATGTTTTCAAACGCAACTATGCTGTAGGGGGAAGAAAGTGATGTCTGTCATGAAGTTAATGGGGAAAGAAGTGTGGTCTGAGCTTGCGTTATCTCAAAGATGGAGGTTAAATTCCACAGGGTCCCATCTAAAGCGTGCAACTTAAAACTGCTGTAACTCACGCACGAACCTCGCAACCAAATGAAATCAATTGAACAGCAACCCGTCAGCCTTCTTTACAAAGGTAACATTAAATTAGTACTTCTTTTTACCTGATTACTAGGATTGGGGCCCTACCTCTAGATGGATTTTCTGTTTCCAAATAAAATGTGGCACTTGTCCCATGGCCCCCAATAAACCTCCAGATCAGATGAGGCACACCGGCCTCATTCTTAGATTCAATATCAGACAGGCCTTAAGCCAGACTGTTTTGGATTAGGCCTGTGACTGGTCCTTGCCAACTAAGAATATTTGTTAAATAGGATATAAGGCCCTTGGAGCCACTTTTTCCTCCTTCCAGGGGTTAGAAGCAAGCAGGCATCAAGTCAAAACGACTGATTGCTAGCCTGCTCGTGAATCCTCCTTTCCCTAGCAGATGTAGGGATTGCAACTATCTCCGTGGCCTTTCTTTACCTTTTTTCAAAAAAAAGTTCCTTTTATGGAGCCAAATGACATATTTTTTGGTCTATTGCAGGTCTAAGACTGGTCAGTTGCAGGTTGACGGCAAGGCATAAGAGAGATTTGCTTGTGGTTTTGGAGTCCAAGCCCCAAAAAACTACCAGGACAGGACACAATGGCTGCCTACAGTCAGAAAAAAGGCTTTAAACTGCTTCCAAGCCAATTATAAACTTGTGTGCATGTCCTTCAGCTGTAATTTGAGTCTGTTTTAGGTCTGTTGTAGTTCGAGCCAACGTCTTCAAGCTACACACTTGGATAACCTTAATACCCACATGAATAATCCAGTTCATATATAAGTGAGTCCTTAGATGGTCTTTCCAGAGGAGAAAGATCGTTGATTGCGGATTACATGTGCGAGCTGAATGACCAGTCGGTTATTGAAAATAATAGATTTAATTAATTGTAGTCTATTTAATTTCTTTGTTGCTCTAACCGGGTGACACAGAAGATGAAAGTGATGAAGGTCCAAAGCTCAGCGAGTGTTACGGGTCGAGCATGCTGCACGATACAACCCTTTATCCGTTACAGTCTTATTCGTCCTAGGAGGCGAGTGTTCTGGTGCCTGGCGCATAGCACAGAGTCGATGCTTAAACATAATTGATCTGCCGCGGTAGCCGGTGGGCTTGAACAGGGCTGCAGGGTACATATACAGCTCTGTATGATGTATGCTGACCAGTTGAGATAAGAGAGTCACTCGTGCTTTTGGACGAGGCATGCTGCCATTTGTGTGGCAACTAAGCAGCTGAATTTTGTGAAATGGGCGGACTTTCAAAAACATTCTTGTGTACGCTTTTGTTTGCATTTCTGGGTTTCGTGCAGCAGGCGGCAGCAGCAGGCTTGGAACTATAGTGCTTGCATTACGCGTACGCAAGATATTGCTCAACCGATCATGATGTACAAGGCTCCACTGCTACCATGGACGTCTCTTTCTGCAGTGTGCATGCATGCTTCCAGCCTCAAAGGGATGAGGACCAATTCCGAGATCCGCTAGGACCAGGCAACGAGGACACAATCCGGCGCCGCTTGGCGGTTGAGGCTGTCCGCCGCAAGGTCAAACACACACACACACACACACACACACACACACACACACACACACACACACACACACACACACACACACGCACGCACGCGCACACACACACAGTGGGATGTTACATGCATCAGGTTAAAAGGAGTAGCATTTGAGTGTCCAACTGCTGTACAGGGAATGAAGGAGATTGAATGTAAGAATGGATACCTGAAGAGGTCCCTTGGATTATTCCTGATTGAGAAGCACATGATAACAAAGAAAGCTCTTTGTTTCTTTTAGAGAGGACAAAAGAGTAGTTGCTGACACGAAAAACTAGAGAACACAAACACAAACACCACCTGTGCCTGTTCTTTGCTCTGCAGCAAGAAGAGAAGGATGCACAAGCCAGGAAGCAATTTGAAAGCCATGAGGAAGACAAGGTACTCATTGCTAGGCTAGCAGCGCATGCAGTGCACGCGTGTATACGCGCGATTGTGTGTGTATATGTGTATAAGTGAGTGTGTGTATGTGTGTGTATGTGTGAGCGCGCGCGTGAAAAGAGTGAATGCCAATTCAATCCTCAAGAAACAAAAGAAAAACTACATAAGCAAAGGAGACTCTCCCTACATTAATTAAGAAATTAGGAGACACATTGGACAGGAAGAAAGCCGTGAGACCCCTCCACCACAAAGCTACAAAACTGAAAGTGCTAATGGAGATCTGGAGGGTTACTGGAAGCACCCGGCTCCAGGACCTGCCTGTAAGAAGTATTCTTCACTTAGTGGGAACGAGCTTGTTGGCACACATGACAGAATGGGCATAAAGTTTGCAGGCAAGATCAATGGCACGTTGGTGGTCCAGTCCCAGTTGTTTGAACTGGTTAAGGGTGTGCTCAGTGTAGCATGTCCCACCAATACCCAGAAGAATTATGTCACATAATACACGGTGTAACGTGGCAGCGTTCCTATTCATGCGTAGATCTGCACGCTGCCGTTGAGCTGTCTCCAATCGTTGCCCAAGCCTGTGTCTAGTACAATGCATGCCTTGCCTTATTCAAAAGGCAGTCCCTTTTTTGTGCTGCTTGCTTGCTGGATTGAGTAATTCCCAAATCTTCTGTTGTTGAAGAAACTGCAGTCCATGGCAACTGCTTTTCCTTGTGTTGAAGCCTTTGTTTCCTTTCAACTTTCCCTTCAGGGTGCACAAAAGCAGAAGGGATGGAAGCAGGAAGATAAAGGAGAAGCTCCAAGAGCGGATCCTGAGCTGTATGAGGGAATCACTGTCAAGAATGTACGTACCAAAGCATGTAATGGTGCAACGTTGCCAACGCTCTGCTGTTTTTTAAAACATGGATTGGCAGCCCAACAAATTAGCACAATGCATTCATTGAGTCAAACATCATGATGTTGTCTTCCCTGCTGCTATTCCTCTCTTTGTAGGCAAAGCTTGATAAGCCCAAAAGCCTAGAGGACATCACAAGGTATGCCTTTGCGTGCCTTCTTGGATAGAGACCCCTTGTGTGCCTCCTCCTTGGCTAGAGGCCCCAATCCAGCTAGAGCCTTTCCATGCATCAGGCCAGCTTTTTACTGCCAGTGCTCCCAGATCTTGCACTTTGCAAAGGACAGAGCGTGTCCTTTTGCTCCCGTTGTTGAGGTACAGTTTTTGGATCATGATCACGATCATTACATTTCGATCGTATTTGAACCCAGATTGACAAAACAAGCTTGCTGGGGTTGCTTCTCCCCCTTCCTCTCCTAAAACATTTTGGGCAGGATTGTGCTGGAGCAGCAGCAGAAGGCGTCAAGACGTGGCCAGTCCAGAAAGCCCTCCCCGGACCATAAAGAAGTATGGCCACAAGCTGTGAAACTGTTCTCATGTTGTCATGCATGGACGTCAGATGATGCTTTCTCCCTTGAAGAATGTTGTGTGCACTGATTGGGGCCAATGAAAGTACAGGCAGCAAAAGTTCATCTAGGTGCCTTACCATGCAATCTTCCTCACACCTTTTGTGCCCTTCAATCTCAAGAAAGAGAACTAGCCAGGGATGTACGCAACACGCCATTTCTTCCTTCCATCCAGTGCAACCCCCCGCTGTTGCTTGCCTTGACATGCAGCCAAGAGGTGTTCAAGTTGGCAATTCACATTGCACCCCCTGTCTAACTCTGCACCCAGTACAACCCGCTGTTGCCTGCCCTGACACGTGGCCAAGAGGTGTTCCTTGGCCGAACTGCCATGGTTGGCATCACCATGGCTTGCTTCTGGGAGGTGGGTGCACAAGCCTTGTGCTTAGTCTTCCTTTCGCCTCATCTGCAGAATGCCTGCAGCTTCTGCCATTGCTTCTCAAAACAATGAGGGCATCAGCACAGCACCTTTCTTAGTGAAGCTCAGGAGCTGTGCCTGTGATCTTGCAGGAACTGATTTGTGTTATTCATAATCACTTCCCTATCAAAAGGAAGGTGCTTTTGAGCATGTGCAGTGCCAGTGCGCCACCTCAGCATGCGTTTTTTAAATTAATACGCTGTTTGTTTGGCAAGCTTGGGGGTCTTGGGTTGTGTATGCTTGCTTTTACGTTGGAGAAGTGGGCTGCGTGGTATGGATCAGACTGAACTAAAGCCTTTGCTTTTGGAAAGAGGGCTGCATGGTATGGATCAGGCTAGATTGCATTGTTGCTCTGTTACTGCATTAGAGAAGTGTACTGCTTGGAATATTCCCCTTAGATGTGCCCAGGGCATAGCAATGTCCCATCTTTGCAAAACATGCCAGATTGCGCCAACAACGGTAGAAGAATGGGTGGAGCTTGTCCATGTCTTGAAACTGTGTCTTTCACTGAAAGTTCCAGGCTTGATAGGAAGGACATGAAAGCTTCATGGGATCATCATACATAACCAGTGTAGGTTTGGGTAGGACAAAGCTTTGACTGTAAAACCACCTGCAATACAGGTGTGTTTCCGCAGACCTTCCCACAGCTACACCGCATGACAAACTTGCAACACAGGTGTACTTCCCGGACCATCCCTCCATCACAGCCCAGCTGAGCCGCTTCACTGGCCTGCCTCCACACTACTCTGGCCTGTTGTTGTTGAGTGGCATAGTCACCACAGTGGTACTGGGCACCCTATGGCCCAAACCTCCCTCCTTGAGCAACAAAGCAGACCTACAGGTGTTGATGCCTGTACTTGAGTCAATTGACCAATCATACCAAGGGCATACGGTGCTAAACACCTTGTGTCCATGTGTCCACATTTTCACCTTTTAATGGCAAAGCAGACCCACAGGTGTGAATGCTTGTAAATCAGACAGGCCGAACAATGCGGAAGGCTGAGCCTCGTCATTGTTGGGCCCACACCCTTCTAACAAAGCAGACCTCCAAATCTGCATGCAAGACAAAGGTGCACAATACAAATCACTGTAGGCAGAGGCACGGTTTCAACGTTGAATGAATTAAGGGTACTTGCTTTAAAATGAGGCTTCTTTGGAAGCCAGACTCGCCCATGACATGACATCAAATTCTGTCTCTGCACATCTCAGCCCCCACCTGCACATGCTCAGCTCGTTTACACATTTCATCTCGTTTACATATCTGTAAATCTGTAGCCTCATCTGCACATCTCACCCCTCATCTGCACAAGCTCAGCATGCCAGCGTTGCAAGGTTGGAGTCAAGCTCATGTGCAACCTATTCCTGTGCAATCCCATTCACAGATGCTTAATTGATGAGTCTCCCTTGGTTCTTCAGAATAACTCCTTATAATGGAATGCAACCGTAGGAGCTGTCTGGGCGGCCATCTTTATTTGTAAACCCGCTAAAGCACCCCAAGCGCTTTCTGGGCATCGAGAGGTAATTGCACAGGGTATCTTCCGCTGAAGTTGCTGAGATCTAAGCAGATCCCTCTGTTATGCAGGCTGATTGTGTTTGAGGGACGCTGATGTTGCAACTAAAGATCCAGAGGGGAAAAAAAGGAAATTAAAAAAATGCACCATGGAGCCCTATGATCATCAAGGATTGAATGACTGCTGCTTAACGTGTGGTATTGTTGTTTGTCGGCTCTGTTCACACACACACACATACACACACAAATACACACTTTTGCCAGTCACATGCATGATTATACAGGATAGTGATGATGCTCTACTAGGCTAGTAGCTAGTTTGCTATCAAGGGATCCTTTCCTTCATACACACAGCCAGACCCCAATACCGATCTGAGTAGAGAGGGATAAAGCTGTGCAGGCTATTGACGTTCCCTTTGTCAATCAATAGAAAAGGGGGCCCTCAGCACCGTGGCAATCCTGCATCAGGTACTTCAAAGAAACCATCAGTTTGCCAGCAGACCAGTTGCTCTACGGTTACCTTCAGTGCAAGTCGCATCCCATCCACCCAGCTGCACGTGCAATCGATTGGATTGCAGATCTGGGCTGACCAGGCGCGATGAGCTGTTCCACGGGCGGTTGGCCATGTTTGGATTTTGGATTGCACTGCTGCAAGAGGCTAGGCTCAGTCCAAGCAGGCTGTTTGGGGGCCTCAATGGCCTGGGTCCAGGGCCCCTTGCCCAGGTGATGCTCTTTGCGTTTGTGCGTGTGTGTGTATGTGTGTGTGTGCGCTCGCCACTTGCTATTGTTCAAAACAAAGTGTGCAAAGACCTTAGGCTGGGCCCCGGGCCCCTTGCACAGGTACTGCTGTTTTTTGCGCGCCCTCCAAACCTGGTATGGAAAAAGCAACTGAAAAATTTTAAAAGCCTCAAGAATTGATACCCGCAAGGCATTTATACAGGTGTTCCATGAATGTTGCCGTTGATATCCGCAAGTCATCAGCTACAGGCATCTCATGTCATTACAAATTATGATGCTGGCAAGTACCAATCAAACTTCTTTGCACGCAACAGAGATCAGCAGATCAGTTGGATCTTTCTCCGATAACTCTTATCAGGCGCTCCTGGCCTTCAAGCTGGGATGCCTAGCCAAATTCAAATGTTTTGCTATTGAAAGGGAATGATAAGAGGGAATGAGGCAGACGTTGAACCTGTATCAGTAAAGGAAAATGAAATCCCCATGTGCTTGTGTGTGTGCAGCTCTGTTGGCCTCTTTTGAGGTATACATCATTTGAAAAACCCTCAATGCAGTGAAGCATGGCATTTACTCCAGATTGGGGTGCTTGTGTACTACACAAGCTTAGTAAGCTGTCAATTGTAGAATAAGCTTTTAGTTTGTGTGGCTTGAAATTACTCTGATATTGGAGCTGGGTAAGGGTGTGATGCTCTACTTTTAGGGGGAAATGTATGACTACTTTACTATGCCTTACAGCAAGCACAGCCTCTCACAAGACAGTTTTTACTCCCACAGTCTTCACCTTCAAGTTAAACGAACAACTTAATCGCTAAACTTGATGGAAGACTCATCAGAAACGTACGAGGATTGTAGAAGAAAAGGCCAAAGAGGAAATTACATTGTTGCAGTCTTGACAATTTTAGGTTTCAGGTCTTTTCACCTTGAAAAGGTAGCCATCAACTGTCTTTCCTTTTGTGCTTGCTGTGCATGCCTATCCAAATCATTGATGATCTTGCTTTCTTGATTGATCTTTTTTGAGCTTTTTTGCACATGGTAGGCTGAAAGCCGAGTGCAAACAAACCCGGTTCCTAGGTGCAAAATCCTCCTTGACTACAGGTTGCTCTCTATCTGGGCATGCCGGCTGATGACAGATTCTATGCACAGGTGTGTGTGTGTGTCAAACATCAAACTCGTGGGAGTCCAAAATAATTACATTGGAGCAGGATTTATGCGACTACATCTTTGAAGATAGAAGTCAGCAACAAATTCCAAAGGAGAAGAGCTTAGTTTCAGAGGTTTGGCCTGTGTGTTAGACCAAGCTTTAAACAAGTTGTTCTGTGCACAGTTTTAGTGGAATCATTTAAAGTAGCAAAAATCACAGTCTTGTTGGAAAAAGCTGCTTTTGCTGTACCATAGTGACAAGGGCATGCCTTGCACCCTCACCACAACTCATCGAAGCAATGTTGCCTTTGCATTGCAGGTACCGGTCTTCATCCTGTCCATCCTCAGCGCATTCTTCACTTACAGATTTGCGCGATGGCTCACTCGACAGGGGCAGGATGAGGATGAGTAGTGTATTTGGTCCAAAATACAGAGATAAGAAGGAGAAAAGCATTGTGCCACGGAAGGTGTAAGCATCAAATTAGGTGATACTAAGCCTTGTGCAAAATTCTAGCCAGACCTGACCTCCTTTGCTGAGGGAGCATACAAGATGGGGGCGATGAGAGTCTGGAGTGTCCTAGCCATGTGCTTAAGCACGCAGTGCAGGCACACAGTGAAGGCACGTAGTGAAGGACTTTGACCTTCCTTTTTTTCATCATGAAAATGATTGCCTTGCTATAAGCAACAGCAGAGATAAAAGCCCTTTCTTTGCAACAATTGACTGACCCATAGACATGCCTAGCTGTATCCCTGTCTCTGCACACAATAGGATGCGTGCAGAGACAGTTTCCAAACCAGTTAGAGAGAGTATTCTTCAAGTCTGTGAGCACTGTAGCATCATTAATCATGATATGTTTTGCTCTGTCATCAATCATGTTTAATATGGGAACCGAGGGCTGCAATACTGTCAGCACAATGCTTTTTAAAGGTGTAAGCAAAAGCCTTCTTGGGGTAGGCCTTGTCTCCGTGGACATAGGCAGCGCAAAGTCTTGATTTGCGCAACTTGCAGGTCCATAAAAACTTGTCAAACAGAACCCTCCCTGCATACATTTTCCCTCGTAATCTCTCGGGCAGAGGAAGGCCCACTTCTATTCGCCCTGATGTAAGCTTGATACATCAGACTTAATGCTCACGTGATACACAAACATTCGTGTTACAAAGTAGAATCTCATGCTGGCATTGCTGGAAATAAATATGCAGACGCTAATGCGAAATATCAGGCAAATGAAGCCAACCATAGCATGGCAGATCATCAGGGATCCCAAGCGCACGTCCCGTTATCACAAATCTTCAGGTTAGCCAAGGAGGAAAAAAGGGAGCATGCTACAGACACATCCGTAGCTCCTACACCCGCTCCCAAACTCATATACCTTTCCAATCTTCAAAATGCCCTCAAATCCTACACGCATACAAATCACAGAAAAGAAAAAAAGAAGAAAAGAAAAAAACTACTAGCCCCTAGTAGGATGGGGGTTGTGCCTTGTGCAAGTGTTGGCAATCCGTCAGTATGGGAGTTATGTCTTTTGCGGGTAAGTCTCTCTTGGGTGTCTTGTGCTTTTGTATGCATTTGAATGTCAGGAGGTGGGTTATCCTGGCTTCGGAAGAGAGGATTTTCTAGCTCCATGTCTTGAGTCTCAAAGAGGTGGTTGCTGTCGGTCCTGAGGTTAGTGGGTGGGTCTGCTGAGGGTGTTAGTCTCATCATTACTAGGAGGGGGGGTTGGGTGAGTATGGTTTACGTGAAGGTTAAGTGTTCAGGGATCTGCAGGTTCTGTAAAACAATACGATCTACGCTGCCAATGTCCATAGAGGCAAGGCCTGCCCCAGAAGGGCCTTTGCTGACACCTTTAAGGAGGATTCTGCTGGCAATGTTGTGGCGCTCGGTTACCATATTTGATATGGTGGAGTGCTTACATCCTGAAAGAATGTGAAGGGCACTGTCTGGCTCCCCACAAAGGAGACATTGTAGGCTGGTGGACATTTTTAAACACTGCATGCTTTTGATTGAAGAGGGTGCTGTGCGGTAGTTGAACACGTTTTGTTCCATTCTAAAAGGAAGTTTTGGCATGGTCCAGAAGGCATTGCTAACCTGGCTGGCGCAGCACAACCTCCAGATTCCTGCGCATTGGTTGGTGTAGGGAGTGCCCTCTCTGTTTATGTTTACCTTTTCTTGGTTGCAAGTTGGAAGGTCTTCTCTTTGGTTTAGCCAAGCTAACAGAGGGGGATAGTTGCAGCTTCTCATGATCATCCAGGCTAGCTAGTGTGCCTATGGAGGAAGAAACATGTGTCCTCTTCCATCTGAATGTCAAACGCGGCTTATACTGTACACTGCCTTCATTGACTTCAGACAAGCTTATACTGTATACTGCCTTCATTGACTTCAGACAAGCTTATGACTCCATTCCTAGGAGCAAGCTGTGGGAACATTTACACAACTGTCAGATGCCACACCACATTGTGTCTATCCTGAAAGACTTGTACCATGAGGATGAGTACACGCTCCTGGATGGGGACAAAAGAGCAAACGTGCAGCCATCTTTTGGGGTCAAACAAGGGTGCCCTCTCTCCCCCCTGCTGTTTTCAATTTACTTGAACGACATTGACTGTCTGGTTGAAGGGGTGCAGGGGGCGCTCACCGGTATTCCCTATTTCATGGTGACTCACCTGCTGTTCGCTGATGACCTCTCTCTCATGTCCAATGACCATACCAACGTGCAGACCATGCTCAACAAATTGAGAGCCTACGCTCGAAGGAAGTCGTTGACTGTCAACACACTGGAATCTGAGGTGATGTGCTTCAATTCCAGGTCTGACAACTTGCCCCCACTTTACTTTGATGGTACGCAGCTCCCCTACACAGATACTTTCAAATATCTTGGCATGGTGTTTGACAAAACCATCAATCTGGATGTTGCAGCTGATGCTGCGTTGCGACCATTCACAGCTGGTACTTTCCGAGTAAAAAAGTTTGTTCAGGAGCACGACCTTGCCAACAGATTACACGCCCAAGTTTGGCTCCTCAAGACGTATGCAATTCCTGCTGGCATGTATGCAAGTCAGATCTGGGCTACCCCTTACCTACGACAAGGCAAAGAGATGGACAATCCCATACAGAAGTGGTTATTAACAGTGCTTAAAAGAACTCTGGGGGTAAGGGACACCACTCCCTCTTGGTGCATCATGCGAGAATGTGGTTTAGAGCCCTTACAGTTCAACTGGTTCCGAGCAGCAATGCGTCTTTATAATTCTCTGACCCGATGCAACAGCTCGACAATGAAAAAGATTTTGCAGGCTGACATGCGGCTGAGCTCAAGGTCCGATGATTGTTGGTCCTCCCATATTCTGTCAGCCATGGATGGTTTGGCACACTCCCACATCTTCAAACAGAAGCTGCTGAATTGTGAGCCCATTGATCTCAGTCGGTTTGTCGTGGACCTCAGGACCAGGCATCTACAATATTGGGCGCCTTTTTCCAACACACACCCAAGAGAGCGCAACAGTAAACGCTTAACCTATCACCAGTGGTGCGCTACTCCTACAAAAAGGGCCTTGGTTGGGCATTCTTCCTACAGTCTTCCCAAATACATGTTCCTTGACCTCCCCCATGATGTCATTCGCAACGTGGCTCGGTTTAGACTTCGTGTTCACACCCTTCGCTATGAGACAGCAACTTGGAATCACAGGTCTTCCCTAAACTGTGACCTTTGTGCGGCTGATGATAATGTCCAGGATGAACAACATGTCCTCTTTCATTGCACACATCCCCAGGTGGTCTCTCTCCGCAGGAAATATGCTCCCTTGTTCTCACAGGCAGGATCTCATGATGTGTCCGCTTTTTTAAACCAGAACAACCATAAACTTCCTTTTTTCCTTCATGAATTAATCGCTTTTTATGAGCAGGCTAGCAGTCGCAATTCTTGACTGAGGGCCTTATCCTTGTAAACTTTGTAAACCAAACGCGGCTTACTATCCCAGTTAACATGGAGCATTGCACGGGCATATTTGATTTAGTTGCTTACGAGCCATATAATGCAGTACAATGTTCATCACATGTTTGGAGTACTTATCTGATCCAACAACTTTGAGCATAACCTACCCCGTGCTTTTACAAACACCAGACCGCAACAAACATGATTTTGCTATCTTCTTTCTCCAGTCCAAGTTATGTGAGTCAAGCTTTTGCCAGATGCGGTGGCAGGCCTCACTATTTCCGCTCTGCTGGCCCTTGTAGGCAGATATAGCGAAGCAAGCTTGCCCCACCTTACCTTCTAGCAACTCATTAAGGATAGTGTGAAATATGACTCTGTTACTGCGGTGTGTGCCTTTAGGAGTGTCTTTGTATCAAAGGCAGGAAAACGCTCCTTTTTTTTTGGTCAGGATACTCTTGCACTCCAATATTTATTGGGGTTAGTCATTCAGTTAGCAAATTATTAATGTTGGAAGGCTGCGTGACTAATGCTTATCGTGCATGCACTCTCCTATCAGCAGGATACCGGGCTGCAGGCCTTCTCAAGAACCCTAATGAACCTCTCCTATCATTGAATGGTGGGCGACAATCAAAATTCTGCAAAACCTTATCCATTTTAAATGCCATGAACAGTTGACAACAAACCAATCCAGCTCAGATTGCACACACAACACTAGGGGTTCTTCCCTTAATGCACGCGGCCTTTGGCACATCTATTCCATCATGGTTGCAATGACAACAAATTTCACGCATGCTCACAGAGTCACATATACCAAGGTAATCCAGGTCACTTGCCTGAGGCACAAACAAGCCTGATGTCCAGGCATACTCTTGAGCCAACTTGGCTCAACGTTGGTTGAACGTATGCTTGTATACGACCTTGTAAACCTAATGTCATTATGCAAGCAAATTGCCAGGGCAGGACCTAAGCATTCCCCCACACATGGAGGCTGCATGCATGGTGCACAGGCTCAGACAGAAGTGCTCAGGCTGAAGTAGCCTCCCACCCAAAGGACAAGCTCGGCTGCAAGTATTGATCAGCTACGTAAGCTCTCTTTCAACCACTCATCTTTCATTAACTCTGACACAATGTGTTCGCCCTCTCAAGCGGCCTCGCATCAACCTTAGAGCACCAGATCGCTAGCCTCACAGCTATCTCGACCTGTGCACTTACGCAAGCTACCTCCCCCTCACTTATACTGCCACACACTCATAATTCCATGCCACTTTTCGCCTTGATAGTGTCATGCCTGCTTGCCAAGATTAACTAATGCCATGTCATGCCTGCCTGCTTGTCATGTTCGAGCAACATCATGTCATGTCATGTCTGCCTGCTTGTCACGGTCGAGCAACATCATGTCATGCATGTCTGCTTGCCATGATCAAACATTGTCAAGTCATGTCCGCTTGCCATGATCAGACGCCATGCCATTTACTGCCAGCTTTGACAGTGCTAAGTCCGCTTAACATGATCAAACAATAGAGACACTGCCATGCCATTTACTGCCAGCTTTGACTGTGCTATGTCTGCTTGCCATGATCAAACAACAGAGACACTGCCATGACGCCTGTTGCCAGCTTTGACGACTCCTGCTCCGACACTGCCACAACATCTCCTGCCACGACCCAACAGCACACGCACTACTCTCCTCCTCCTCCATCTCCCCCATCGCAATCACCACAATCATTGTCAAATCCGCCCCCTAAGCCATAGCCCAGGAGCCCTCCACCCAACAATCCCAAACCCAACCCGGCACCCATGCCACCCATGCCACCCCCATAGCCACCCCCATAGCCTCGGCCTCGGCGCCTCTGGTTGGGAACCACCACTACATTTGGGGGACCTGCACGCGCTCGTATACATGTATGTGTATGTGTGTGTGCGTGTGCAAGTGCGCGCGCACGCATATGCAAGCATTTTTCCCTGCTTGTGGAAATTACTAATCTTTTTTTGTCCAGCACACAAAGTGTGCATACCAAATGCTGGGCACGAGTGGGGGCACCGAGTGCATGACTTCTAACCTGTTTCAGTCAGGGATAGCACAGCCTGCGCAGCCTTTTTTCAATCTCTCCTTCCACTGCGCTAACTGCGTGGCTCACCTTGAGGCGGATAGCCATATGGGGGGGGGTAGCCCCCGTAGCCCCCATATGGAGGGGGGGGGCCGTATCCTCCGTAAGGTGGCGGCGATCCTTGGCCCCCGTAAGGGGGAGGTGGCCTGTACGGCGGTGGATAGCCTGAAGGCGGTGGATAGCCTGCTGGGGGTGGTGGGTGTCCTGAAATCGGTGGGTATCCGTTTGGTGGTGGGTGCCCGGGTGGCGGGTATGCCCCTGAAAGTAAACACAAACGCAGCAAGGCAGGTCGTGTTCGCCGTTGCGTGAGGTTGAGGCTTGCCGGCAAGGCAAGGCATTGCCAGCAGGATTTTTGGAACAACAAAGGCACATGTGCTCATGGGGAGCCGGGTGGTGGGTGTGAACTCAAAAGCAACCCCGAACACAGACGCAGCACAAGACATCGATGTTGGCACAAACAGCACTCTGGAGCTACATACACTAATGAGTGTGCTTGTTGATCCGATGCCTTATGAGGCAAATCATGGGGGCATGGTCCCCCCTCGCGAGCCCAAACGATGGTCCCGTGGCCCAAGCGATGGTCCCCCCTCGCAAGCCCAAACGATGGTCCCATGGCCCAAGCGATGGTCCCCCCTCGCAAGCCCATGCATCTGTTTCACCATGCACAAAATGGGGAACGGTCCACCTCCGTTGTCTCTCTTCTCTCTGATCCCTCTTTCCTTCTGTTGTTCTAGTCTCTCGTTTCTTCCAATCACTCACCTTCTTTGGTGCTCAAGAGAGGTTTTGGAAAAAAGAGGGCGCTCCGTCCCCTTTTGCATGCCCTAGGATTCACCGAATAATCAAGGCTTGCACTCCCAATGCATCTGTGCCTTGCAAACAGTGGAAAGGGCTCCGTTGCCTTCCTTTTCTTCACCTCTTTCCCCATAATACCTGCGCCTGCCTGCATTCTTTTGTGCGTCTTTCTTCCCTTTTCTCCCATGCTACCCATACCTGGCGCTCCATAAGGTGGCGACGCACCATAAGCACCGCAGGGGGCACCAAAAGCGGATGCCTGCCTGCATAAGCCCACACGTTTCCCACCTCTCTTGTCCCTTTGTACCCGCACCTGGTGCTCCATAAGGTGGCGGTGCACCATAGGGTGCACCATAAGCGGCTGCCTGCCGGGCTGGAAACGCAGGCTCTATGTACGGCAGCCGCGGCAGCTGTGTGTGTGTGTGTGTGTGCGTGTGTGTGTGTGCGCGCGCGCGTGTGCGTGCGTGTGTGTGTATGTGTGTGTGCGCATAGCGCTATATGTCACATTTTCCAGCACTACATAGCATTTCCCAGCACTACATTTTAATAGCGCTATCACCAATGCCGCTATCTGTAGACTGGCAATAGCGCTATGTGAGCGTCTTTTTTATAGCTATTTAGCGTTATTTAGCGCTATCCAATGTATAGCGCTCAAAGGAAATGCTGATCCCCTTGTGCGTATGTGAGTGTGTGTGTGCATGTGTGCGTGTACCTCATTTGGAGTCAGCAAACAGGTGTGTGAAAGCAAGCAAAATTAGGAAAATGTAAGGTGCAATTGAGAAAGGGTAACAAAGACGCACCTGAATGCCTGCCGCATCATGAAAGGGTGTGAGGGACATGGTCTGCATAAAAGCACGCACGCATGCACAGAATGTGTGAGAGAGCGCTCGCAGGTGTGCACATTGATCAGATGCACATTCATCAATGGGGAGAGTGTGGGAGTGGACACATGCATGCACTGTGGGTGAACGAGAGAAGGCATGCAGATGCTCAACAATCAGCACTGTGGGTGAACGAGAGAAGGCATGCAGATGCTCAACAATCAGCAAACCCAACACCTGCTGCACAACTCAAGCTTTGTGACCTGTTGATTTGACCAGTGAGGGCCACAAGTACGTCAACCTTGCTTGATATCTGCAGGCAGCGCTGGGAAACAAGCAAGGGGCTGCCAAACTACTCCAACCACAAAAATGGCCAGCTTAGTTGCTCGCTTCTTGTCAATTCCAATAGTTTCAACCATGCCCTGAAATGAACAGTCATACTCCCCTGGCTGGTGGCTTTCTTACTCAGGGAAAAAATGCCGGGGTTCAGAATTTGCTTTTCTGTGACCCAATGATATTGATAAGTGCCTTCATGACATCAAAGTTCTGAACAAAAGAGACAGAAAATAAAAGATCACTCGATCCTGTGACAGAGAAGAGCTTGCTTTGGGTCTGTAGTGAGTGACAGAGAGTAGCTTGCTCAGGGTGTGCAGTGGCAGTGCAGGAAGAAGAGTTGCCGCACGCAAAACATGCCAAAAAAATATGCCATGCATGTACTAGGCCCTTTTCTCTTACACCGTTACAAATTCAGAGGGATTCAGGGAGTTTGTGAGCAGGTATTTCTGCATAGGCAGTACGCATTCAAAATGACACAAGCCAAATCACACTTGAGCGCATGGCTTCAGAGGTGGCTCCAGAGGTAGTCCCCATTGTAAGAAACAGTTGACTTGGATGATCCACCTGCTTGCAGCAGCTCAGAGGTTACCTTCATTGCTCTGCACCATGTTGTATTAATCATACAGTGACCACTTCCCTTATGTTTCTCACCACTTTCCTCATGTTTACTGTCCTGTGCGCAGAGACGCTCAGGCTCTTGGGGATGGTACAATTTTGCCTGCCGCACATCTAACACCTTATTGCTTTGCACTCAGACCTTTACTCTTGGCCTTGCACCAAACAATAGAGTGCTGATCCAAATGCTGCCTTTACTTTTGGTTTTGATGAGTCTCCCGACACTTTGGGTGCCCAAGGCACACCAAAAATTAGACTAATGCTTACAAGCAGCTTTTGACTTTGCTTTTTTTGGGCCTCAATACCCATCCTTTTGCTCTTCCTTAGCATACCCAAACCAGACCTGATTGGGACGCTGGACCAGTGCTGTTTTTTGTTCTGCCCAGACTTGCATATTTTCACCAGCTCTTTGCGCACCCCAAAACTCACCAGGGTCAGTGAGCCCGTGCGGTCATCTGATTTGGGGTCCATGAGAGGCACTGTCATTTCTTCATTCTGATCGGGCAGCGCAAAATCAAATGGGACCTGCATAGAGAAGGGATGTGGTATGGCAACAAGAATTTATTCCTGGTGGTGAATGAGGGATGTGGTATGGCAACCAGAATGATACCATGTGGTGAATGAGGGATGTGGTATGGCAACCGAATGATACCATGTGGTGAATGAGGGGTGTGGTATGGCAACCAGAATGATACCATGTGGTGAATGAGGGGTGTGGTATGGCAACCAGAATGATACCATGTGGTGAATGAGGGGTGTGGTATGGCAACCAGAATGATACCATGTGGTGAATGAGGGGTGTGGTACGGCAACCAGAATGATACCATGTGGTGAATGAGGGATGTGGTATGGCAACCAGAATGACACCATGTGGTGAATAAAGGATTTGGTGTGGCAATCAGAATGATACCATGTGGTGAATGAGGGGTGTGGTATGGCGACCAGAATGATACCATGTGGTGAATGAGGGGTGTGGTATGGCGACCAGAATGACCCCATGTCGACTTAGCCAGCCAGCTCGCTTGTGTGGAAGCTGTCCCCTTGTTGGCAAACGATAGGTGAGCATGGCTTTTCCTCTTTG